>JAAIXJ010000221.1:0-244988 GCA_013403705.1 Heliconius hermathena | reverse complement strand
CAGACAAACAGACAAACAGATAAACAGACAAACAGACAAAAATTCCAAAAATGTTGGAAATGGATTCTGTTAATTATCCTTTAACACCCTAGCAAATTTTTTTTAAATATTTTCAATGTACAGAAACGACTTTTCTACAGATTTATTATAAGTATAGATTATGGATTTAATGAGAAAATGTGGCCAAATTTTGGAACGGTTAGTCGCTAGTAGTGTTAAGAATGCTGAAGGCAAGAGATCACGAGGCCAGTCATCAGCGCGATGGACCCAGCAACTAAAAAATGGGAAGGTGGTAAGGTGCGCACCGCATATGGATCGATGGCAAAAATGCATTTGTGCTGTAAGAAGACCTCCAACTACGATCATCAGTCATGATGGATAAACATACAGAGAGAGAACAAAGTAGAATCCATTTTCCACAAATATGTAACAAATTATAATTATATACTATTTGTAATTATATATCAATTGGGGAACGGAGTGTCTTAACTCTAGGTTCCCTCTGAAAATCCTGCTGTGTGTGGGATACAGCGTGAAGTTGAATTTCTTTTTATGTACCAAACTGTACGAATTCGATAATTGAAAAAAGACCTTAACAAAAATCATAATCAATACAGTCACTTATCAATTCTTGTTGCTTGTTGCTTATTAAATTAATAAATAAAGTTATTATCGCCAAGATAATAAGTATTATTTAAATATTATTTGGCGCCGCTTAGACGCCATTAGATATTACACATGCTATTCAAATGTCAATCGAGTGTATGTTTTATATGTATTAACTAGGGGACATTACCCTCTACTGATATTGTTCCACTCATTTTATTACTATAGCACATACTCACTGTGATAGACACAGTGCGGCATTAAATTACGTCACGCGTTCAAGCAGGACGACTGGTACAGGAGGAGGTAAAGTGGTGAACAGAGTGAACAGAGAAAGAACCTCAACTAGGTTCTCTCTGCTTACCCTGTTATATGTGGGATGGAAAGTTAAGCTAAATGAACGACAAAGTGATTTCTATTCTTTTTTTTTCAGCTTCATGTTGTATCCAACATGTAGCAGTAAAGGCAAAGGGCGCCTAGTGTTAGTACACTCCGCTCCCCACTTTCCGCTGAGTTCTGGAGGCATTGCGTGTTGAGTGGTGAAACTTAACGCCACGTTTTGCTCGACAACAGACAGAAGAAATGATAATATTAAATATTTCCTTTCCTCGAGTAGAAATTTGAGCCCCCAACCTGCCGCGTTTAAAGTCACACTTGAACATGAATGGAATAAGAAATCAATTGAGACTAGTCTCAATTGATTTCTTATTCCATTCATAAAAATATTTTAAATTAAAATTAAATCAGCTTCACACTGTATCCCGCAGAGGGGAGCAGAGGGAACCTGGTGTTAAGACACTCCCTTTGCCACCTTCCGTAAGGAGGCATGGCGTGTTGAGTGGCGGAATTCAACGCCGCGCTTTATCTCGACACCAGAGCGAAGAAATAAAAACAAATGAAAATAATAATTCATTTCCTCGAGCGGGAATCGAACCGACAACCAGTCCGTTTTACAGTCACATTTTGTGCCCCTGCGCCACGACTGGCTGAAAATATTTTAACTTTTTTATTATAATAGTTTGTATTGTCATAGAAACCTTGATCTTAAGTCGTTGACGCTACGTTAGAAGAGCGTATGATTCATAAATAATGAATATAATAAGGATTGCGTGACCGCAGCTAAAAAATCTTAACAATCTAATGATCTAGTCACAGTACATTAAAAAAACAACGGTCACAATATTATTTATATCGTTTATTTGAAAATTTTATCTTGTTAGACGAAGTACAGCGTTGAGTTACGCAATTTAGCTATTTTTAATTTTATCTGAGCTAAATATGAAAAGCTTACTTTAACCCTAGACAGATATAATTGCTATACAGCAACAAAAAAACAGTGTACACGTTTTTCATGGAAACCTATTTAATATTCTAATAATTATTGATTCTAGTATCTAATATTTAAATATCATTAAAGTTATTTAGAAAGTGCGGCGTTGAGTTCCTCCACTCAATGCACGACACCGTACCGCCGCCAAAAGAAAATTAAAATAATTCATCGCTCGAAGTGAGGATCGAAACCATAATAGTCGCGTTACTGTTACGCCATTAGGACCTCTTTGATTTACATTTTTTTAGCTTCACGCTGTATCCCGTATATGTATCGGGGTAGGCATAGGAAACCTAGTGTTGAGACACTCCGTTCTCATTACGACACTTACGTTTCCCATTTCCGGCAAATTCTGGTAGCATTGCGTGTGGAATGCTCTTTACGAGAACAAGGTAATAACAAAATCAAATCAAATCGGCTTCAAGCTATATCCTGGACACAGCAGGATAGGCAGAGAGAACCTAGTGTTAAGACACTCCGTTAGCCACTTTCTGCTGAATTCTGGAGGCATTGCGTGTTGAGTGGCAGAACTCAACGCCGCGTAAAAAGTTAAAAATAAGGTAATAGCAATATGAAATATCTCATTTTCTCGAGTGGGAATCGAATCCATAATATGCCATGCTTACAGCCGCACGCTCGCTTGCAACCCCCAACCAACCACGGTTGGGCGACATTAATTTAGATTATAAATAAAAAGATAAAAACCTATACATATATTTTAACTTTAACACAATCATAAAAAAATGATAAGAAATCAGCATTTTATAATTATTAGATAAAGTGACGATACTAACTTACAAGGTAACTAAATGTTGAATTATATCATATATTTATGTATGTATGTAAGTATGTCAATGTGATAAGATATGAGTAAAATGTACCTATGTACTTCATATTTCAATATTTGACTGAACACGATGACCGTGGGTTCAAATCCGCTGTGAAAGTTAAATTTTTTCTAATATTTTAAGACATTGCATGTTGAGCGAAATTCCACATTGCATTTTATCTTGTTACCAGTGCCAGGAGATAATAATAATTTATTGTCTTAAGTGTCAAAGTTTGCCACTGCACCACGACATCTTCGTTTTATATCAACAGAACGTATGAACATTTTTTTTCAGCTTCACTCTACAGGGTAGTCAGACAAAGCCTAGTGTTAACACACTCCGCTCCGCACTTTCCGCCAAATTGTGGAAAGCGAAAAAATGAAAAAAATAAATCTTTAATATCCTCGAGTTTGAATCGAACCCACAACCTGTCGCGTTGACAGTCACACGCTTGCGCCACGACTGACACGTACAGTACGTTTTTCAGTGCAATTAAAATTAAAATGAAATAAATCAACTTCACGCTGTATCCCGCACACAGCAGGGTAGGCAGGGAGAACCTAGTTTTAAGACACTCCGTTCCCCACTTTCTTTCGAATTCTGGAGGCATTTCGTGCAGAAGAAATGGAAGTATAAATTTAACTAAATATTTCATCTCCTCGAGTGGGGATCGAACCCACAACTAGCACTTGGTGCCACTGCGCCACTACTGGTCTCTGGCAATTAAAATATAGAACATTTTTATTATTTACATACAAGAAATGTAGTGCAGTTAATTTAAAGACGACGTTTCGTCCTTGCAGTCTCAAGAAACAATGAACCCTACTTCCGCATGCCGCGAATATGAATTGAATGCATTTTATACGTGTGCTGTTTCACAATAAGGATCGATGCTTAAGTTTGTTTGTGTTTATTTTGTATTTCTCTATATATAGCGGTAATCAGTAGGACGTAGTGTTAGGGAACTCAGTTCTCCAATTTCTGCTTAATTATTAGTCATAAAAAAATCATTTAATATGTTATGTGTTATATATAATGAGCTATATAATTAACTTAAGCTGTATCCCGCTTGTTCCCTATTTTCCGCCGAATTTTGGAGGCGTTGCATGATGAGTGCGGACCTCAACGCCACGTTTTAATTTCCTCGAGTGGAAATCGAACCCACAACCTGTCTTGTTTACAGTTATACGCTTGTGCCCCTGCGCCACTACAGGCCTCACGATAGATATTTTCTTATTAACAAATTATTTTGTCTCGCAGACAGCTGTTTCAAAGTTGTAATTCTTTTGTATGACGCTCATATTACTGGACAGGTGTATAGCCATTTGCCCTTGCCATATAAGAATTGCTAACTAATTTAATGATAATTATTTAAAAAAAAGAACAAAGAAAAGGTTACAATAAAAACGATATTTTAAGTTTTTATGTTTTTTAAAGAAAAACATAAATAAAACTAAACTAAACTAGCTTCACGCTTTACCCCTAGCGGGATAGTCAGAGAGAACGGAGCGCCAAACGCTACGGTCTCTACATACCTCTTTCGCCTCGTCCATTATCATCAACCTCTTCATACATGCCCTCCGGGGGGTCCTAAATGATAGAAAAAAAGTCCCGCTAAGTTTCTTGCGCCGGTTTTTCTCAGGTCTGAAGCCTTAACTTTAGTAAACTTGTGGTAAATTATTTGACGTTCAAAATATGAAGCATGTACCTTCTTATTTTGAATAAAATTATTTGAATTTGAAAATTTTAATTGTTTTTTTTATTCGATTAGTTCTATTTTTTGGTGAAAAAAATATATTGTTAAAATATTTGACCGAAGTAGTTATATTCTAATAACACGCAATCTTTAATTAGATAAAACGAAATATGAACTATGAAATGACTTGCGGTAAGCTTAATAAAATGCGGCGCTTAGTTCCGTCTTAAAAACACAAACAAAGTATTTCAATATTTCCAAATAAATAAAAATAAAAAAGAATCATAGGTAGGGGTTTAAAAACATGAGAATGACTTACTTTCATTAAACACAAAGGCAATAAATATTTATTTTCCTTTTATTACTAAATATTATGGAACCTTGTAAATTTCCTTGTGTTTATTGTTGGAACGTAAAGTACTACGAGTGTCCTTTGAATTTGATTCAATCACATACATTTATATATCTCCGAAACTACTCGATCGAATTCATTAAAAAATATTTTCAGGCTAGTCGTAGGCAGGTGTACAAGTATGTGAGTGTAAATGCGACTGGTTATGGGTTCAATTCCCACTGAAGGAAATAAAATATATATTTAAAATTTATATTTTCATTTGTTCGCACTGGCGTCAAGGCAAAGGCGTTGATTTTTGCCACTCAACGCGCAATACTTCCAGAATTCGGAGCAAAATGGGGAACGTAGTGTCTTAACACTAGGTTCCTACGGTGTGCGGGATACGACGTGAAGCTGATTATTTTTTATATCAAGTAAAATTGCCCAGCATATTGAAAAAAATTTTGCTAGGGCGATATTTTATTTTTAACGTTTTTCATAGTGTTATTCCACACTTAGGAAAGAAAAATACTTATTTAGAAAACGTATAAAAATTTGAACGTAGCGGGACTCGAACTCGCGCCTCCTGGAAACCGACCAGGAAGAAAAAGCTGATGTAAATTAATAAATTCTCAAAATACGGAAAAGGCGGATAAAGATTAGCATACCTACATCTTTAGCTTCACTTTGTATCCCGCACATAGGGTAGCATAGGGTAGGCATAGAATATAATAGGGTAGGAATAGAGTGTTAAAATGAAAATATTAAATATTTCATTAATCCGAGTGGAAATCGACCCCACAACCTTCACGCTTACAGTCGCACGCTTTTGCCCCTGCGACGGCCTCGACCATCTTTGCTCATCATGTGAAAACCAAAACATTAAACAAATATTATAAACAAAAAACCTAACGCTGGCACTCGAGAAACCAAAAAAAGTACCGAAAATTATAAAATAAAAACTGTTATCGTCCATTATTAATATAATGGGCAGCTAACAAATAGACTTGTTCGGTATAAAATCACAAAAAAAAAACTGAAGGAAAGCGGAATATAATTGGATGAATATTAAATTAAAAGTCCTGGAGATCCGCCGCCTCAAGATAAGAATTCGGAAAAGCAAAAAAACAAGATAGAATTAATGTGCTGCCATCAAAACACTCCACGGTTCTTAATTAAGATCCCCACTAAAAGTGCTTTGTTCTCGTAGCGCATAGAAACGGCGGCTGCTTTACTTGGAATGTTGTCTATATTTATTATATATACATTTTTTTGTTGGCTTCACGCTGTATCCCGTATAAAGCAGGATAGGCAGAGTTAACCAAGTGTTAGGACATTCCGTTCCCATAAAGATATTTTCGTTCCCCACTTTCTGCCGAATTTTTCGAAGCATTGCGTTTTGAGTAGCGGAAGTTAAGGCCGCTCTTTTGCCTTGGTACCAGTATATAATAATTCATGTTCCCAAGTGGGAATCGAACTCACTAACAGTTACAGTAACACGCTTGTGCCTCTGCACCATGACAGCCTTTATTATACACATTTTTCTATTAATATGTAATATACTTACTTAGAAAACGTATAAAAATTTGAACGCAGCGGGACTCGAACCCGCGCCTCCTGGAAACTGACCTGGTCGGTTTCCAGGAGGCGCGGGTTCGAGTCCCGCTGCGTTCAAATTTTTATACGTTTTCTAAGTAAGTATATTACATATTANTATATATTTTTTGTACATATTGCAAGTTTAGTCACCTTTCCGTGCTCCTAATAGTAATAGGAAACGCAGCGTTGAGTTACATAACTCATCACGGATTATCTTGAATTCTTTCGGAAGGCACATACCTATTTTCAAATGAGTTATACTAATTTAGTTAAACTATTAAACTGTTGTATTACTAAGTTAATTTCTACATTGTAAGTCTAAAGTTAAAGTATTTTTAAATTATTTTGGCGTTACAATGATATTTTTAAAATAAAATAACCTAATGACGTTAATTTCGTTAAAATTACAAATATTGTTCTGCTTCGTGTTTAAAGAGGCCTTTTTAGAGGGTAAGCTTAAGCCTCCGCTTGAGTCGTAAGTTCCAAACACTGCTCCGAGTCCTTACTCCGAAACGCCACGGGTACACCCACGGTGAATCGATGGAGTTTTAAGTAGTTTCTTCTTTTCACTTTTTTTTCAACTTCTCGCTGTATCCTGCTTATAGCTATAGACAGAGGGAGCCTAAGTTGTTAAGACACTTCGCCAAATTCTGGAAGGACTGCGTGTTGAATGGCGGACCTGAACGCCGCGCTTTACTTCGACACTAGAGGGAACAAATGAAAATATTAAACATTTAATTTACTCGAGTGGGAATCGAACCTACAACTTGTCGCGGTTACAATCACACGCTTGTGCTCCTACGCCACGAGTGTTTTCTAACTTAAACGAACTCACTTAGATAAATAAAAATTATTGGAAATGTTCAATATGTTCGAGATATACATATAAATCTATACATTAGCAATTAATAAATTTTCTTTTACATATTAAGACATAAATAATAAAAACATGTAAAAAAGAAATTGGAGCCAAACAATAGGTATACAAAAGCTCTCATTTTTTATATTTGAAACTTATCTAATTTTGTGAATATATTAGTAAAATGGAAATGTCGCTTAATTTACGAGGATTATGGATATTTGGCATCTTTTTCTTATCTCAACATTATCTCGTTGTAACAAATTCAATTTTGATTTCAACGGAAAGCTTTTAGGGAGTTTCTATGGAAGATACTTTTAATAAATTAATGTATACTGTTTGTGCTTACTGAGTTTTGCGTACTAGCAATTTAGAATACAATTTATATAGAATGTCGTAAGTATTGGTGGTGGTCGTGGAGCAGGGGAACAAGGGTGTGACTGTAACGCAACGGTTGTGGGTTCCCCACTTGAGGAATGAATGATTATTTATTAGTATTTACATTTCTGCGCTCTGGCACCAAGGGAAAAATCCTATGGCGAGTTCCGCCACTCAACACGTAATGCCTCAAAAAATTCTTCGAGTGGGGATCGAACCCACACCCAGGTTATTTTACATTTACACTTTGTGCCCCTGCGCCACGACTGGCCTCTTTTTTTTTATAGAAAAAGTAAAGGCAAACGAGCGTTCGGGTCACCTGATGGGAAGAGATAACCGCCGCCCACGACCCCGTGCAACACCAGAGGAGTGGAGAGGACTGCCGCGGGTAGTCCATTCCACAGTTCCGTGGCGCGTGGAAGGAAGTTCCCACAAAACCGCACAGTAGTGGATTGCCACGTATCTAGGTGGTGTGGATGATATTTTAGCTTGTGACGTACTATTATATTATTTAACTCTACACACTTCCCTGAATAAGAGGCATGGACGTAGGAATAGGAAGGGGCCAGGTGGTCTGAATAATTTATATATGCACATATTTTCTTCAAGAGAGAATGGAACACGCAACAATCGCTGTAACACTCCTCTCCTATATAGCTACTTAACTTTTAAATAGTCAAATGATAAGTTAAGTAAAACGACTTGAATATCAACTACATGCTGTATCCCGCACACAGCGGGGTAGGCAGAGGGAACCTAGTGTTAAAACACTCCGTTCTCCACTTTCCGCCGAGTTCTGAAGGCATTGCATGTTGAGTGGCGGAACTCAACGCCGCGCTTTGCCTCGACACCAAAGCAAAGAAATGAAAATATAAATATAAATAAATATTTCATTTCCTCGAGTGCGGATCGAACCCAAAAAAACCTCAAATATTGGCAAAAGGATATGACAATTTAATAGATATTTAAAATACTGGACATCGTTGTCATAATAGGGTTTCTTGGACCTAATACGTGAGAGATTGCGGCCCGCGGGCTTAGAGAGGGAAGTTATTATGGGATACAAAATTGAAAGTTTATTCTATATAGTATGGGATATTAGCTACTAGTACATTACTAGTATATTTTGATATTTTTTACCGTAATAGGTAATAGGGATTAATCGATATTATTGAAAGAGATTTTGTGTTCGTTTCTCAGCTTTTCGGCGAATTTCAAGACATTGTGTGTTAGATGGCGGAACTCAACGCCCCGTTTGGTATGCCAGAGTAGAAAAAGTAAAATAAATTAAACATAATTCCAATAATTTGGAATCGAACGACACAGCTGTTTACAGTCGGATGCTGTCCCATTGCGTAAAAACGGCACCCCGACTCTTTTTTTTGCCTCACGCTATATCTTGCACATATCAAGGGAGAAAGAGGGAACCTAGGAACCTTAGTGTTAAAACACTTCATTCCTATTAAGACACCCGTTCCCTACTTTACGCCGAATTCTCAAAGAATTGCGTGTTTAGTGGCGGATCTCACTTTGAATTTGCCTTGTTACCAGGGCGAAGAAATGAAAATATTAAATATTTGGCCCCCCGATTGGAAATCGATACCAAAACGGTCGTGTTTACAGTCGCACCTTTGTGCCTCTGCGCCACGATGGCCTCGTTTCTAAAAACTTAATTCTATGACACATATAAAATATGCCTAATAAGAAATCTCAAGGCAAAGTAACTACGAGATAATATTATAATGTAGACCTTGTTACTAATAACGATTATTTTCCCTAAAATATGATTCACCTAAGCCATATATGATTTTAAAACTCACTTTGCATGAACCTTCAAATAATGTAGCCTTAAGACATGTTAATAATAGTATATTTATTATAAATTTATTTTGTTTGAACGTTGTATGGTAAAGGGATTGGTATCAGATTGTCACCACGGTGGTTGTAAATTCGATGCCCACTCAGGAGAATTTTTCTGATCTGGCAAGACAAAAGGTTGCGTCTAGAATTCGAGAGTAATGTCAAATATAGAGTGTCTTGAAATTGCATCCTCCCTATCTATTATACAATACGATGGACAAATTGTAAGAGTAAAAAAGGATATAAATTTTCCCCCAGTAGGATATGAACCCAAAACCATCGACAGTTATCAGTTAAATCACAACAATGCTAACAAGTCATCAAGTTATTACTGAATGGATTACTAAGTTCCAGTACGCGGTATCCTGCACATTGAAAGGAAAACCGAGGTAACCTACAACCTAGTGTTTTTTTTTTAATTTTAACTAAACACTACAGACACGTGGTACTTTTTTAAACTTTTTCATTATTATCAGCAAATCAACAGTTTTATATTTATCTACCACTTAGACTAGGCTTGTAAGTAGAGATAATTATCTAGATATTTAATTCCTAATAAATTCCAGGTATTTTTAGATTGCGTTTTTGTAAGCATGTAACCTAGTGTTAACACACTACATTACCATTAAGACACTTTCGTTCTCCACTTTCCGACGAAGAATCTCTTCTACATAATTATAATTAGATAAAAGAACGGAGAGAATATTTTTTTTTATTTTGCAAGTAAAATAAGTAAAAACAGTCAGTTAAATAAAACAAAGTTGGCCTAAACATTTTCTTACACATTCACTCACTTCACAACTCGGAATTCCCCAAGGATATAATACGAACTGTTTAGGCCTCTTGCACAGTGGCATGCTATAATAATATATTTACTAAAAGAATAATTTACATTTTACTAAATATTTGCAGAATTAAACGATTTACTTTTATTTTTTTTTATTGTACGCTGTAGGTATATAAAGCTAGTACTTATTTAGAAAACGTATAAAAATTTGAACGCAGCGGGACTCGAACCCGCGCCTCCTGGAAACCGACCAGGCGCTCTGACCACTAAGCCATGCGTTCTCGCCAAGCTACGTCGAAATTTTTATACGCTTGTTACAACTTATTTATGTTGTTAGCATCTCTGTAGGGAGATTTTTACAAATTTCCGCTACCCAAAGATAATTACTAAGAATTATCATTTGGCAAGAGAGAAACTATTTTTTAAATATTTTTAAACATTTTTAAAGTGTTATTCCACACTTAGGAAAGAAAAATACTTATTTAGAAAACGTATAAAAATTTGTCTGCGTTCAAATTTTTATACGTTTTCTAAATAAGTATTTTTCTTTCCTAAGTGTGGAATAACACTTTAAAAATGTTTAAAAATATATAAAGCTAGTGTTAAGACTCCGTTAAGACTCCCCGACTGATTTGCATTGGGTGATAAATGGTGGAGCTCAACGCCGCGCTTTGTCTTGTTATGATTGCCTCATTAATATATTTTTAATTTTTACATCTTTCTAAGGTTCCCCAGTGTGCTATATCCCTTTTCCGTATTAGACCTCGTTGACCCGCCTACGAAATTTCAACTCAGACGCGAGTACATTACTGTTGAGTAAAATATGGAAATTTATTTAGGTTAATGGAATATGACAATTATATTACAGAGGTCCTTTATTATGTAACAATGCTTAAAAGGGAAACGTTGAGTTGGATTTTTGTAAAAAAAATCTGAGGGATAGACCAATTTACTTGAAGATTTATAATAATAGCCTTTCTGACAAGTCGGTTATATTTTTTATTTTTTTTATCAGCTTCACTCTGTATCCCGCACACAGCAGGGTAAGCAGAGGGAATCTTGTGTTAAGAGTTAAGACACAACCAGTCGGTTTTACAGTCACACTTCGTGCCGCTGTGCTACTACTGGCCTCTCGATTATATTTACTTTCTTTTGTTGTTTTTTTTGAACTTCACGTTGTAAGTATCCCATAGCATCAAGAGAGGTAGATGGAGTGTTAAGACTCGCCATCCGTTAAATAACGACAAAATGGCCGTCGTGGCGCTGTGGCACAATGCGTCTAACTCTAACGCGGCGGTTGTGCGTTCGATTCCCACTCGGAAAAATGAGTTATTATTTGTTAATATTATTTCTTTCTTAACAAAAATGTTATATATAAAGATTCCCCCGGGTCGGAGATCAAACCAACAACCCACATACAGTCAAATATCCAAACACTATAGTATAATAAAAAACGAATTCACCCAATAAATTATCGAGAACACGTTGTCTTTACAAAATTACGACAATATGTCACACAGGCCCAAGGGCTCGTGTCAAGGCCGGCAACTTACATCAATTGGGTTTTTTTTAATCTGACCCGTTCGAAAGTGAAATTACAAACGAATAAAATTTGCGCGTGAAATTGGTTTACGCTTTAAAAACCTTATTTAAGTACCTACTAACTTTGATTATTGAGGCCAATCGTGGCGCAGGGGCACAAGCACGTATGACTGTAAGCGCTATATAGGCTAGATAGGCTGTGGGTTCGATTCCCATTCGAGGGATTGAAATAGTAAATATTTTCTTTACCTCGCTCTGGTAACGAGTAAAAATGCGGCGTTGAGTTTTAGTTAACACGCAATGCCTCTACAATTTGCCGGAAAGTGGAGAACGGAGGTGTCTTAATGCGAGCGGAGTGTCTCAACACTAGGTTCCCAGGTTCCCTTTACCTATCTTATTATGAGCGGGATACAGGGCGAAACTAAAAAAACCTCATTTCACGTCTATTCATTACACTAAAGTACCTAGTGTACTTGATATAATCGTATGAGTAGTCAACTATCTTTGTTTTCTACATTCAACTACTTATAATCCCTTGAACTTGAACTTTGATTTATTATCTATTCTAGATACTTCTTGATTCTCTGAATACAATGTGCTGCCAAGAAGCACGACACAACAACAAAAAATAGTCAAATAACAGCTAATCGTTTTTTTTATTCTCTTGTCTGTCTTATATAGAAAGTTAGACAAAGAAAACTTACCGCCCAATTCCGAGTCATATCTTATTGACGGAACACAACACCGCGCTCTCTTGTTAAAAAAGATCGTCTCCATATACACATAATATCCCCAGAAGCGATAAATAAATAAATTTTAACGAAGTACGTTCTAAATTATTTGCGAACAATCAGCGGAAATACATAAAAAACAATGGTAACACAGTAGACAAGTAGTATTATGGCAATTGACCATGAATACTATAAACGCGTCAAGATTCTCACCAAAATACGATATCCAAATTAAACACGGGGCTATAGAAGAACTTCCGTTTATATGCTTATTAGGGTTCCTTATCTCAAAAGAAAAAACAGAACCCTAATATAATCACCGTGTTGTCCGTCTGTCAAGATCGTATGGAGGTTTCAAGCTAAAATTAATATTAAATATCCAGAATCCTCGGAGAATAGAAATATCTTAGCATCTTTCCGTGGATAGAGATACAGTTGAACTTACAATACACACAAAGAAAAAATCCGAAAAATGAAATCTTAAAGGCATTTAAAAAAAACATAATATAGTTATTTTTATATTATAGTATATTTCGTACCAAATGAGTGCATATATTTAACTTAAGTTTATGAACTTTTATAATTGTATTTTCTATTGACCTACAATAATAGAATTGGTACAGAACCCTCGAAGGCGAGTCCATCGCACTTGACTATTACAGAATTTATTAGTCTGACGAAGGTAAAGACGATCGATTTTGCGTAGACTGCTTATAAATATACTCAGTAAAAAACGAAAATCTGGTGACACATTATTCCGTTCTCCATTTTTATAAATACGTTTATATAATGGACATGTACAAACTAATATTATAGAGTATAGAGTCTATAGACACTCTAAATTATCATCATATGAATAATTTATTTTTTTGATCTTTACTTTATTTCACACATTTTTGGGAAAAACAAAAGTTTTCCTAGTATTGTATTGATTCACCGTAGCTCATTGTATGTCAGGAAGAGAAGCACCCAGTAGTGCCTGAAGCTTGTGGTTCAGCTTTACTGTAGGTCGAGCTTAATCAAATAAACATTATCAAAGTAAGTGGGGGTCCAAGATGGAAGGCTTGCTCGCAGCGACCCCTGCCAGCCCTTACGAGGGCTGCAACGTTCCATCCGCCACGTGCACCTCGAGAGAGCGCACTGATACGGCGTCCCCCCAAGGCGACGCGCACCAGTACGTCCCCGCTGGTGTGTCAAGTGGTGACGAATGCGGCGTTGGGGACCGCCACCCAACACGCCATGTCCGGAACGGCGGGAGATGGAGGACGGAGCTACAAATAGCTACGTGGAATGTAAGAGGAGGGATGGAAGAAAAGATGAATGAATTATTAGATGTGATGGATGATAGAGATTTGGATGTCGTTTGNAAAGCGTGAAGCTAAGTTAAGTTAAGTTATTATCAAAGTAAATCGCTTCTCCTTATTTTTAATCAGTTGTGACCACGTAATCGAACCCAAAGCCATATTTTTTAGCACGACCAGAAAAACGTTTACGCAACAATTCTTTCAATTGGATTTGAACACTAAACTATCATTAGCTACTTGATACGTAGCAACTATGCCACAACAGTGTTAGTAATACTTTTTTCTGCATCACCTGTATCCCGCGTAAAGGAGGGTGGGTAGACAGAGAGAACCCAGTGTTACTACTCCGTTACTACTACTGCTACCGTTACTCACTCCGTTTCAAACTTTCCGTTCAATTTAGGCGACTCCGTGTTGAGTAGCAAAACTCAACGCCGCGCTTTGTCTTAGGGGTGTCTTAAAGTAGGAAAATGAAAATACATCATTCCACCGAGTGAGAATCGAATTCACAACCGTCGTGTTTACAATCACAGCCTGCGTGCTGGTACTTGGGTACTATAATATATTTTTTTTCACACTATGCAAATAATAAACAAATTTATTGAAATATATAATTTCGTATTCCATCCTTGTAAAGACGACTATCCTTGACAAATATAATGGTAGTAATGGCTCATATTATGACGCACTATAGCTTCCTGACATTTTTTATTGGAAATTTATTTAAATTAATATTTATATAATGAGTTTTAATTAGCTATAGTAAAAAATATTCAATTTATTAGAAGATAATCGATTTTATGTTAATTGATTTGTTTCTTCTTTAATTCTTGGTTGTGATGAATTAAATCTGAAATAATAATCTCGGCGCAGAGGTTTGTGACTAGAAACATGGCGGTTATGGATTCCGTGGCAAATGGGGAACGGAATTGTCTTAATGGGAACGAAGCGTCTTAATACTTAGTTCCCAGGTACTCTCTGTATTCTACTCTCTGCCTAATTATATACATATAATTAGGCAGAGAGTAGAATTTTCTAATTATCATAAAGGCATTTAGCCTTTATGATAATTATATTAGAAAAAAAATGCTAGTATTTGCTGCAGCAACGCAAGATGAAAATTTATTATTTATGATTTCTTTATTTTTTTATAAGTTTATACGATCAATTACCGTCGAATTTTCGAGGTATTGCGTGTTGAGTGATAGAACCCAACGCCGCGCTTTATAATTTAATAATTCAGTCCCGCGAGTGAGAATCGAACTCACAACCATCGCGTACAGTCACACGCTTGTGCCACTGCGCCACGACGGCCTCATATGAATTATAAAACTAAAATATAAAACTTTGACCATAATCGCACCAATTATGCAAGCAACGGATGCGTAAAAACCGCGCTCTTGAACCTACCGCCGCCTTCTCATATAAAAGGGAGGTTGTGTCTTTTTAAAGTAATGGCGTGTTGAACCTCGGTTGAACCACTTGTAAAATTAAATATATTGTGTTTTCTTTTTTGTTTATTTATAATAATTCATTTATATGAAAGTTTAAGCTATGATTTCAATGGTGAGCGGAGATTTTTGTGTTCTTTTCTTGTGTTGTGTAGTGTGTGTAGTTTGTTAGTCTTATTGTTTATATTACCTATATATATAATTACCTACGAGATTTTTATATTATCAGGACACCCGTAGCGTAGGGGCACATGCGTGTGTAAACGTGACAGGTTGTAGGTTCGATTTCCACTCGATGAAATTAAATATTTAAGACAAAGTGCGGCGTTGAATTCCGGCACTTAACACGCAATGCCTTCGGAATTGGTGGGAAAGTGAGAAACAAATTCAACCTCGGCTTAAATCAAACACAAGCACAGGTACAAGCGTGTTAATGTAAACGCGACGAGTTGTGAGTTCGATCCCCACTCGAGGAAATGAAATAATAAATATTTTCAATTATTCGCTCCGGTGTCGAGACAAAGCGTGGCGTTGTGTTTTAATAAGAACAGCAGTGTCTTTACACTAGGATCCCTCTGTCTACC
This sequence comes from Heliconius hermathena, assembly GCA_013403705.1. NCBI lineage: Eukaryota > Metazoa > Arthropoda > Insecta > Lepidoptera > Nymphalidae > Heliconius > Heliconius hermathena. Next base: position 229,097 of record JAAIXJ010000221.1, on the reverse strand, counting down.
CCGTAATGTGCGGGATACAGCATGAAGCTAAATAATATCAAAATAATTATTATACTCATTAAAAAAATAGGTGATTAAAGTATTATTAATTCATCAAATTAAGTGAAAATTTATTTTAAGTAACTTTCAAATATCTGCGTTTTTAGACAATAGCCTTTTTGAACCTGAAAAAATAAAAGAAAAATTTCAAATAATACATAGTCACCCACCATCTATAGGTTTTATATTTTACATAAAGTCTATTTTTATTACTTATGTTACCAGTGAGTGAAGTGATTTAAAAATTGATTAACATTGGTACCTACATTATTAAAATTAAATTCCGATTCTTTCATAATAATACCTATCTGATATTCTCAAAATATTAATAAATTACAGATCGATCTTCGGTCTTGTTTGTTCTCTTAAAGAGTAACTAAATATAAACTGGTATTATAATCACTAAACATTAAAAATATATAAAAATATATGTCAGAAAAAAATAAAATGTGCGAATCGTATGTTATATGTAGATACAATATATAGGTTCGTTAAAGCTATTTAATATAAAACAAAAGGTTAAATATTTTTTATGCTTTGGGAGCTTATACATTTATTTCTATTTTGAAACCGAATTCTGTACTTAGTCAGTAGTCAGATTGTAAGAATTTGATAAATATATTTGCTTTCTAATATTCTATTTTGTATTTGAACTCGGCACCATCGCTTCTTTTAATCACCTATCAATTGTATAACGGTAAATTTATAAATATTTATTTATTCATATTATATTAAAAATATATGCTTGCATATATCTTATCGAGGTTAGATTATGAATTCAATTCCCACATAGGGGTATGGCTTATTTTCGTTTTATCGTTGTGGTTTCAAGACAAAGCGCAGTCTCTGTCTACCAGGAAATATAGGTACATGGTACAACGTGAAACATTTTTTTTAAATTATATATGATGTTAATAAATCAGCTTCAAGTTGTATCCCACACACTGCAGGGTAGGCAGAGGGAACCTAGTGTTAAAACACTCTGTTCCCCACTTTCTGCCGAATTCTGGAGGCATTGCGTGTTGAGTGACAGAACTCAACGCCGCGCTTGTCCTTAACACCAGAGCGAAGAAATGGAAATGTAAATTTAAGTAAATATTTCATCTCCTCGAGTCTGGATCAAACCCACAACCAGTCGGCTTTACAGTCACACTGTATGCCCCTGCGCCACGACTGGCCTGGATATATGATGTTTGTTTTTAATTATCTTTTGGTACTAAGGCAATCTAATAAAACTTGACTGAAGATTAAGATATTAATAAAATAAATAATAATATAATAATATAATTATTTACAAAAGAAATTATTGATCAAAACGTTATCGTATACATCTATCTATATGTGTATATTTATTTTTTATCATTATTGAAATTATGCAAATATACTTCTTTTGCAACTGTGGTTGACCATAAATGTTTTATCACCTTTATCTCTTTGTTCATATAATTTTTATACTGTGTTAATTTTTATAAGTATTCTTTGTTGACTTTTGTAGGCCGAGTCTTGAAGCTTGTCTTGGCGCAGAGACACAAGGGTGTGACTATAACGCGACGGTTGTGGGTTCGATCTTCACTCGACGGAATGAATTGAAGGAATTTCTTAATATTTATATTTCTTCGCTCAGGTATCAAAGCAAAAGCCCGGCGTTGAGTTTCGCCACTCAACAGGCAATGCATCGTAAAAGTCGGCAAAAAGTGGGAAACAGAGTGTCTTAATACTGGTTCCCTCTGCGTACCCTGGTGTTTGCACTGTACAGCGTGAAACTGATTTAATTTTGATATTTTTTATACATTATTTACATATAATATCTATTTACAGAACATAATCCCGCTTGTTTGCTTACTGGGCGCCGCTTTAGCCCAAAGACTGTCCGACGTGAGTGACCCAAGCTACATCAGACGAGGCGGGGGCTATGGCCTGCTGAGACCAGGATATAACAACTATGGTAGCGGTTACGGAGGATATGGGAGTGGATATGAGGGCTATGGGACAGGATATGGTGGCTATCCTGGACAATATCCTAATTACGGAGGTTTGTTGCTGTTTTGTGGCGATAGTAAAGAACCTAATATTAAGATACTCTGTAATAGAGAAATTGAAAGTGATCATTTTTTAACCAGATTGGGAAAATATTTATTATTAACAATTTACATATTATACGTACTGCGATATATAACAAAATCTGTTCACCCAGTGGAAAGTTCTGACCTTAGTCTCAGTCTAAGTCTCAATTTTGAAAGATTTCATCAAAAAACCGACTCATCACTCAATCAATCACTACATCAATCAATTGGACTGTATTTTTTAATGTCTTTTACCTAATAAACATAGAAAATATAGTCGAAAGGATAATCTTCTCCTTTTACAGATGTCGGTTAAAAAAGTTACTTCACAGCTAAGCCACGATAAAGTCTTTTTTGCTTATTTTACTACTGATATAATTACTTCTAGAATATCTTCCTTTCTTAGGAGATTTTCTACAAAAAATCAAACAAAGAAAAGGTTGACTCACTGTGTCGAGGCTGTCTTTGTCTATCAATTGTCAGAATTACGCAAAAAAAATTATGAGAAGAAATACAATAAATCAGGCCAGTCATGGCGCAAAGTGTTACTGTAAACTATAAACACGACTGCTTTTGGATTCGATTCCCACTCGAGAGCTGGTGACGAGGCGGGGCGGAATTCGGCGGAAAATGAGAAACTGTACTGTGTGCAGGATACAGCGTGAAGCTGATGTAATTGGATTTGAAAGTAAATCAGCTTCACGCTGTATCCCGCACACAGCAAGGTACGCAGAGGAAACTTAATGTTAAGACACTTCGTTTTGCACTTTCCGCAGAGTTAGAAGTAGCAATATCTTTATATTTATACGTACAGTGTTCGTATTCCCTTCAAAATGTTATATTAACTTACTAAATATTTAACTTACTTCAACTTAATGAGTATTTGTTCCAGGATACGGTGGTTATCAGGGATTCGGATCAGGATACCAAGGAAATGGGGGTAATTGTAATTTTAACAATTCTTAGCGTTTTATTGATGTATGGAAAAGATAGGCACATTTTTCATTTCAAAATTAGATTGACTTAGATAAAAAAAAATATTTGTACAAAATGACAATACAACTTTATAACAGATTTTTTACTAACATTTTCAGAACATTTCATAATAAACTTGCAAAATTTGTATATATCTAACTGTATGTCCAGCTGCTGTTATTGTAATGTAACGGAATTAAATCTTATAATATGAAAAATGTATATCTACGGATTTTTTATGTATGTATAGGATACTTAAGATGACCATTAAGTAAATTAATGAATTATTTTCATTTACCCGCTCTTACAAGACATAGAGCGGCATTGGGTTACGCGGAACAGCACGCAATGTCTTTAATTTGGGCGATAAGTGAAGAACGGAGGGTATAAGCACTTGGCTCCCTTTCCTCCCACATATATCACTTAGAAATTTTGTCTAAATTTACAAATTTGGCTCCAATAAATTTTATTAAGCAATAATTTCCTATATTTCAAAAGCAAATAGCGGAAATATGTTTAATAATTGCCAATACCACTCGTACTCGACAGGTAATCTAATCTATACTTATAAATTATAATCTATATAATCATTTATATATACTTGTAAAAAATCGTAAAGGATTGGCGTCTGTACATGGAAGATATATGTAAAAAAATATAATTGGCGGCATTTAAATTTTTTTATGTGTTTGTCTGTGCTTTTCTTCATGATAATCTCCGAAACGCCTTAATCGATTAAATTGCAGTTTTGACTAATGTATTTTCATATAATAGTTTTTCTTAATATTTAGAGTATGTTTTTTTTTAAGTTATAACATTTTAAAAAATGTTCTTTGACGAAATTGCTATAGATATAAACTGTTTTATTAAATTGACTGAACTATTACTTTTCAATATAAGTAAAGATATTGTTTTAAAAATAATATTGTTATTAGAAAACGAAAATTATTTAGATTAGTAAATTAATAATCATGTACTTCAAGCGGGCGAAGCCACGAGCGGGTCGCCAGTTCGATTTAACAAAGATAAGACGTTTATAGTTTCAAGTGGAAATTGAACTTGGCTACTTTTGCTTGGCATGTATATGACAAATAATTAAGTTATCGATATAATATGTAGGAGCATTAAGAATCAGTAGTTAGATGTTGGACATAGTTGCGGGTTCAATTGTTTTTCCAGCTTCGCGCTGTATCCCGCATGTAGTGGGACGGTGTATAGTATTAAAACACTCTGTTCCCCACTTTCCGCCGAATTCTGAGAAAACTCGAAACCAGAGCAAAAAAATTAAAATATTAAATACTTCTAAAATAAAAGTATTTAATATTTCCTCGAGTGGGGATCGAACCCACAACCTGTCGCGATTACAATTACACGCTTTTGACCCTGTGCTACGACTGATATTGGTTCAAATGGATTTGTTTTTTTTATTTGCAGACAATAATTTGCAAAAAAAATGTGACAATTGATATCTTGTCAGAACAAGATATCAATTGTCACAAGTGAAAAACTGACTGGAATAGCTAAAAATGACCACCTTCACCAACTTAAAACGATTCTAACAACTATAAAAGAAATATAGCCATTTTAAATTACCATTTATGTATATCAATTACTGATAAAAACTGATTTCTGTCTTTTATTCTATTCTATTATTAAGTTAAAAATAAGGACTATGAATTAAATTTATATATATTTATACAATCTGCACAATGAAGTGCAATAAATAACTAATATTCACCCACAATACATATTATTTTCACAAATAACAATAAGTCAGACAATAAGCATAATTGAAGCAGTAAACAAAAAAAAAACATTTTTAAGTAATAATTTTGGAAACGTTGAAAAAAGGTACGATCCACGTGCCCGAAGTGTGTAAATAAAATAAGAAAACAAATACAACATAATAATAAAATCATAATATTTCAAAATTTTTAACCTATTTCAACATATTTTCCAGGCTACCGCCCTGGATACAGGCCCGGATACGACTACCGCCCGGGATACGATTACCAGGGATCAAATTATCCCGGATATAGACCGGGATATCAATCCAGACCTGGATACGACCGCTATCCGGGATACAGTAGCAATTATGGATATGACGGTTATGACAACTTTAGATCATTGACTCGTAGAGCTGGCGAAGTGAAGAAGGATAGTGTCTAAGGAATAATTTAGAATTAACTTATTAATATGTATTTTATTTATTTTATATTTGCAAGTGTTTTTTTTTTTTTAATTTTGCGTATTTTTTCGCTACAAAAGAAAATTTTGTTTAATACAAAATAATGTTTATATGTATTATATGTGTTGCAATGTTTCTCAAACTACTGTGTTAAAACAAAATAAACTAATTTTAAAAGATTATTTTATTCAAGCATTTATAAAAAACATATTGACAATAAGTACTTCATTAAAAATTTATAGAAATATATATCATATGCATAGAAATTAAAATAATAAATAACAAACATATTTATTTCAGTATGTTTTGAGTTAATTGTATTTGAAATTCTTCGAATTGTAATTAATATATTATGTAATTCAGATTTAGATCATAGATTCATGACAATCTACTATAATTTAATCTCAGTTAGTTGTACATTAGAAATTAAAAAGCTTTAAATTCAATAATACTATTTTAATAATAAGCGTTATATCAATTCCTTTTAAATTTACACATATACCAATACTTTTAAATTTACACATATACCAATGTGAAGAATGGCATAGAACAAGCGACCCACGTGGCTTCGTTCGCTTAAATTTATATACAAAATCTTTACACACTGTAAAAAAAAATCAGCTTCACGCTGTATCCCGCACACAGCAGGGAAGGCAGAGGGAACCTAGTGTTTAAAACACTCCGTTCCCCACTTTCCGCCGAATGCTGGAGGCATTGCGTGTTGAGTGGCGGAACTCAACGCCGCGTCGTCCGTGCCGCGAACACAACCAGTCATTTTTGCAGTCACATTTTGTGCCCCTGCGCCACGACTGGTCTCAACACACATTGTAACATATGCGTTATTAAAATGTTTAAACTATATTATTGTAGTTCCAACTAAATTCTTTCAGTAGTTTTTTAGTTAAAGTGGAACAAACATCCACTCTCACAAATATTAAAATTATAATATTATTAGGATTAAGGGCACTTATAACAAAATTGTTATAAAGACAAGATGACATATTACTTTATAATGGTCGGATCTATGTATTCATTTAACATGGTGGGCTTGGCCTCCAGTGGGTTACATGGTTAACCATGACATTGTAGCACAAAATTTCAATAAATAAAAACCCACGCCACCAACCAACTAACACGCAGTGTTTCGAGAATACGGCGCAAAATGGGCGACAGGAGTGTCTCAACACTTATAGGTTCCCTCTGCCTGTTCTGCTTTGTGCTGGATACGGAGTAAAGCTAAAAAAATTGGTAACTACACTATAATATCTATTTTCTGTTTTTTTAGCTTCACGCCTTAAACCTAGCAGGGTAGCCAGAGGGGAGGGGGCGCCTAACGCTACGGTCTCTGCATATTCTACGCCTCTCGCCTCGTCCACTGTCACCAGCCTCTTCATACAAGACCTCTGGAAGGTTCTCATGCTTTTTGTGTCACTTTCCGCTAGTATTCCTGGGAATTATATTCCATCGCCCTGCATATAACAAAATAATGGATTCCAATATTTGGCTTAAAAATGTTTCTTATGAGAAAGCTTGGTGCTAGATTATCTCTTTAGAACAAAAAGGTTACTAATCATTAAATCTAACCTAAACTGATATTGTTTAAGTTATTTTCCTTTCATTCTTATTTATATGAGTGAAATATCTGCTTAGTAATTTAACGGCAGTGAGGGTAGGATGCGATCATGGGTAACGATACCACAAATAAAAACACAACTGACGTTTGAATAAAAATAAATGTTTTGAGCTTTATTTATTCAGAATTTTATTTACAATTTTTTATTGTATAGTCACGATTTACAAAAAAGGTCTTATTATTAAAATAAAAATGCTTTTACTATTTGACCGTTTATTCTGCCCCGTGTAGAACGTTCCGGAGCACAAGATACCCTTTGAGATTATCACTTGTGTTTACACTTTAGTACATAACTTCGTACACTGTTGCCTTTTTGTCCCCTGAACCAGTTACTATAAACTTATCGTCCGCAGATATATCACAACTGAGCACCGATGATGATTCTTTTGACTGTAGACACAAAAAAAAATATATAAATTAGTTAAATATTCAATAAGAAAATAATACTAACGGTTTCAATTTAATTTTTTATATATATAGGTATTTCACATGTACCTATTTCCTAAAATTATGAAATTCATTTTGAAATTCATTCATTTCAGTTAAAAATATGAAATTCATTTAGTTGTAAAAACCTACTGTATTTGTGTACCGACTTACAGCATATCATGAGTTATACAAAATTCTTAGTTATTTCCAATTTACCACGAGAATAAACTACAAGTAAAAATTTGTACATAATATATTAAAAACAAACAATAATGGCGCATAGAGACAGCCTCTGTCTGTGAACGGGACGGCTGTGGTCCCTCCATATTCTCGTTCTGGTAAAAAAAAACAAAACGCGGCGTTATGTTCAACTACTCAACTTTAACGCAACTACATACCAAACATATATCAGCACTGTAGTTATCGTCCAAACGTTATAGATAAATAATAATATAAGACACAGAAAACCTAGTGTTAATTCAAACCCACCTGAAATATACTAGCACCGTACGGTGTTCTCCAAGCGTTCAACAGATTATCCTTTCCTGTAGACACGAACCATTTGCCGCAAGCCGCAAATTTTAGTGACAGAACACAAGATTCGTGTAAAACTAGTTGATATCTGTCGGGTTTGCCCGCGTGCAGCACTTCCACGTGGGAGTTCTCCATGCCCACCGCTAGCCACGAACCTGGGGAACATTTTGTATGTTGAGAAAATTTAATGTTTTTATAACACGATATCAAATATACGCATAAATAAGGCATTAAGTTTTTAGTCACAAACAAAAAGCCCTACAATCATTCTCATGACTGGAATCCCCTACTCGTCGTAAAGTATCCCAAAAAGAAAAAGAGTAAATTCCTTATTATTATAATAAATATATTTTTATTATAATTTCACTAATTATAAAACTCAATATTACATACGACGCACAGTACGGTCGACAAGTCGTAGCCGTTATGTTGTTAATCTTACTGAACTTTTCGCTCCCAAGTTAACAATACGCATTTATTAATATTAACCCACGACTCTTCGACCTTACTGTAAATACATTTCCCAAACGTGATTCAAGCCCCATACCCGTCGGACAGTATCCCAGCGAGAATATCTGGCTGGAGAAGTCGTGCTGGTGCAGCTGGCGGCCCTCGCGCAGGTCCCACGAGCGCACCGTGTTGTCGAGCCCGCCCGTCCACAGCCGCGTGCCGTCCGGGCTGATGTCGATGCACGACGCGCCGTCCGTGTGCCCTGCGGTCGTATAGCACAGCTTGTAAAAGCAAAAGGATTTAACTTCAATTTGAAAAAATGTTCATTGATATTTTTAATAAAGAAACAATCAAAAAACATTTATTTTTATAGAGTAATATTAAATAAATATTGTCGTTTCATCACCCCCGGTAACACGAAGCACGGCGTTGAGTTCCGTGGTTATATAAATATGTAAAAAAAGTAATGAATATATATAGTCTCACCTTGAAATTGTCTAACTAAGGTTTGATTATGGAGATCCCATACGGCTATATTGCCGTCTGAACAACAACTGAAGCACACCTGTAACATTGTAATATCGAATGTTATTTATGGAATATATATTTAATATTTTTATCCTACGATCAAATAGAACATTAAAAGCTGAATATTTGTCGTTGTCGGTATCGTTGTCGAAATTAAATAAAAAAATGTTTAACTTAATTGTTATACAAGACTATCCTGGGAAGGACAAAAAATTTAATCGATTTTGAAGGCAGGAACATCTGATGTTTAAACCTAAACCAGCTGACTAATAAGTAACGAAGAAATGGTTCCATAGTAAATTTAAAGTTTCTCAATATTAAAAATCCTCAATTAAGAATTATTATAACATTTGGAAATTTATATGAAAATTATTACAAAATGTCTCCAGGTAGAGGTGTTTTAACTTGAACCTTTAATATTTGTTACGTTTTTACATAAATTTAAATAAAAGTATCGCAAACACAGAGTGTTTGACTACAACAGTTTAGCACCTTGGAGTCGGGGCTGATGGCGAGCGCGTAGCAGGCGGGCGCGGAGGAGGTGAGCTCGGCGCGCATGCGCGGCGTGGGCGCGGACAGGTCCCAGATGGACAGGTTGGAGGCCTCGCCGCCCACCAGCAGCGTGCGCCCGTCCGGCAGCAGCTTCACCGAGCGGATGTAGTTGTCCCGTTGCTGCACAAGTGCTTACTCATTACTCCTTCATTTTACGATATACGATAGTTGCCTTATGGCTCGGTGCATACTAATAAATTTGTGCATTTTATATCGATAAAAGTATCGTTGCTGGATACATACCAAATATTAGGTCTGAAGCATTAACTTAATTAACTGGTGATTAATTATTTGACGTTCAAAAATTAAACATGTAATTTCTTATTTTGAATAAAATTATTTGAATTTGAATTTATTTGATTATTTATTTTTTATTCAGGTTTAAAATTACAATATCCGTTTGCCCATTCACTGGTTTCCTCAACTTTCTACGGAAATTTAAATATGGAATGTTTAAATATTGAGCTTATGATACGATGGAATAACGATTATTACAACACAATGGTAGTAGATACCATTCACACTAAAGAAAATTTATTGTTTTTATTTCCCGCTGTAGTAGTGTCTGAAATATATTTCTTTCTATTAATTTTCTTTTAAATTTTTAGGCTGGTGGCGTGGCGCAGGGCGCACAAAGTGTGACTGTAAAATCGACTGGTTGTGGGTTCGATGCCCACTCGAGGAAGTAAAATATTTATTTACATTTATATTTTCATTTCTTCGCTCTGGTGTCGAGGGAAAGAGCGGCGTTGAGTTTAGCCACTCAGCAAGCAATGCTTCCAGAATTCGGCGGTCTCGGTGTGTCTTAACACTAGGTTCCCTCTGCCTACCCTGCTGTGTACGGGATACAGCGTGAAGCTAATTTTGATTTGATTTAATTTTCTTTTAATTGTATCATTTACCAAAAATTTAAAACATTTCCATGCATTTCCTTCTTAATCAAAAACAAGTTATCAGCTGTACCAAGCAATCCAGCTGCGACAGCGGCTCGGCGCCGGCGGGCGCGCCGGGGCTGGAGATGTCCCACAGCTTGACGCAGCCCTTGCCGCCCGTGTAGGCGTGGCGCGCGCCGCCCGCCTGCGACAGCGCCACGGCGCACACCACCTCGCCGTGCGCCAGCGCCGCCACCGCGCGCGCGCCGCGCGGCACGCCCGCGCCCGCCAGCGCGTCCGCCGGGAACGGCACCGGCTGCAGCGGCCCGCCGCACGTGTGGTACGAGTACGGCCTGCGCACACGGCACTACATTGGATATTGTTTCTAAGTAGAAAACGAATGCGCAAGCATCCTACTATTAGGACTTCTAATATATAATTCAATATGTCATTGTATGTATTATTTATTTCAATTACTTTATTTAAAAAAAAAGCGCATAGTCACTTTTATGCTGTTAATAAGACGAGAGGAGATCTCTCAACAAGACAAAAATGAAATGCACACATAGAAACACGAAGTCGCACATGTAATCATACTATCAAATATGTAAACACACATCCACACATGACGAACGAACTATTGAGTGTATGTTCTCATTTAAATACACATTTATACATATAACAAAACGATCGAACATATACACATGTAAACATACATTAACACAGGAAAATATTTATCAGGGGAATATTTGAAATAATTTAAATAATGATTTAAAAAAAAAATACGATAATTTATGGAAAACCGCCGGGTATAAGTGCACTGTTATATACATCTAAGCTCGACTTCTTATACGAAGAAACTTAAATTTAGAATAAAAATAAAATAGAACATTCACTCATTATTTTTGATGGGCACCCACCACCTAGCGCCCACTTAGTATGGTGGACCCAGCTTCTCTGACTAGTTACAAATACAGAATAAAAAGAGAAGAGAGTAAAGAAATAAAAAATGGGTCGCCCATTCACAGATTTTTACACCTATATTTAACTACAAAATGAAACACATCCACTCACAGCTTACTCGGCGGCACTCCCTTGGCCCTCAGGAGGGACACGAATCATATACTTCTCAGTTTATAATATTTGTTTTCCGACATCTCTTAACAATTACAAATAAATATAGACAAAATAAAGCCAGCCACTCACGGCTTGGTCGGCGGCATGCCGTTGGTGCGCGCGAGCGGCGCGTGCGGCGCGTCGTAGGGCAGCGGCGGCCGGTACGCGTAGGGCGGGAACGCGTACCGGCCCGTGGGCGTGGGCGCGCGGTTCTTCGCGCCCGGGGTGCCCGGCTTCTCCTGCGGGTGGCGGTTCATTTAGTACCAAATTGAATTTAGATAGAAAAAATGTTGGCGAAATTGTTTCACATATCTCTTGAGTTAATTTGTAAATATTAACAACAACTGTGTACACTTCACTGAATATTGCTAGATGTTTTTCCGTGTTGTGGTGAAAATTTATCTTCAAAATATTTTCGTTACGATTCTCAGTAGTAAAGTCTAAGATAAAAGAACAAAAAATTTACTTACATCTTTAGAACTCTTCGGCGTAGACCTACTTGAAGATGATCCCGACCTTGATGGCGGTCGCGGACCGTTCTCCGTTCTCTCACCCTCCGTTCGTACACTTGGGGATCCTCTTTCCTCCTAAAGTTACAAAAAAAAGATAAAACATATCATAGAATAAGATAGAATTTTGATATACATAAAAAAAGGGTAACAATAACAAAAATAAGAACAAAAAAGGCGCAGACGAAATAAGTCTGTGGTTTGGTAAGCACAAATATAATGTTATGGCAAAACTTAAAATATTGCCTATATATAAATAAATAATATATTTTTAAACTATTTACAACACAACATATCACTGTATTCACCTCATTAGCTACATCAACGACAAGATCTTGATCACTTTTCTCTGCATCACTATCCTGAAATATAAATTAAAAAATTATATTTAAAATATCTAATATAATTCATTATAATTGTATGTGTTTTTTGTTAAAGCTATTTATTAGACAGCGATAGAAATAAGAGCAACAAAACAATTACATCAAGAAGCATTTACAAAGCTGGAAATAAGGCGGCTGATTGTATAAAATTAGTAACTGTTGGTATTTTAATTTATCCTCCTATAATCTCATGTATCATTAAAAAGTAGGGAAAAAGCAAGAAAATACTGTCAAAATTATTTACTAACAGAGTCAATGTAACATTAAAGACTAAACCAATAGAAATGTAAACTTAAAATTTGAAAGTGAAACACAAAAAAAACAATCATTAGATAATATCAAAAATCACAATATATTGTTTAATAGTTTATAACTAACGTTATATTCGTTGATATAAACAATGACAAAATATATATATATATATACAAATAAAAATTTTACTCAAGTGGCGCCCATAAACACGTCAGTCCAATGTAGCTTATAAACTCAGTTAAGTAAGATTTAGAAAATATGTTAAATAATTAAATTGTTTTCACTATCCCCTTATAATCCCCGTGCCCGTAGTCACAAATTCTAATTGAATATAACATTTTAAAATATTAAGCAGCTGTAAAAAGTCTGTCACTGTCATAACAAGCAATACAAACAACCGTCACGACACACAGACTACACTATACACATACACTACATACGACTCAAACATATCCGAAAACGTTCTACTTTTCATACAAGACAATAAAAAGAAAATTTAAAATTCTCATATAGAACATAATGCCTGTTAGTCGCTTTCTCTACTTATAGTATAGAGGCCGGTCGTGGCGCAGCGGCACGAGGTGTGACTGTAAAACCGACTGGTTGTGGGTTCGATCCCCACTCGAGGAGATGAAATATTTACTTAAATTTATATTTCCATTTCTTCGCTCTGGTGTCGAGGTTAAGCGCGGCGTTGAGTTCTGCCACTCAACACGCAATGCCTCCAGAATTCGGCAGAAAGTGGGGAACGGGAGTGTCTTAACACTAGGTTCCCTCTGCCTACCCTGCTGTGTGCGGGATACAGCGTGAAGCTGATTTAATTTTTTAATTTAGTATAGTTCTCGTTCTCGTTCGTACTAGCCATCCATACAATGTGACATTGGCGAAGTGAACTGAACTGATCGCTACCCACTTGGACTACTTACAAAAAGCAGGTAATAGCATCATCAAGAGGCACTGTTCATATGGAACGAAAAGTCTTCAAAATTTAAAATTCGAACATAAGTATATATTATGTTTCGAATTCGCCAGTAGAGCACAAATCACTTAGCCAAATAGCACTTATTGTCAATGTCAAATGATGTAATATCAAATAATTCTTTTCAAAAATAGAACCCAATACACATTCTTCTTTCAAATTTTGCGAACGCAAAAGTTGAGCACATATCAAATATCGCAAAACTGTCAAATGTCATAAATCTATCAATGTCAAAGAGCTGTCAAATCCCTATCACTGTCACCGTCAGCCACCCCGACCACTCACATGAAGCGTGTAACAGTATAAACAAGCGGCACGACACATACACTACATAGACTCACATGTCCGAGTACCTTCTCCTCCTTCCTTCGTTTGGTGTCGAGGGGCTCCGGTTCCGGAGACCGCGGTCGGTACTTTTGTTCGCGTTCGTGCGGTGATACTGATCGCCTTTGCTGGGTTTTTTAATAAAAAAAGTGTAAGTATTACAATTTAAAAAAAAACACGAAATATGCTTAGATATTTTCATTTGTTTGACAGAAACAGTTATATAACGTATATGAAATTTTCATATCGAAATCAAAAACAGTTTTCAGATATGATAAACGAAAAGTGGACTACAAACTATATATTTGCAAACCGTCATAACTTAGGTTTTGTTTAACTTTGTTCATGTATGAAATATAATTTTGAGATTTTTTTTTATATAAATCTCTGAAATATTAGACAAAAAAAAACATATAACAATTAAAGTATAATTTAAATAGATGTTTTCATTGTAATGTTATAATTTCAATAGAATCATATCAAAACTCATATTCACTTTATCCATACAATATTAACGTTAGTAAGAAAGAGAAGCCACGAATATAAACAATGAGTTCCTTATATTTATTCCTTACATTGCTGTCTTATCTTATATCGAATATTAATCAATAATTCTGCTTACTTGTTGACTCATAACCCTCGAGGACATCCTATCATCCTCCCGGGGAGGCTGTCCTGACATGAGGGGGGGAGGGGCAGGCCCACCGGGCAGCACTGGCGGCTTTATATCTGATGGCGGTGGAAGTTCCACCTGACGGAAATAGGCAATGATATACCATTAATTATTGTATCCCATATACAGGGCGGAAGCGTCAGCGCTCCTTTTACGGGAACATTATATAGGACAAAATATTCAAACCCATACCTAAAGAAATTAATGAAGATATCTCAACAGTTTAGACGTAAATAGGATTTTTTTTTTCATTTCACGATGTTTATCCATACCTGTTTTTCGTGAGACGCAGTTACGCATAGATAACCAATAACGTAAGCACATACTACTACAAAAATACTACTAAAGGTTAAACAACTTCGAACTTTGCCGCCAATATCTACGAATCGATTTCGAAATAAGGCGTATGCGGCGCTTTCCCTTTAATAGGTTTATGTGTGCGTGCGTCGCTCTTGACAAATGGCGTTTTATTTTACTACGATAATTTAATTATTTATTTTGTTTGAAAAAATCATTTTTACATGTTTGGGATTTTTTTATTGTGTTTTTGTATAATAGAGTAGTTAAAACAGTGATTTCATTTAAAGTGGTGCTGACAAAAACACTCTGTATAGTAGGGTAGGCAGAGGAAACCTAGTGTTTAGACACATCGTTCCCTACGCACAACTCAATATATTCGATACCTTCGCCTATGAACATCTACAATCTCAAGGAATTGCGTCTCAGAGACATTATGTTAAACGGGTAGCGGAACCAAAATAACTTAATATAATCATTCCCCTGTGCGGTTATCGAACTCACAAACATCCTACATGCACTCAGATTTTGTGCCACAAGGGACTCACATTTTTATAAGCCCATTCAATAAAACGGTTATTCTGTGTTGACAAAATATCGAACAAAATACTTTATATGGTTTTTTTTACTAATTTATGAACCAATTGTAATTATACCAACACTAAGTGGTAAAGGAAGTTTAATAAAATACAATATGGCCCAAGAGCCAGATCAAGCCTGACCTTCCTTACGTTATAAACCTGAAAACTTCTTTACATGTACACCCTACACTGGTAAGCTGGTAGACCTTTGCAGTTCAGGGAATATAAAATTTCGTCTCTCATTCATAAAATAGTACCTAACTTTCGTTAAGTTATAAAGCTCATTTTTTTATGCTTTCTTGAGAATAATATTAGAAATGAGGTTATCTATTGCCTGGCACTTAGCACGGTTTTGAGGCCCTTGCCAGACACACCCCGAAATTTTTATAAGAGAGGCATATCTTTTTCTTTTTTGTTGTTTGTTAGTTTAGTTGTTAAAAGGGTTTCCCTTAAAAGGAAAAAAACCTCAAGCTCACTCAAACCAAGATCTCTTTCACCTATAAGATCAGTCTGTCTGTTTGTCTATCTAGACCCTTTATCTCAGGAACGCTTGGAGATATTGAATTTAAATTCCAACCATATACTCAGATCTACGGTTCCATGATTTCCTGAAAAAAATGTATTCCTATATTTGGGGCCGTTCAAGTATTACGTAAGCACTGTAGGGGGGCGGGGGTCTTGGGTTTGCTTATTTTTGATGATATGGGGGGTGGGGGGGTCTAGCTAATAATTACGTAAGCAAAAGTAATTTACTTTTTCATATATATTATGGCTATATTTGGTAGACGTATTTATGGTAGACGATATAACTATTCGTTTTATAATATAATATATAAATTTATTATATCTATTTGACGGGAATGGCACATTTTCAAGAGTCTAAATTTCAAATTTTATAAAAATCTGTGTCGATTTAAGGATTTTTCCATACAAACTTTCAACCCCTTACTTGCACCCTTAGCGGGTGAATTAAAATAAACCACGAAACACGTGTTCAATGAAATAATTTTTAAGAGTCTGAATTTAAAATTTTATAAAAATCGGTGCCGATTTAATTTTTTTTTCCATACAAACTTTCAACCCCTATTTCATCCCTTTAGGGTTAAAATTTTTCAAATTCCATTATTAGTGGATTTCCAGATTGCGAAAATAAAAATCTGTCCAAATGTCATGTTTCTACTATCAGCAGTTACGGCTGTGCGTGCGTCTTACCTCAGTCAGTGAGAACATGTCCTTTTATATATGTACATACTGCTGCTCATAAATCAATACAAAAATACCTAAAAAAATGTATATGCCAATGTTTACGTAAGCATTGGGGGAGGGGGTAAGAGGATTGCTTATTTTGATGACATAGGGGAGGAATACTTGAACGGCCCCTTTACTTAAAAAAAAGGTACAGCTGTTTATATAAAGGGAATCAAAATTAATAGGGTACTTTCAGTTGACCTAGAATTTTAAAATTTGGCAGCTATCGTCTGCAGTAAAAGTTCAGGGAAAATATGAAACCTATACATTTGTTAACTACAAAAAAATATAAATTCAAAAAAAATTATCGTCTTGAAGGCTATTCTAAATTAGAATTAAAGGCAAATTATTATTAGGCAAAATTTGCTATTAAAGTCGCTAGTTCAAATGGATGAATGAATGAGATATCAGATGAAAGGGATGTGACCTTCAAGTTTTGTACGGAACCCTCTGTTGGCGAGTTTAACTCGCGCCTGTCCGTTTTTTTTTAATTTTCGTCAAAGAAATGTTAAGTAACTTTAAATACAAGAACTTTTTTTTACACCCGCTTAACATCTCATCTCAATATCAAAATTTCTAAGGTGTAACTGAAAAACAGTGATGCTTGAGAGTCGAAACTCAAGCGTCACACCTATTACAATAAAGTCAGCTGTAATAATGTACTATTTTTGTATATTGCATATGTTTTTCATGGCAATCAATGTTTTATTATTATTACGAATATATTTTTAGGAGCATTGGAGGCCAATCGTGGCGCAGGGGCACAAAGTGTGACAATTATACGTAAATTTATATAAATATATAAAGTGCGCATTATTTCCATCTGTAATTTAAATAAGAGAGCAACTTAAAAAAATCCTCACCTTATGAGCTGGTGGCGGCAAATGTGGTGTAGGCGGAGGTCCGGCCCCGGGGAACAGAAGACCACCACCTAGCAACGCGCCAGCACCCCCCACGCTGTGGGGCAGACCGGCCGACGCATGTATTTGTTGCTGTAAACAAGTTACCGTTAATATAAATAGATATGTTTATAAAAAGATATATTTCTATATAATATAATAATTATAGAAGAGAACTGAGTGGATTAAATGTATAATGACAAATTAAATGTATATAATAATCCCTTCGTAAATGTTAAATAAAGAAAAAAAAGCACTATATACATATATACAGTACGGTCGACGAGTCGTACCCTCGATGAAGTTAGGCTTTCTGAACTTTTATGCGTTGTACACTCGGGAAGAAAATAATCAAAAATAAAAAAAATATTAAATTCTAATTTACGCATACATTTATTGCTAACTTCAGGGCGGCTACGGTTCGTCGATTGTAGTGTATAGTGATTTTTGTGGGTGTGTTATTTATATAAATAAAATATATAGAAAATGTGATATAATATTATACATGGATATAATATTTATATTTCTCACTTTATATAACTATATAAAGTGAGAAAACAGATAACCTTGATAATACATTATCTCAGCCAAATCCATTTAATAATAGAGAGAGATATGTGATGAAATTATAATAAGTAAAAATCCCCAATATAAATGTTAGTTACAGAGCTAAAGTTTGCTACATTTATATGGTAATACATAATTATTGATTGTACTAAAATTCCTATGGTATGATTCGATACTTTAAATTAAGCATGTAAGAAATGTATATGAAAATAATTGTTAGAAATACTAAATGGATGGATGAATAATGAAATAAATTAATTATAATCTTAAGGACTTTTCATAGTTTCCTTTATTTTCATTATTATAAAAAAATGCTTTTAAAAATCCATTTTACATATAATAAATTAACAGTAAAATCAAATTTAATCAAAGTTAATATATAATCATAATAAAAGAATATTTTAATGTTTGATGCTACATCTTGCAACTTAGTTCCTCAAGTTCCTTTACGAATGTCATTTAATTTTTTTTTTTTAAAGACTGTATATTTATTTTAAGTATTTCTATACATGTGGTCAACTAATTGATTTGTTTAAAAAAAATTAATATTTAAAATTAAGTCCTAAGTGAATTTATAATCACATCCTATAAATTTATCATTACTAGTTCAGATGTCAATAACCCTGTAAATAAATGAATAGTTAATTTTACTCAATATGTACCAAAAAAAAATAATAACATCGCACAAAACAATGCTCTAACAAAATGATTATAGATTAAAAATAATCACATACAAAAACAACAATAATGTGCAGAATAAGCAACAACTTAAAACTCAATGGTGCTAAAATTAATTGAAACATAAAAAAGACGATAAAAAAATCTATAAATTGTTTCATATAAAGAAATTTCAACTACTTTCATCAATTACAGTTACATTTACTACTTAAAACGATAATTTTTCAAATATTTTATTTATATATATCTTTTAAGCAGCACTAATAAGAAATATAACATAAATAAAGAAAAAAGTAAATTAAATTATTATTTCAGAAATTTAATTAGAATAAACCCATAAGACACCATTCATAAATTACGTCACACAAATTTCATGTTTCTAATCCGTCCGTCCGTTGTCACAACTGATCACATTTGTGGGACCCTGCCAAGTGTGACATTATATATTTTGCAATTTTACACCTAGAACATATTATATAAAACAGCTTCATGCTGTATCTCGCACACATCAGGGTAGGCAGAGGGAACCTAGTGTTAAGACACTCGGTTTCCCAAATTAAACAAAACAACGATTCGGAAATCATTTATGTTCACACAAGTTTCAAATTTGAATATTAAGATTGATTTCAACTTCATGCTGTTTCCAGCATATATACGTAGACACAAATAATCTAGTGCTAAGGTACTTCAATCCCCATTTTTCGTCGAATTTAAGATACATTCCTGGCGTCTTGATACCAGAGCAGGGAGGGAAATGATAATAATTAATTCCTCTGAGTCAGATTCGAACCTACAAAACCTTCTAGTTTACATCAGGTGCTATGCCGCTGAGCCACGACGCAGTTTATTTTCAAATATGACGTCACTATGTTTATGACCCCTCCCCACTGCATGTCACACAATGTCACACACGTCGACCCCATCCTCACCACTTAACGTATGACATAATTTATGAATGATTCTTTTTGATTGTAATCTTTTTAGACTTAGAACCTGTTTATATGCAGTTTGTCATTATTTCATCATTATTTACTACATTTTTCATTATTAATATAACATTTCATAAATATTTTAGTAGTAAAAAAAACAAATTACCCATAATTTATCAGATAATTGACAATATTATTTGAAATCATTGTTTCAACATTTAATTACAGTTACTGTTGATTCAACACTATCATATTGAGTTTGTGTAAACATAAATAATTTTTATCTAATCTTGTTTTAAATCGGCAATAAAAGTTTGTGTGTGATATCTCAATTAAAATTAAAATGATATTAACAATATAATTAAATTAAATATTCATTCAATTTGTAATTTTAAATGATGATCGTAACTATTAAAAAACAATTGGTGTTAATCACAAAAATGAAAGGCCGTCGTGGCGCAGGGCCACAAGCGTGAGATGGTAAACGCAACGGTTGTGAATTCGATGCCCACTCGGGGAATAAAATATTAAATATTTTCATTTCCTTGCTCTGGTAACGAAATTCCGCCACTCAACACGCAATGCCACAAGAATTTGGCGGAAAATGGAGAAAAGAGTGTCTTAATTAGTCACAGGTCCACTCTGCCTCCTATATGCAGAATGTATTCTTCGTGAAGCTATAAAAAAAATCAATGTCAATCAATTTGTAATTTTAAAAGATGGTGGTGCCTATTAAAAAAAACAATTGGTGTTAATCACAAAAAACGAAAAAAAACTAAGCACAACGATATTGTTGTCACTTACAAGGAGTTGCTGGAGGCCTTGTTGTTGTTGTTGCTGCGGACAACATTAAACAAATCCATACTCAGTTTTGTTGCAAAATTTAGAAAGCATTTTTTTCTATTAATTTAAGCATTAAGATAGCAACTCCACATAATAAAATTATAAAAGATTTGTAATTTTATATTACTTTTTCAAATTTAAACTATTTATTAATAATTCTTATTATTTTAGATATATTTTTAAATGAAATAATGTAGATACTCCATGATAATATAGACGAGAGAATGTATTAATGGACATTTACAATTTACTGACATTCAGTAAAATCATTTCTATGTAGCATTATTCCACCCTAAAGGTTATACAATCTTTTTTTAGAAAACATATAAAAATTTTAACCAAATTTGAATAATAAAATTGTAACATTAATATTGGAAAGAGCAAATGTTGAGTTAGTTGGCCTTCTAAAAATAAGTCAATTTTATCATAGAATACCTACCTATGCATTATATTAAAAAAAAATCATATTTAACACAATAAAATCCCCATTGAACTAACATTTTTCAAAAATGAACCTTACCCCAATGATAGCGTTAAGTTCAGACATAGTGACCTGCTTGGCTCTCTCCACCGCTGAGGCGACCTGCTGTTGGTGCTCTTGGGCTAGGAACGGCAGCACTTGTCCTATTATTGCACTCAGTCGTTTTGCTATTTCCGTCTAAAAACAGGAATTTCAATTTAAATATAGCTAATTGTTATTCTTTACTTTAGCTTGATGCTGTATCCCGCATATACCCAGTAGGCAGAGGAAACTTATTAATTGACCTTAAGACATTCCAATGACCACTTTTTGTTGTTTTTTAGAGACAATATGTCGAGTGGTGGATATTAATAATATCATTTAAATGTTATGGTGATATCAGTAATATAATTTTATAAAAAATTAAAAAATCAGCTTCACGCAGTATCCCACACACAGCAGGGTAGGCAGAGGGAACCTAGTGTTAAGACACTCCGTTCCCCACTTTCTGCCAAATTCTGNCAAAGCTTCTATTTTTCACGAAAAAATATAGTTTTCTTTTGATCTTATATGAAATAAAATTGACGGCACCATTTCCATGAAGTTGTCAGCCTTCGCTATAATGCACTTAACACGGAAAACCCGCGGCTAGGCGCTAAACACAATGATATGCATAAACTTTGTCTCAAAACTTTTAAATTATCAGTCATAATATTGACACACACAACTTTAAACGTGACCAAAAACAGCAGTATTTTCTCTAATGAGAATTTTTGTATAACAAATACGATATAAAACAAGCAACAGTTAGTATCTCACAGTTTTTTAACCATAAATCCACGCCGCAATTTTTGTTGCCTGTCAACTCACATCCATCCATCATTCATTCACCCAACGAGACAGCTCGAAGATTCGAAAACTAATAAATTACAAAACGTTTTACGTTATCTGTTGCAAAAGCAATAATTAAAAAGGAATAAAATTTATATTTAATATAATAAAATAAATCACGTGCAATAGTAATTTACTATATGGCGATTAATTTAAACATATATTATGATAAAATCTTAAAACACAGAAAATATTATCAACTCTAAAAAATTATCGTATTCTTTAGAAGAAGAAAAAAACTTGTATTAAAATATTATATATATAATACTAAAAAAATCTTTTTGTGTGTTAAAAATAAATAATTCAAATATGTAAACTATTTTACATTATACACCACACCATCACATTTACATCGTCTCATCATCTTTAACATCACAGATAAAAATAAATAAATTTGACATAACGATTGTCTATGGTTAATCTAAAATTTTGCTTATGGACTTTTTTTAATGGCAGATTGTGATTGTCCTGCGGATGCAGCTGTTCGCTAGAAGGCTCGAGTGTAGTGTGGAGTGTTTTGAAAAAATATTTTGGTTGCTTTGTTGTATACGTGATATAGTGCATTTCAATGATTATTTTGAGAAGAAAGTGCTGTGAATAAAGTGCTTTACGACATTTGTGAGTTTCTACGTCGCAAAGAAAACCATTATGGATTTCAAAACAGCCGCTTATCACATTTTTCTCGCTGCGAGAAACGGAAGCCTTACTCGATTAAAAGTAAGTAGAATATTAATATGATAACGTTAACAGGGATAAAATATAAAAGTACAGAATGAAAATATTTAAAACCGTTATGTCTCTTCTATAAGCTAAGTTTTTCCGTTACATATTAGAACAGTTACATGCTCGTTTCATATTTTTTATTTAACATAGGCAATAATGTATTTATATTCTATTCATGCTGTGATAATATTGAATACTTTTTTATATATTTAAAGTCAATATCATTACTAACAGCACAGCAAATTTGCGGATCATACAAAAAGTACCTACCGACTATAACTAAAATACTACATAACATGTAGTATTTCAGTAATAGTATTTTTTGTACTACTTGCTCCTTAAACTAATTTGATCTACTAATAAGTGAATTAATTATTATTTATGAACTCCTTAATATCAATGAACACAATTACATTAACTTAAAATATGTTATAAGAAAGATCATTAAAATGAATAGGTATTTTAAATTTAATTTCAGCTTATAGGTTGAAATAAAAAACCTGTATATTTGATAGTTATTATTTGCATATATAAAAATAGTTTATATACTGTAGTAGTAAATAGAAATATTATATAAAAAAATAACATTATCATAATATTATTTATATAAAGTGTGATCTTTTTCAATAAAATTTACATAATTCTTTATCAAGAATAAACAATAATATAATATTTATGAAAAAAGATTTATTTTGTAAATATTTAAAACTCACACAATTGTTCATATCATACATTAAATTGTTACAAGTAATGTTACTTATAAGGAAAATTCTCATGTTATAACAATATTTTATTATAAAGAAGAACAACAATTCATATGTAAACACTAGTAATATTCTTTCTATACATTTAAAATAAACTTCTGTTTTTGCTTAGCATCACACTTTGTCCTGTCACAACACTCCATGACCTGATTTTCATTTCAAATTTAAATTCAAAATAATTAACGTAAGTGGCAGAAATCAAAGACTTATTTTGTCTACCAGAGCAGTTTAGTTAAAGTAGTTCACTGTTTTGAGTGGAAATTGAACCCAAAACCATCATATCTACAGTCAAATAACTTCCTACTGATCACCACAATGACCTCAGATCTAAACTTTGTTCTGTTTAAATAATTAAGAACTCTATTTGTGAAATCCTTTCTCTTCTTATAAGAGAATATTTAGATTATGAGTCACACTGACCTTTAGTGAAGACAACTGAGTCATGAGATCAAGAAATTCCTACTTTTTAGTATTGTCTTTTTATACTTAGTATTTACTTTAACATTTTATTTTTCATTGATTCTATATCTTACATATAGGAAAGTAGGTCTAATTTTAGAGACATTCTGCCTAATTTTTGGCACATTTTTTGTTACCAGAACAAAGAAATGAAAATAATTAATTTTTCTGAGCGAAAGTCAGATCCACAAAGGCAACTGTTTTTTTTTTTCATCAAAATATTGTTTACATTTAAATGTTTATTATATATTGTACTGGATACATGTCTGATAGCAATTTTATTATTGTAGCTTGTAATGTAACCTATATAGATATACTATTATAAAGTATTATTATTTATTATAATTAAGATAAAAATTATATATTGATATCTTATATACAAAACAAACTTTGTTTGTCTGTGCTTTCACTCAGAAATAATTTGTACATGGTAATAATAAATATATGATATAACTAAGTTATTTTTTTATCAGGACTCTGACTGTTGTAAACATGTCAGGTGTAGCTTTGACTTGACTAACAAGATTAAGTACAGTGCGGCATTGAGTTCCGCTATTCTCAATGTCTCATAGATTCTGCAGTGTGTGCAGAATAGAATGCCTTAACGTTAGGTTTGCTCTGCATACTCTGCTATTTGCGGAATAGAGAGTAATATAGAGTAAGAATAAGAAACTAAAAAATTGAAAATTAAATTATTTATTCCAATAGAATATTCTACATTACACTTAATTTGTTTTGAGTGTTACTGTATTACAAGAAAATCTGATAAAATTAATTGATTTGACACAGTCATGTTTAAATACATGTATAATCTTGACAACATATACTGGAGATGATTATAATTAATTTATTGGCATAGTACTAGTACCAACTTACCTAGGCTTTTCTTTTGATGTGATTTTAAAGTTGTATATTTTTTTTAGTGTCAAATTATGTTACTAAAAAAAAACAATATGCAAAATATATGTATATAAAAAAAAGTAGAAAATGTAGTGAGTACATTCCCTTTGGGTACCATTATATAGATTCTGTTACAATAATAATAATAAAAGAAACACATTTAAACTAAAACAGTTTTGCATTAGGTTTGCGGTTCTGTAGATTGAAAGATTACCTTGTACACTAACAAACATACATGCAAATAGTTTTTTTTGTATACCAATGGTTACAGTGACTATGTAACAAAGACCATTATAAATATCTGAACCACTAGTCACATGTAATTCGCATATCCAATTCAACAATGTTTCCGCTGATACTGAAACTAAAATAAATACTCCTGGGGGGAAAGTAGGTGGCGGTGCGTTGACCCCATTCGAGTTGTTTACATGTGTATGTATGTATGAGTCTGAGTGGGCGAGATTTAAAGAGATATCAATTCGTGAATCAGTCATCATTTGCCTGCAACTTTGTATCTTTTTTTTCTTTAGATATTTTCGATTCTTGCTCTGGCGATTGAATTATTTTCTTTTTCTTCGCTCAAAGCGCGGCGTTAAGTTCCACCTTTATACGTACAATGTCTCGAAAATTTTGCTAAAAGTGGAGAACGACTTAACACTAGGCTTCCAACTTATCACTGCCTGCCCTACTATACATACGCGATGTTAAAAAAAACAACCAAAGGCTGTTATTATATTATATAATGTAATATAATAACAGCCGTATATTCGTTTGTTTTGGTTTTTTTTTTGGGAACTTTCCACAATCCATTACAATTAAACGTAATAACCCGTAAAGTCCGCAGATAAAAAATACATTATATGTTATTACATTATATGTTGGAATAAGAGAATTCTCTTACGGTTACGGTTGTTAGAACGAACTTCTGTACATATCTACTACTTAATCATCGTATTATGATAAAAAAAGTATTGATAAAATTGTAGTTATTTTTTTCTTGTTAAGATTTAATATATGCTTATGCTTGCTCTTGTTAACTTTTGTTTGTTTGACTGTAAACGCTCTGAATTGTGTAAGAAAGTGCGGGATTTATTTCGAGCGGAGAGTAGAGAACGGAAAAGATTTGCTTTACCTATCCTGTTATACGCCGTAAAGTACAAAACATGCTAAATGGCAAAGCAAGTTCAATTTTTAATTTAAAATGGAAAGTAAAAAATATTATTTTCTTTCTTATTTTTTTTAAAATGCGGCAAAGTGCGGCGTTGAGTTTCGCCACTCAACACGCAATGCTTCCAGAACTCAGCGGAATGTGGGGATCGGTGTGTCTTAACACTAGGTTCTCTCTGCTTACCCTGTTGTGTGCGGGATACAGCGTGAAGCTGATTTTTAATTTTTAAATAGTTAAAAATATTATATAAAAACGTTTATAAATAGTTATATGAAATTGCGGTTTCTTTTTTTTTTAGTTGTATGCCATAGACATGTGGGCGGAAGCGTAGTGAATACGTTTTTATAAATCAATTTGAAAGTAACATTTAATTTAGTCCATAGACTATTTAAGAAATACTTTCGATGACTAATGTTTCAGTTGATTCAAACAATTGAGTTCAAAGGATATGTAGGTACTAATTGTGACCGTAATATATGGAATAATTGGGACGTATTTTCTTAGTTGTTCAACACAATGCTTTCTTTCGTCTCTTAATACATATATGTGATACATATTTTAAACAGTCGAATTAATTAAACATAATTCGACTTATTAAGAAATGTAGGCTCTAATATAATGTGATTTACGAATTGTCTAAAACATTTTTTGTGTCAATTATAAAAATATAATGGAGATATATTTTAGGAGTGGTGAACGGTTGTGGGTTCGATCCCCACTCGACGGAATTAATTATTATTTATTAATATTTTCATATTTCTACGCTCGCTGGCACTAAGGCAGAAAGCCCGACATTGAGTTCCGGCACTCAACACTCAATGCTTCGAAAAAAACTCGGCGGAGAGTGGGGAACGAAGTGTTTTAGCACTATCTTCAATTTGTCTAACCTGCTGTGTGCGGGATACAGTTTGAAGCTGAGAAAAAAAATCTTAAAATATTTTACATATTTAAGTATTTAATTTTCTATGGACTTAATGCAAAACAAAATATTTTAGAATTTTTTAAAATGTTAATTTTATTATGAATCATAATAAGTTAAATGTATGTAAATTATATAATATATGTGTATTAAATATATCTGACAACAAAATAGTCTTATAATAGCAATAGTAAATAAAACAACTGGATAAAAATATCCTTGCATTTACCTTTTTATAACGCAACTGAAACATCTGTTCTATATAACGTGACGAACGTTCCCTAATTCTAATTGCACAGGTTAGTAATAGCACGTACACCTAGGGTTGCCTAACAATAATGGATGTTGATATTTTAATAATATTTATTTTATATAAAAAAGTACATATTGTATTAGTAATTTATTAAAGTAATAAAAATATTTTTTTAGCTTCACGCTATATCACATACATAACAGAGTAGCCAGAGGGAACCTGAGTACCTAATATTAAGACACTTCATTCCTATTAAGACCTTTCCTTTAACCACTTTCCGCCGAATTCTGGAGGCATTCCGCCAATCGGGCGGAACGCAAACTCGTCTCGTTATTAGTGCGAGAAAATGGAAATTTTAAATATAATATAATTTCATCGAGTTGGAATCGAAGCCACAACCTGTCGAGCTTACAGTCACACTATTTTGCGGCTGCGACACGATTGGCCTCATAATTAAAATAATCAATTTAAAGATACGAACAGTTCAATGTACTATTCAAAATATGTACTTATATAAAAATATGATCGTCGATTGTGCTAGAATGTGAACAACATATCGTTTAAACGAAAATATTTAATTACACTAACCTATAAAAGGTTATCTCTAAAATGTATGATGTATGCGTGTCATAGCCAACCGCAACCGTTTCCGGTTGCGAGTGGTCTGAATGAAGATATCAATTGAAAGTAATGAAATGATGCCAAATATAATATGTGAATACAATTCTTAGAAAGTAAAAAGTGACTCCATCTCTTTTCTTTTTTTTTCAGCTTCACGCTGTATCCCGCACACAGCAGGGTAGGCAGAGGGAACCTAGTGTTAAGACACTCCGTTCCCCACTTTCTGCCGAATTCTGGAGGCATTGCGTGATGAGTGGCAGAAATCAAACGCCGCGCTTAACCTCGACACCTCTTTTTTGTTATATTTTTTTAAAATTTTAAGCCTACAACTAATCGTCCGCGCCCTTTTCTGCTCTTGTCTCTTTTTTGTTTCATTGTGATTTTAAGGATATTATGAGTTTATCATTTACAGGTCAAATCTGATGATTGTCCTTCTGATGATGGTGAAATCTGATGGTAGTCCTTGTTTTTTGGTGTCAATTTAGATTTTTCGCCGTTATTTTCATAATTGCCTCGTGGTCTCTATAAGCGATAGCCATCTTTAAGTTATAGTTTATTATATCGGCCATAGAAGATTCATTTGCTCGATGGATGAACGTACCAATTGATTCTTCTTTTACGAATGCGTGTCATACACCTAGTATGTCTTGCATTCGTTCTTCATTTCAGTTCTTAGTTCATGGCGTTCCGAGCGTGCCAGATGAGCACTAAGGAGAAGCATTCATTTGCCTGGTGATTGCAACGACTGAGTGTCGCGGTCTCTCTTTCCTTCTTTATTTAGAGATATTTGACAGTTCAAAGATATACATCAAATATTCTTCGGAATTCAGTTCATAAGATAATTACTGCATAATAGTATCAGCTAATGTTATATTATATTTATTTATTGCCTTTTGCCAACCCTAGATCGTTCTCGTTTAATCTTAAAATAAGTCCCATCCTCATCCCCGGTACGCGGATGCAATCGCGTACAGTTTACTCGCGAAACGTCGCGTTAAAATTAAATTCAACTTCGCCGCGATTGGTGCAAATTCATGAGAGAGGCGTATATTTTATAATATATTAAAAAAATATCTCTTTCTCATAATTTATTAAAAAGTAATCATAGTTTAACATAAAAAAAAAATTGTTATCTTGACTTGTGCGTGACTTTCTTATAATAAAAATAGACAAAGAAATTTTTGCATCTTTAAGTATTCAGTAAATATTACTGTATATATATTTTTAATGTTATTCCACCTGTTAACCCACGCCTCGGTGCGGGTTCAAATCCTGATACGTTCAATTTTTTAATATGTTTTCTAGAAAGTATTTTACTTATATTTTGTTTATTATCTCCATAGGTAGACTTTTAAATCTAATAATTAACTTCGACTTAATAACAGTTAAACGTAAATAATATTTCTGAGTATGTATGTTAATTCTAAATGTAATTTCACATAATCGCTCTGGTTTAAAAGTTGTTAAGTAAATCTTAAGTTGTTGAACAAGTGTTTAGTAATTTACTTCGACCCTCGAAACTAGTTTTGCATTTATAATTACGATAGCGCAACTTACGTAGTGATAAGAAAACTAAAAGGAAAAATATATTTTTATTATTTTTAATTATGTTTATTATATTAATTTATTAAATACTTTATACAGAATTAATGGACCATTAACGATTTTTCTTTGTATCTTTTTACAATTTTCCACGTTTTCCAAAAAGTATTTTTCTTTGTGGAATAAAACTTCAAAAATATGAAAAAGATTTCCCCTTATCTTTGAAGTCGAGGGTCGTCGTACATTCACATTTTTCAGTATGTTTCGCCCACGTTACATGTTAGATTTGTATGTAAGTAACACGTAATGAACACTAGGTTAAATGTACTCCTAGTACATTTAAAATCTCTCATTTTTTAACTCTATCCTACATCCCGCTCAGTATGATAGGCCCATTAATACGCTTCCGTTACCTCACTTTCCGCGCAATTCTGAAGCAAGAAAGAATTCATTGCGTGTTGAGTGGCGGAACTCAACGCCGCGCTTTGCTTCGCTACTAGATCCAGTTAATGAAAGCATTAAATATATCAGTCCCCCCAATGTAAATCGAACCCACAACCTGCACGCGCTTACATCTCAACTGCAACACGACTGTATTATTTAAAACAATTTGCATTCTTAGACTATCAAATGCTATCTTATCTGCAACTATTTTTTTTTATTTGAGAAATAGTTATTTGTTAATTCCATAAAAACCGATTCGTTATAATATAAAAAATATGGTAAATTTCTTCTTACCTTTAACAATCTAAATGTATTGTATTATGCAAAGCGCTGGTCATAATCAAGTATTCTGGACTACCGGATAGCAATTTATGAAGCATCTTATCTCAATTTAAAAGCGTGTGAAGGTGTCAACGGATTGCCCTTCACTCTTTAAATTTTTGCATATATTTTGTTAAGGAAGGAAGGAGATAGGAAATGATCAGATTATTATTTTACACTATTTGCTTATATTATATTGGATATTAAAAAAAAATCAGCTTCACGCTGTATCCTGTACATAGCAGGGTAGAGGGAACCTAGTGTTAAGACACTCCGTTCGCCACTTTCCGCCAAATTCTGGAGGCATTGCGTGCTGAGTGGCGGAACTCAACGCCACGCTTTGCCTCGACACCAGTGCGAAGAAATGAAAATATAAATATAAATAAATATTTCACTTCTTCGAGTGGGGATCGAACCGACAACCAGTCGATTTTTCAGTCGCACTTTTTGCCTCTGCGCTACGACCGGCCTCTACATTGGATATTGATTAAGAAAATATCTAAAACTGACTATATTCGATTGACATTTAAACGAATGAATAAGTATAATATTAATATATTTCTTGTATGACGATACATCCAGAGAGAGACGATACAGACGATGCGCCAGTCTTAGGACAGTAAAAGACATCGTCGGGTTAGATTGTAAACCTCCTAACAGCCGTGTGATCCCGACCCAGAATAGGATCATCCTGGTACTGGTGGTGTCGTAAGAGGCGACTAAAGTACGTGTGGTAGAGTCACGTCGAAGGTTTTTACAATTTTGAAAATTGATTTGTATTCTCAACTATATGAAAAATTAGAATGGTATAAAAATATACTTGCACGTAATATGTTTAATTATATACTTTTCTTATTGTATAATAACAGTGGGTACTATCTGCGTTGAAGTTTGGGAGAATAAACTATTAAATAAGAGAAATATTTACTAGTATGTGAACATTATCGACATCTCATAAAACAAATAACTACATCTAGAAAAAATAAACGGAAATGATCTTCTAGTTTGTACAGCGCATAAATCTATCGCTCTCGTCAAGTCGTAGATTGTGACATTGAATATTCTCGAATATTTCCGATTACATAATTATCATTTTGTGTGCACTTTCTAGAAAAGTCTGTATTAAAATGTAAATATATACATGTATATGTTATTAAAATTGGTATTTAATATTGCCTTTTTTTAGCTTCACGTTATATCCCGCACATAGCAGGGAGGGAACCTAAGAAGTATTAAGGCACTCCATCCCCCCACTTTCCGCCGATTTCTGGAGGCATTGCGTGTTGAGTTACGGAATTCAACGCCGTAAATATGACCTGGATCTTCTAAAATTATAGATTAAAACCACACCATATTTGCTTTTGATCCATAATGACTATTGCAATCATTACAATCAACAGTTTATGACCTAAGATCGGGTTTATTATCACTGCACTAACGGGACGTCATTATGTTCATACACAAAAAGTGAAATTAGAAACGTAGCACACTTAAAGTGCATGACTAAAGTAAATTGCATGTTGGCAGTAAATTTAACATATCGCAAATGCATGACAAGCTTATACGATACTTGAAACGTAAGTGAGATATCATATAAATATTGTATTTGTCCCATATATTTATATAAACATTGATAAGTTAAACTAATAATATGATTAAGTAACGTTATGAATGTAGAACATTCTGTTTATATGTAGGTACTCATTACTATATTTTACAATATAGCACGGCGTTGAGTTCCGCCACTCAACACGTTATGGCTCAAAAATTTTACAGAAAATGGGGGACGGAGTTTATTAAAACTAGGTTCCCCCCGCTTGGTACCGTGCTATATATGCAGGATACAGCGTGAAGCTAAACACAAAAAAATACTATGTTTTCATTGACTATTCATTTAATTACATCACTCACTCACGTCTTCATTGATAGTAAACCGTAAAAATCCGTTTTTCCCGTCTCCTTTTCTGTAGGAATTTTCTCTCCAAATTTAAACTTTCCACCCATTGTAGTTTCGGCTATTCGTCGTCTATCAGTCTCTCAGTAACGGGAGTATTTTTTTTATATAGATTAATTAATAAATATTGTTTGAGAAGATCATGGCTTGAAACTATGTATTTGTTTATTTCGTTACTTAATTTAACCTGAATCAGATTTCTCAAGATTTATTTGTATGTAAAAAATAGAGCTAAAAATATTAAAATATAAACAAACATTTGCCTTTGGCGTAAATAATATTGTATCTGCCTTTTATCTCTATCTATACGTTTTCCACTCAAGGCTCTCGCCATAGCAATATCTTTTTGTCCTCGTTTAAATAAACATTTAAAATAACTTTCAAGTTATTTTAAAAATATATAATCCACTTTTAGCTTATATTCGTGTAAATATACAAAAAAAACGCAAGAAAAACGAACTTGGTGTTTTTATTACGGTTAAAATACGAATATAAATCCATTGATAGGAAAGGTTTTTCACAATACCTTTAAATATGTTCAGAAAGTGTAAAGTAGAGTGATTTA
This sequence comes from Heliconius hermathena, assembly GCA_013403705.1. NCBI lineage: Eukaryota > Metazoa > Arthropoda > Insecta > Lepidoptera > Nymphalidae > Heliconius > Heliconius hermathena. The sequence goes on along the minus strand of JAAIXJ010000221.1, from coordinate 196,572 downwards.
ATTCTATGTTTCCTCTACAAAATATGGTAAAATAAAATAAAACAATATATCAAATCCAATTTATTTAAACTATTATTGTACCTTCACAGATGTGCTTAGTTTCTGCTTATGATCACGGAAGTACAGATGCGCGTGCGCATCGAAATTAGGCCACGCTCACGAGACTCATCCCTTTCCTATATTTTGTTTTGTCGTTGATCTCTTTGTTCGCAAGTGAATCAGACACCTCTTCGACGTACAAGGAAGAATGCTTTTTGCCATATATTTCCTACTCGGGTTTTTGTTTGAAGATGACGTCCATCCTTGCCCTTATGCCAGTACGAAATTTTGCGGACAATCGTTGATTGCGAGTTGAGACCCATTTAAATTTCGTTCATGGCGTACTTCCTGGTGCTTTTGTGATATATACGCATTATTTTCCACGGAAACGCCGTGCTATTGGCATGTTTCTTTGTGCTATAAAAAAACATTTTTAGGTGCCACGCAAGACTATTTTTTTGTTTGTGATGTTTTTGTATGTTTTGTTTTTTTTTTAAATGAAGCTATCGACAAACTTTAGATTTATCCAGTTGTGTTATTTTTATTTTTCATTGCTACGATCGTGTTTTATTTTGCGAATCACAAATACAACCTGCAACTTACCGAGTCGTTAAACAAACCCTAGTTACTTATTTTAGTAGTTTAAATTCTATAAAAAATTTAAACGTATAGTTTGATTTATTGATAGCATTCATTAACCTTTTGAACTTTGATCTTTCTGAGTATAATTGGAATAATTGCAATTTAGTAATTGAAATTAAGAATAATTGAAATTTAGTAAAATAAATTAATCTAATAAAAAAATAATATTGTTTCTTTTACCATTTATTATATATAATGTCGTAAAAATATCGGATAAAATTCATACATCCAAACTTGAAAGCTTTCCTCATACTTTTAGATAATGATCTATAAATGAATAAATTATAATAGTTTCCGCAATCCTTATAATATTATTATTTTAATTTTCGTCACTCGTTTGAATCGTTAAATAAATAACTTATCTATATATATAAAAGGACATGTACCTGACTGACTGAGGGAAGACGCACGCATAGCCGTAACCGCTGTGCATAGAAACGTGAAATTTGGACAGATGTTTATTTTCATAATCTGGACATCCACTAAGAGGGGATTTTGAAAAATTTTACCGCTAAAGGGATAAAACATTTTTTTTTAAATCGGCACCGATTTTTATAAAATTTGAAATTCAGACTCTTAAAAACATTTCATTGAATATGTGTTTTATGGTTTTTTAGAATTCACCCCCTAAGGGTGCAAATAAGCGGGCGAAGCCATGCGCGCCCACTAGTATTATATATATTTTTTAAGCCTTTCGAATATATGAATGGATGGAGATGTTTTTTATGTGTTAGTAATTATACTTCACTATCTATATCTTATCTCATTGACTGTTAGTTTGACTTGAAAATTAACTTAAATTATATGACGGGATTTTGCGTGTCACACGAAATCTTATTTTCATATACGATTAAAGAGTAATTGCTACTTTAGTCAATGTAACTCTCAAGCCCAGTTTCCACCGAGAGCGGAGCGGGCCCATTAAGGACTACGCTGAACTCGCAAGAGTATACTCCACACTTGTGATTCCACCAGGAAATAGTAGAGCGCAAAAAAGTTCTAGGATGCGAAGCGAAATAATTACAAAATACGTAACTATTTACATGTTTGTTTCTTCGCTCTGGTATCGAGGCAAAGCGCGGCGTTGAGTTCCGCCACTCAACATGGAATGTCTCCTCAATTGGGGGAAAGTGGGAAATGGAGTGTTATCACTAGTTTCCATCTGCCTACGTTGGTGTGTGCGGCATTTAGTGTGAAGGTGATTTAATATTTTTACATAAATCTTTGTTGTTGGAAATGTAAACATATTTTATTTAAAATGAATCCTAAGCATTACCCGCTAATATCTCTTTCGCGGTGAAGACCGGACTTAATGTTCGCTTCAGATAGCACGCGCGAAGAATATACTTCTTAGTGGTTACAATTATACAGTAGGGTCGACGAGTCATGACCGTTCTAAAGATAGGTGAAACTATATATAACTATATATAGGGTTACGCAGATTTGGTTTTAGTATTTTCCATACTTTTGGTTATTTTCTTTCCGAGTGAACAATGCGTAAAAATTCAGAAAACTTAACTTCAAAGCAGCCACGACTCGTCGACCGTTAGTTGCTACGCCGCTCCATTGAAATAGCGTGTGCGTTATTTAAATACTATTCATAGATTAAATGTTAAATAGTTATTGAAATCGTTTAAAATCATTACAATATCTATGACATTTACTTAACTTGCGGTATTATATAATATAATAAATTCGTAAACTTAGCTTTAATTCTCGAAAAGACTGGCTACAAAAATCGTAAATGGGTTGTACACGGTGATTTAAAAGTTACATCTTTATTGCTTGGACAACCACAGGGCTATACCAAATTTCCATGTTTTTGTGTGAGCGGGATAGCCGCAAAAAAAATATGCATTGGATAAAAAAGGATTGACCTTTGAGAGGAACGTTGAAATCCGAAACGAAAAATACATTGCAAGAAAATTTTATTGATCCAGCTAAAGTGCTTTCATCTCCACTTCACATCAAGTTGGATTCATGAAGCAATTTGTAAAATCACTATCAAACTTTCCTTCACTTTCAGACAGCTTAAAGTAGGGATATTTGTTGGTCCAGATGTTCGAAAACTCATTAGAGACGACGGCTTTGAAACTAAAATGATCTGTGAAGAAAAGGAAGCCTAGGTTCTTTCATGAAAGTGGTTAAATATTTATTTATATTTATATTAAAGTTCAGACTATGTACTAATAAGTGGGAAACATATTAGAACATTTCAGGGAATTAGGGTGCACGTGAGCTTAAAAGTTCATTTCCCAAAATTTCACTTCAATCCTTCCCACTCCCAAAAAATCTTGGGGATTTAAGTGAGGAACAGGGTGAGAGATTTCATCAGGACATGAAGTCTATAGAAAGACATCATCACGGAAGATGGAATGTTGATGGAATGATTGTAGATTATTTTAGGAAGTTACAGAGCGATACTGAAGAGAATGAACACAGACGAAAATCTTTAAAAAGAAGCTTCACTGACCAGCGGAAGCCTATTATTATACAAGGATTTATAGAAGTTGATTATGTACCTACGTTAATTAAGTTTTGATATCATAGAAATCTATACGTGTATGTAAGCTTTATATTTTTTTTATTTATATAAACAAAACTTCCTTTTGACGAATTAAATTTGTATTTTTTTTATTATATATGTTTATAAAATCTCAAATAATAAAAAATCCTCTAGCAAACTCGAATCCAGCGCCCCATAATTACTTAATATACACTACATACACATACATTTTTTTTGTTGTTTTGAAAACTTGTGTTATTAAAAATAATCAATTTAAGTAAAACAGAAAATATCTGGTAAATTCCTTAGAAAAGATGATAAAAAAGGCCGATGAACGATATTCATTTAATTTTTTAAAATTTCATACCTATATATAAATATTAAAAGATATTTTTTTTTTATTTAACCTAACAACTTTACCAACAATAATTATTATTACAAACGTAAGAAAGAAACTAGCGTGCTGTTAAATCATCAAGACGTCACAAAGTTACACTCTTGCGCAGTGCCACTCGATCTATTTTTATGGGGCCTCGTAATTACTAGCATTTGCAGCATTTTTCTTGTACATATTTTTCTTTAAAATATGAGGAATACCTCAAGGCTGATTGAGAGTTTGTTTTAATGAGATATGAGAGATTTTAAGTTGACAAATTATCTATACCTAGATAAAATATGAACGATTTTTTTTTCTTTTATCTTTTGTTTACAATTAAATTTACTATATTTTTTATCTTTAAATTAAATTAACTTCACGCTGCATCCCGCACACTGCAGGGTAGGCAGAGGGAACCTAGTGTTAAGACACTCCGTTCCCCATTTTCTGCCGAATTCTGGAGGCATTGCGTGTTGAGTGGCAGAACTCAACGCCGCGCTTGGCCTCGACACCAGGGCGAAGAAATAGAAATATCAATTTAAGTAAATATTTCATCTCCTCAAGTGGGGATCGAACCCACAACCAGTCGATTTTACAGTCACACTTCGTGCCGCTGCACCACGACCGGCCTTTATCGTTATTAAATTAAAAAAAAAATACTTAGAGGCCGTCGTGGCGCGGGGTCACCAACGTGCGTCTGCAAGACTAACGATTATTGGTTCAATTAACTTCAATTCACACTTGAAATTAAATATTTAATCCCCCACTCAACTTCTAATGCTTTGAAAATTTGATGAAAAATGTTGAACGGAAGTGTATTGAAAGTGTGAAACTAAAAAAAATCGAAATAGTCTGAAAACTAAGAACCAAATGAATAATTTCCACAGATTAAAATATTTTTGCTGTGACTAGATTTTTTTCAAACGGATTTATAATATTCACACATGTTGGCTGATCGCGTGATCTCATACTCGGTCTCATAGTTAATATACGCTGTTGAAATATGTATTTTTTTTTGGTGTTTATTATTTTGTGCAAGGTCTTTTTATGTTTTACGCGAAAACAGTTCGTTTCATATTATATACATATATTTTTGCTATATTTTACACATTTTTTTTAATTTATTTCAAAACTTTAATATGGAGAAAGTAATAGCGATATTTGTTAATTGCACTGCTCTTTTGACATTTGCTAAAAAAAAATTAATAATATTTAATTAGTTTTGTAAATGTTTATCTTACATAGCACAGCACAGTACAGTCTTATAAGAAAATCTAGTGTTAAGACACTGTGTTCTCCGATTTCCGTCCGAACTTGACATTTCGTGTTAAGTGGCAGAACTCAAGACCTGCCAGCACATGTTTATTTTTTATATGTAAATTATATTGTTTATATTTTATTTACTCTATTTTAAATAATACATTATCAAAGATTTGGCCGTGGCAATAAATAATCATACACCCCAGTGGGAATCGAACCCACAATCATCGCGTTTACATACAGACTGTTCACCACTTTGGCCTCCACCAGATTCACAATCAAAATAGATTTAAAAAGCATCAGTAAATAATATACCTACTGTATTGAAAATAACCTTCAAGCAGGTGACCTTGATAAGAAATGTAAATATTTTCGTGATCAGCGAGCGTCTTTTTTGTTTGGGTTTATCAGGTTTTTATTCTAGAAACAAATCGCTCTTTATATTTTCCTGTTGTGTGTTCAATAATTATTATTTAATTTAAATTAATCGTTTATCCAAATTTAACTTATTTTTTGTTATCGTTGTAAATAGATCTAATCTAAACTCTTCTTCTAAATTTCTTTAAGAATAAATCAGCTTCACGCTGTATCCCGCACACAGCAGGATAGGCAGAGGGAACCTAGTGTTAAGACACTCCGTTCCCCACTTTCTGCCGAATCCTGGAAGCATTGCGAGTTGAGTGGCAGAACTCAACGCCGCGCTTAGCCTCGACACCAGAGCGAAGAAATGGAAATATAAATTTAGGTAAATATTTCATCTCCTCGAGTGCGGATCGAACCCACAACCAGTCGGTTTTATAGTCACACTTCGTGCCGCTGAGCCACGACTGGCATCATTTCCTTAAGAAGCTAATAACAATTTAGATGGTGCGAATTTTTATGGTTTATTTTTTTTAGATTCATAATGTATCCTGCACATGGCAGGGTAGGTAGAGGGAACCTGAGTACTTAAAGTTCTCCGTTCTCAATAAGTCATTTCAGTTCTCCATTTTTCCAGTAGGGGTAGGCAGGCGAAACTCAAGTCAAACTCAGTGGTTTGCCCAGACTGAGAATAACAATTTAAAAATATTAAATGTTTTATTTGCTTCGAGCGGTAATCGAACCACAACATGTCGCGTTTACAGTCGCACGCTGTTGCGCTTGCACCACGACTGGCTTCACATACATTAACATACAATATGTAATATATAAAATCAGATTAAATATATTCGTATTTATAAACAAGATTTCTGTGGCTTTCCATGGTTTTTTTTACTATATTATTATATATTTTTTCTTTTGTTACCTGTAGGTAACTTAGCTTTTGCTGATTTAAGATTAATTAAAACTTTTCAGTCTAGACGCTCGAGTTTACTTCGAAATTCGATAGTTTATTCAACTCTGAATTTAGTTTGACCTTGACTCGAGTTAACTATAGTATTTCACAAGTACACAATGACATGTACGTATCATGCACTGTGTAATATTTCCTAAAAATCTTTTGTAAAACGTGTGTGCGTTTTTTTTTATTATTATTTTCTCACGGCTTTTGTTCGTTACGAGGCGATACTAATCGCCTGTGAAAATTAAAAAAAGAACAACACATTTTCATAACAATGTTTCCCAAGTCCGTCCTTGAACTGTTTGATAGCTGCCGATGGCTATTTAGAGCGAGGTCGTGTGGGAAAATAGTGCATTCTGGTTTGAACGTGGAAAGTAATATAAATATTGTAGTATTGGGAAAGTATCTTTCTTTCATGTGATAGTTGTAGGTTCTCGCTCGCTCTGGTGTCGAGGCAAAGCGCGGCGTTGAGCTCCGTCACTCGACACGCAATGCTTCCAGAATTCGGCGGAATATGGAGAACGTTTTAACTCTAGGTTCCCTCTGTCTTCCCTTCCGTGTGCTGGATACAGCGTGACACTAAAAAATATATCTGGTGTAGTTATACAATCCCAAACCATCCGTCTAATATGTTTCATATGGAAACCGGAATTCTCTTACTACACGCGGTATCTTATCTCGATAAATAATTACCCTAAAATGCGTGTCGACATAAAAAAATAAGAATTAATCTGAGGTAAATTGTAGACATCGATATTATAATTAAAACGGTAGATGCTGCTCATTAGTTAGCGATCGTGCTAATCGCCTTGGGACCACATAACGAGTGCCTAGAAAGTTCCGTGCAATAGATGAATGACGATGAAGCTTAAGAATATTTTTCTGGCAATTTTTGAAGTCGGTGAGAAGGAGACCGTACTTCAGATGGTGGTGAAGCTGAGAAGTTTTGGTAATGTCTTAGTTTTTCCTTAAGCTTCACTCTCTTACCAGGTTAGGCAGTGGCAACCTGAAAACCTTATGTTAAGACCATTGGCGTAACTAGAGACATTTTTTTCAAGAGTCGGGGGTGGTTAAATGCTGAACTTAAATTCGCCCTTTTTTACTAAAGCGAGGAATAAAAAATGTTAAACATTTCATTTTCCCAAGGGGGAATCAAAACCACAACCGTCACGCTTACAGTTGCACGCTTGTGCCGCTGAGCCACGGCTGGCCTCAAAATTGGTCTCCTTCTCGGACGGTTATGTGATAGATAATAAATTTATTTGCTCATTTTGTGGATGTGAACCTAAGCACTTACCCTCTTTTCTTCACTTTTGATATTGTGGAACTACACTTTGTGTAACACAAAGAAAAAGCTTTTATTTCTAAACGGTATATGTGTCTTAAGGCCAGTCGTGGCGCAGGGGCACAAAGTGTCTGTAAAATCTGTTGTGTGTGTGAACGAAGTGTCTTAACACTAGGTTCCCTACCCTGCTGTGTGCGGGATACAACGTGAAGCTATAAATGTAACTTTCTTTTCCCTGAAATAATAAGAATTTTTGTCTACGATTTTCGTGTAATGCTTTCTCTAAGTACATACTTTATTGGATATATACTACAGTATACATTCAGTACTATAGTACCTCTTGGCAGCACAAATAATGACTTTGGCAACAATAAGTCGAATGAAATGTATGACTCTTAATTACATATTTTAATACACGTGTCTATATTAATTAATAATAGATGCCTTTAGTGTTCGCTAAAAAGAAATAGGAAATTTTCCTTTCTTAACTCATATCGAATGTGAATGATCGATAATTTGCCTAGTTTTAAAGTGTCAGATATGGTCTTAACAAATTACATGGAAAAATTTAACAAAAAAAACCTACTTCAACCGGATTCCATAATCAGAACCTGACCAAACTTCACTATAAATATATATCAGCTTACCCTTAAAATGTATCGTTTTCAATAAAAAAAGATTTATCAAAATTGGTTGGCGTGATCTTGAGTCGTTCGTCCATTTGTCGCGCACCTACTTAATGCAAATTGAAGACTTTTTGTGATTTTGTCAGAAATGGGCCAAATTAAAATGGGACCACACTGAAAGCATCAACAACAGTACTTTCAAGTAAAAAAAGAATAATCAAAGTGGGTTCACCCAGTCAGAAGTTCTGAGGTAACAAACGTAAAAAATAAACAGTCTAATTGGTAACCTCCTTCTTACGGAAGTTGCTTAAAAACCAATATTATGTAAATATTGAGATCAGTCATGGCGATTTTCATTTGAGGGAATGAAATATGTTATATTTTCATTTCTTTACTCTGGTGTTGAGGCAAAGCGCGGCGTTAAGTTTCGTCACTCAATACGCAATGCTATCAGAATTCGGCGAAAAGTGGGAAGGGAAGTGTCTTACCGCTGCGTTACCTCAGCGTACCCTGTTACATGCAGGATACTTCGTGAACCTGAAGAAGAAAAAGCATAAAATAGTATCTTATACCCATATATGTACGAGTCATCTCTATAAATAAAGTGGCCAGTCGTGGCGCAGAGACACAAACTGTGAGTAAAACGCGACTGGTTGTGGGTGCGATCCCCACTCGACGAAAGTAAATATTTATTTAAATTTATATTTCCATTTTTGCGCTCTGGTGTCGATGCAAAACGCGGCGCAGAGATCCACAATTCAACACGCAATGCCTCCAAAATTCGACGGGAAGTGGGGAACGGAGTGTCTTAACACTAGGTCCCCCCCTCTGCGTACTCTGCTGTGTGCGGGATACAGCGTGAAGTTGATTTAATTTTAATTTTTTTAATTCTCTTCTGTAAACATTACGATATCGGTACTTACCGCATTTATATACAGCTCCTCTATTAATATAGTTTGTATCACAGGTGCACGCCGGATTCGTGTTATGAAATTACGCTTTATACAGAAATAATTTCCTCATTTCATTTTGATTTATGAGTTTAGACCTTTTGGCATTTTAAACTGTTTGTACTGCTTTCTTGATTATATTCAATTCGAATAAGTTTGAATAATGAATATTTATTCGTTTAAAATATAGGGGTTCCCCCGTATATGATTAGTATAAAATGCGATTGTGTGGAAAGTTGATCCAATCACATACACAATACTTACATACGTACGTAAATGGAAAGTGGAGAAGGAAAAGTTTATCACTGGATAAATCTGTAAATTTTTACGGCAGGTTAAAGAAACTATTGTACCAGTACTCCGATCTTGATGATGAAATAGTACCAAATGCAAATATTTTAAATGTCAGCATTGATTCGAGTGAGAATCTAACCCACAACCATTATATAGTCAATTTGCGGGCCTTTCTAACTGCGCCACGGCGCTACAGAAGAAAAAAATTAAGGTAAATACATTTAGGCCCGAATTAATCAACTGGTGTGATCTCACAGATCGATCTTGAGATGCCATAGATTATACTGTATGAATCTTAACGGCATCTAAAAATCGCTCTCAAGATTGATCTCAAAATTGAGAGAGGTAACCTCCAAAATGTAAATACGGATCTTAAAATGAAACTCACATCACTTACCGTTTGATAATCGATCAAATAATAACTTAAATTCAATTATATTATTATTTATTCAAAACTAGTTGCCAGTTTTTCTCAAATTGTTGACAGAAAAACTTGCTATAGGACTTCTGCCATTTAATTAATGTTCTTGTTGTTCGTAACTAGTAGAGTAACCGGTAATAATCCAGTTTTGTCATTACGATGTGGTTTTTTTTTAAATAATATTAATATGAAATTTTAATTTTAATATGAATCATACCTACTTAATTATTGTGAACTGGTTTCGATACAGTTTTATAAGTTTTTAGTTAGTTTTAATTATCAGAGGCTAGTCGTGGCGCTAAAGCGCGTAAACGCGGTTGTAGGTTCTAATCCCTCTCGAAGAAATTAAATATTTGATATTTAAATTTTCTCGCTCTGGTTACGAAGAAAAGCGCGTCGTCGAGTTTTACTATTCAACATGTATATAGAATTTGGCGACAAATGGGGAACAAAAATGTTTTAATGAACGAACTTTACACTAAGTCCTCAGGTTCCCTACGCCTACTCTCCTATGTGCGGGTGAAAAGTGGAAGTGGAAACATAACATGTAATAGCCAAGCGGCTTTATTAAAAGCGATACTTCTTACATGTATATGTTTTATGGTGTGGTGTTAGTATCTTAATTTGGAGCAACATCTTTATCATTTATACTTTTTAGGATAACGAATAAAAAAAATTTACGTATTTGAACCCAAGCCTCTTGAAAACCGTCCAAGAGGCGCGTGTTCAATGGCGCTATGTTCAAATTTTTATTTCTTTTCAAAATAAGTATTTTTCTTTCTCAAATATGAAATAACACTTTTCAAATATATTTTTTTTGTATTATTTGCCTGTAATACGTTAGTGTGGTCGATGATGAATTGTATTTAAATAAAAATATTTACATGGTCGATATAGGTATATTAGTACTTTAGTGATACCGTTTTGTGCTATCGCGTGTTCAAATATTTTGTGTAGATTACCTATATTATCGTAATTGGTACAATTTCGTTGATGTCCTTGGCGAAATCGATGTCTTTCTTGTGGCAAGTATATTTCATTTTTGTTTTTGTTATTTCGTACCTTCAGTCTGTATCCCGCACATCACAGGGTGGGCATACGGAACCTGGTAACCTAGTGTTAAAATAATCCGTTCCTATTAAAGCGTCCCCGTTATGCCTCGAAAATTCTCGAGGCATTGCGTGTTGAGTGGCGGAACTAAACGCCCCGTTTCGCCTCGTTACCAGAACGAATATATAAAAAATATGTACATATTTTTCATTCCCCCGAGTTGGAATCGAACCCACAACAGTCGCGCTTACGTCGCGTAGCGCCACGACTGACTCAATTTCATTTAAAAAAAAATAAATGTCGTGATAACTATATTATATTGTTTATAATGCTCATTTAGTTTCCCCTTAAGATGAATGCGTTGTAAAATGATAAAAGTAAAAACTTTTTATTTAAGTACAAGATAGTCACAACCGTGTTTTTAAATTGTCTTTGTGTATCACGCAGTATCTTTCCATATTTCATCATTATCTCTTGAGTGTGATCATAACAAATACATTGAATACTCTTCTTGCTTGCTGGATTTCTTTCTTTTATATTATTTTTTTTTTCATCTTCACGCTGTATCCCGCACATAGCAGGGTAGACAGAGGGAACCTAGTGTTAAGGCACTCCGTTCCCCACTTCTGTCAAATTCTGGAGGACACTGTGTGTTGAGTGGCAGAACTCAACGCCGCGCTTTGCGTCGACACCAGAGCGAAGAATTGGAAATATAAATTTAAGTAAATATTTCATCCCCTCGAGTGGGGATCGAACCCACAGCCAGTCGGTTTTACAGTCACACTTTGTGCCTTTGCGCCGCGACTGGCCTCATTATTATATTTATTTTGACACATTCATTCGTGCAATACCTCGAGTGCTCGCCAGAAAATGGGGAACGTAGTATCTCAATATTAGATTCCATCTGCCTACTCTGCTGTGTACGGGAAAAATATACAAAAAAATACGTTACTTGATTACGTCGTAATCATGCACTTTGGTGATACATTGAATATTTTAATGCTTATCTAACTTACTAAAAATATATATTTGATTATAATATTAATTATAATGGTAATTATTATATAATATCAAAAACAACAATAAAAAAAATGTAAACAAAATTAAACACAATATAATATATTTTATGTGAATTTTATGACATTTGAAGGCTAACGTTGATATTGTTTGTTACAGGTAAGTAGCTGGCGCCAGCATTCAATTCTGAGTGGACGGTATTGTAATAAACCATAGTGCACACGTGGAGGCCTACATTGCAGGCCTAAGTCTAAAAACATTTTTTTTTCGGCATTAGCGAAAAACAGGATTTGTCTTATTCAGCTAAAAGAAACATTGTAAGAATTAAGTATTTTACAATTTTTTTAGGCCAAATTTTTGTCTTTTCGTTTGGTTTGCATCTTTAAATGTATTTGTTCTCCTAGGAGCAAAAGAGATTTGATTGTTCATCAAAAATGTTTAAAAGAATTAATTGTACATAGTGTAATTTAACCCCGCCCGATCAAGGTTATTTTCAACCTGTTTTATAAATTGATGTAAATAAGGAACAAATTGTATGGTTGCTCACCGTCTTAAAAAGATGATATTTTTGAGTTATCACTTTTTAGAAAACATAAAGATTTGAACGTAGGAGGATTTGAACCCGCGCCTCTTGGAAACCGTCCTCGAAGCTCTCACCAACTAAGCTATACGTTCTCATCGGGCTACGTCCGAATTCGTATATGCTTGTTACAACTTATTTTTGTTTCTAGCATCTCTGTAGGGAGATTTTTACAAATTTCCGCTATCCAAAGATAATTAATTAGAATTATCATTTAACGAGAGAGTAACACTCATAAATTCTCCTGGTTAGAAAAAATGCTATATGAGTTCAGCCTCCGAGCACACAAAGAGACCTGACTCTTGATTGACTTAGCCATAATCTTTGTCTATATTAACTTTTTAATAACGCAATTATTATGGCGAGACAATAAAAAAAAATAGATAGGTACTATTAGAATTTATCAAATATATTGGCATATTATTTCTTTATTGTCAGCTTCACGCTGTATCCCGCACACAGCAGGGTAGACAGAGGGAAGCTAGTGTTAAGACCTAGTGTTCTTTATTGTCCATGTTAAAATATTTATTGAAAGGCTCAATTACGTAAATATATATTTTTTTTATGCCTAATCGCCCTATAATATGCTCGATGAAGGTCACACCGTGTCTATAAATGTGAAGGCAACTTAATATTTCAAATTTTATAGCGTTTGTTGGTACTGCACTATTATTAACTTTCTCATCTGAATTATTCGTGGTCTAATATTATCAAAACAAAAGCGCGGTGTTGAGATTTGAAAAATTAGACATTTTCGTCGCAAAGTGGGGACTGTGTCTTAACACTAGGTTCCCTCTGCCGTTTACCCTACTGTGTGCGGGATACAGCGTGAACCTGATTTTAATTAAATTTTATATATAATAATTTCTTTTATACAGTAATGGTATGTGTGGTACTTAAATAAAAGTGCTATCATATGCACAGGTTCGAATACAACCCAAATGAAGCAACTGCGTTTGGTTTACTTATATTACAAAATCTATATTCTAATTTCTTATACTTACTTTGCTTAATTTTATATACTTATTTTTCTTACTGTCATAAAAATATAATTTCAAAATCGTATTGACGTAGAGGGCAGACGACCACGTACAGATCAATATCAACTCGAGTACCGAAGGTCGTGGGACCGCGGAAGCGTTCGCGGTCGCGCACACCATGACCTAAAGGAGACGGTGAACATAAAAGATTATCATAGAAAGTAGATTTTGTAATTGGTATAAGTTACGTTTTTGTTGGCTATGCTGTTGGTTTTTTATTGTTTGTAAATAAAATCATAAGTATATATTTCATCTCCTCGAATGGGGATCGAACCCACAACCAGTCGAACCAGTGTAACCTACATGCTATTAATAATTAAATAAATATATTTTTAGACTGTCATGGCACAGCAGCACCAGCGTGTGACTTTTTAAGCCACGGTGGTGGGTTCGACGCTCACTCGGGAGAATGAAATATTTAGTATTTTCATTTCAGCATGAATGTTAATGAGGCAAACCGCAGCAAAATCGTGAATTCGGTGAAAAGTGAGGTAGTGTCTTAAAGGGAACAGCGTGTCTCAACATTAAGTTCCCAGGTTCCCTCTGGCTGCCTGACACTGCTATCTGCGGAAAGAAAATGAACCAAAAATTTTTTATCTTTATACGCACATGTATTTTCTACAAATGAACTGTTCTAGCTGTAATACCATATAGGTAGAGTCAATCATAAAGCCATATAGAGTAACTTGACAGTTTTCAATATACGACACAAGCGGGTAAGTTATGTATAGGTCATACATACATAAGTCGAGAAATATGATGACTTGAAGGAAGTAAGTGGCTCTTCCTGTTCGCGTAGATGATAATGAACGGAAGAAATAGCTTTTATTGTTTTTAATTATATTTAAATATATATATATATATATATATATATATATATATATATATTTAATTAGGTTAGAGCAGTGTTTCCCAACCTTTTTGTGCCATGCCCCACCTTAACCTTTCTAAAATGTTTAATGCCCCCTATTATGTTAATAATTATGTATGTTAAAAATATATATGTAAAAAAATGTTATGCATAATTTTTTTATATTTGGAAATTGATTTGTCCACTTAAGAGACAAAATGATAGGTTCTAGGAAGAGATCACTATAAAATTGTTAACAAAACACAGTAAGTAAAATTTCAAAACATATAATAAAAAACTGACTTCTTCTCCATTTTCACCGTGACTTCCTCGCTAGTACCTACCACTCTGTGCATCTCTTCATTGCGGATTCCATGAGCTAAGTTGACTCCTCTTATCCTACGAAGAGATCGCATCTCCACAGCGTTCATCTTACTTTCATTCCTCTTCTGTAATACCCACGTTTCGCTGCCGTATAACAGAGACGGTACCAAAACTGCATTGTGTAGGGCCAAAAGCGCAGCTGTGCTGACGTTTCGCTGTCTCATCAATGCAGCTAAGGCTCCGTTAACCCTGTTACCGGCAGCAATACGCCTTTCCACATCTATATCGTTGAGTTTCGTCACTCAACATGCCATACCTCCAGAATTCGGCGGAAAGAAGGGAAAGGAGTATCTTAGCGCTATGTTCCCTCTGCCTATACTGCTGCGGGATACATCGTGAAACTGATTTGAGTTTTATATATTTTAATAATGATAATAAACAATAATTCAATCCTTCGAGTGGAGATCGAACCTACAACCATCGCGTTACAGTCATTCTCTTGTGTCCCTACGCAACAATGACCTCTAAATTTCAATTAAAATATATGTTTAAATTAATTCAATGTGACAAAGTTATGCTTTTAAAATTAAAATAAATAAAAATAAAATCAAATAATTACTTAAATTATCAATTATATCTATATAATATATATAAATATTAAATCAACGAACTATTACAACAGCTTTGACGAACACTTGTTTCAAATGAACACCAACTGAATGATGTGAAACACTACGTTGCGATGGGCCCGTGGTCTCCTTGAAGACTCCAATCACCCAGTGGATATTTTGATCTCTTCAAACGAAATTATACCTAATAATTATTTACGGCAATTATTTAAGAATTTGCTTTTTTTTGTTAAAATGGGCACCGATGCTGGACTTATGCATCGCATATAATGGGCCGAAGCGGCTGGGTTAAAGTTGTATCGAGTTCATTATTGAATTGACCCCCTTAACAATCAAATTGCCCCCCAGTGGGGCGTGGGCCCCACGTTGGGGGAAACACTGGGTTAAAGTGTTGATTTTTTTTATTGAGGTCTATCGTGGTTGTGTTGGATAGTAACTGACCTTATTGCCAATGAATGGTTCTAGGTTCGTTTCTTGATGGGGGCTTTATATTTTTTATTTTTTTTCTTGGAGGATTTAGTCATATAGGTTTTTATTAACTTACCACTTAAGACTTAAGAAAAGACTTAAGAACATATACGACATGTCCCTTTTAAAAAATAAATTGTCGAAAAAAGATAAAATCATTAAAATACGACGTAATTGATTGTAAAATTACATTAATTAAACATACAGTAAACCGTTGTTCGTTTTTCGTTTTTTTTTAAAATAATGAATAATAAAAACGGCATGTTCATATTATTTTCGCGAATCTTCTTTACATCGCAGTATCTTGTTAAATTTCCCTTAAGGAGTTACCAACCTGCTTATATTTTAAAGTTTAATTTATTATGTAAATTTATTCTTTTTTATTATACGTAAATTTTGAATTTAATTAATTTATTGCTTTTTTTTTACTTGGAACAATTTTGTACTTTAATTGGACATAACATTTAAAGAATGCTGTTCGATCGACCTTTTCATCATTAATGGTATTATAGGTAACTATTATTTAATTTATTATCAAGTATCTTCCTCTTTTTAATGGAAGATACTTAGGTCAACTAGAACGAAGAGCTACTGCGGGAGGGTCAGGGTGATCCTTCTGCAAGTCATCGAAGCTGCAGGTGCACTAGAAGAAACCCCAAGGTACCGTGAAGGCGACAGTGGACCGCAATGGCCTTCCACTGAGGCGTCGTAGTAGTTTGCGCGAGCAATCCTGCGGCGTCTCATTTTGGTGGAGAGGGTTTCCGCTGGGTTTTAGTGGGTAGGATCGGTTTCACCGGTGAGTCCCACAGTACCGCTCATCCGTAAGGCTAGTGCCTTCCGTATGAGCGGTCTCTGTAAATGCATTTCCCAGCGAGAGAAAAAAAAACTAAAACGAAGCCATAAACAACATATCATGTAATTTCTCTCTTACATTTGAACAGATATGTTCGTGTAAATATTTTTTTTTTATAATTTTACGGGCCAAATTTTATTTAGTTATAAATAAAATTTCTGGGGTGCGCACCAGACTGTTCTGGGGTAGGGCACGGCCTACTCGGCTTTTCCCCCCCTTCCTACTCCCACGACGAAATATAAATAAATAAAACATTAATTTAGCTATATATCTAGCTTATTAAGACTGTATCATACAGACATACTTACATAAAATAAAGTCAGACAAATAAATCTTTATTTTAATGTCAATAAAAGATATATATAAATAAGGAAAAAACTGACATTTCCTTACTTATGATTATAGTTATATCCTCACGTGTCTTTACACGGTCTAGGTTAAAATAGAATATGAGCAAAAATGAACTTTAATATGTCGTTTTAATTTAGATCTACACTTCATTAATTTTCATTAACATAATCTTGGTTTTTCTACATATTGTATTTTTTGTTTTGCTGTTTTGCTGTTGCTATGTTTGTGTCTTATATTTAGTTCATATAAGTATGTAGATATTTCAGGTGTGAGGCCAGTCGTGGCGCAGTGTCGCCAAAAACGCGACTAGTTATAAGTTCGATCCCCACTCGAGGAAAGGAATAATTTATTTAAATTTATATTCTCATTTCTTCTCTCTGGTTTTCAAAACGCGGCGGAGAATTCTGATGTCGTCATCACGCAATGCCTCGAAAATTCACTGGAAAGTGGAGAACGGAGTATTCTAACACTAGGTTACGTTTGCCTATCCTGCTATGTGCGGGATACAGCGTGAAGCTAATATTTATGTAGGTACTTTAAACATATAAAATTTAAAGTCTGTAATTTAGCTTATGAGATTTGTAAATTAAATTTTATATTTTTTTTACAACTTTAAAATATTTTTTAACTCACTCGGTAGTCGCTTCGCTTGCTACAGTGTTAAATAATTAAAAATAATCTCGTGCACAATTTTTTAACTTAATACAAAAATAAATGATAACATCCAGCAACGAATTTTTTTCTATGTATTATAATATCAGCTTTTTTCCTTTATTCGTATTGTAAGTTCTCATTTCGTGGAAAATTTCATAACTTTAGGTCCAAGGTACGTAAGTACTCTATAGGTTTTGATTCCCTTGCGAGTTTCGAAAATTTGCAGCATAAACGGCTGCATGTACTTTGATGTCTCCAAGTGAGAGACAGAGGAGAGGTAAGTTCCAAGGTACAGAGAAAAAAGATCTTGAGAGACTAACGGACAGACGGACGACAAAGTTATCCTAAAAGTTATATTTTTCCTTATGAATTGTGGAATAAGACTTAAGATTATTATATTGAATTTGTTAACCCCAGCTAGGTTTCACTAAACACGCGTTGTGAAAGTACCGAGTTAAATGTCGACGGTGTCTAGGAGTCGATTTGTAACGATGCAACGTAAGTAAATGGTGTGTATTTGTTTATAGAAACATTGCTTTGGCTTGTAGAATTTAGTTTTATTTTAGCTTCACGTTTTACGTTTTTTCTTGGTTTGACTCCTGGGGCAAATGTAAATTTCTCAGGTTGTGGGTTGTGGGTTTGATTCCCACTCGAGGAAGTGAAATATTGAATATTTTCATTTCTTAGCTTTAGGTAGCGAGGTAAAGCGCCGCGTTGAGTTTCGCTACTCGCTAAAGCGGAGAACGCAAATGTCTTAATGAGAATGGAGCGTCTTAACATTAGGTTCCCAGGTTGCCTCTCAGGGCACCCTTCTATTTGCGGGATATAGAAAAAAATCTTCATATTTATGCTTAACGTACTTTAACGTTTCCCAATCAACGTTTTTGTTCATGTATTTAAACGCTCAAGTGATCACTTAAGTTGAAAGCTGAAATAACCAATGTTATTTCAGCTTTCAACATTGCTCTTACTTTATTTTTAAATTTCATTCGTCGCTCCGTTTCGGGTCATCGGTAAAGCGTGACACCGAATAATGGTGTAACGGTTAATTTTATATAGATATTCTCTTTTTTCTTAATTTTACCTACTTAAATAAAAATTAAATTAAATTAGCTTCACGCTGTATCCCGCACACAGCAGGGTAGGCAGAGGGAACCTAGTGTTAAGACACTCCGTTCCCCACTTTCTGCCGAATTCTGGAGGCATTGCGTGTTGAGTGGCAGAACTCAACGCCGCGCTTAACCTCGACACCAGAGCGAAGAAATGGAAATATAAATTTAAGTAAATATTTCATCTCCTCGAGTGGGGATCGAACCCACAACCAGTCGGTTTTGCAGTCACACCTCGTGCCGCTGCGCCACGACCGGCCTCACCTACTTAACTTACCTACTTAAATTTTTCACTATAATGTATTTTACATCGTATTTTATCGAGTGTTTTAGAGCTAGTGGTTAGTAAGACGATTTTCAGGTTGTCGATTCATATTAAGATAATTTATAATATATTTGTTTTTCCCGACTGCTAAGGATGGGTTATGTTTTTCGCGCGTATCTTGTATGTATGTAATATTCTTTATTACCTCATATCTCCAGAACCGCTGAACGGATTTACACAATTGAGGTATCGTTAGATTTGTATTAGCAGCCCAAGTGTTCTTAGATAGGTGACGTTAAAAGAAAACAATCATGGCGGCTGTGGGACGCCATTAGACTTGGTGAAAAACAAAATTTTTCGTTTCGAATACCACAATATGGGTATCAAATCCAAGAACTTAGTACGAGGATTTCAAAAAGGTATATCATGATTATTGTTACTATAATTATTTCTAACAAAAACGTGAAAAATAAAAAAATATTTGTAAAAACAAAAACCCCGACTGCATAAAACTAAAAAGAAAATAAACAAGCCCAGTAGTTTATTAGGATTAACAGTCGGGACCTATAAGTAATTCTTCAATCAATAAAATCTTTACCAGGAACGCCGCATAATTGAGGAGAGAGGTCCCGACTGTTAATCCTAATAAACTACTGGGTTTGTTTATTTTCTTTTTAGTTTTATGCAGTCGGGGTTTTTGTTTTTACAAATATTTTTTTATTATATAGAAAAGTAGGGGCCGTCGTGGCGAAGCGACAAAAGCTTGTATGACTATAAACGTGATGGTAGTGGATTCGATTCCCACTCGTGGAAATGAATTTATCAATATTTTTATTTCATTGCTTTTGCTGGTAATAAGATAATAAGGAGTTCCGCAACTCAACATGTAGTGCCCCGTAAATTCGACGGCATTTAGGGAAAAGAGTGTCTTAACATTAGGTTTCTTCTGCCTACTCTGCTATATGCAGAATACAGCGTGAAGCTGAAAAGAAATATAGAAAAATTTAATGGTAAAATACTCTGTTGTTTGATTAGTCACGGACAGTGTAGCAATATATAGGTATTATCTGTAAAATAATGATGTAGATTATCTCCATAAGTTATAGAAAATTGAAGGTAAATTGCCGTCTGATTGAGCGGTTATTTAGTATGGAAACTATAAATCTTGTTTAGAGCTAAAACACAATCCTTGTGAGACTATTTTTCATAATTTATAGTATAATTTCATATATTATAGTATATGAAATTTTACATAGTGATCTTACTTTTTTGATAGATTTACTTTCTTGCTTAATATTACATTTACATATTTAGCGTTTATTTTAATGTTTCGATGAAAATTATTTTATTTCCTTATCTTTAGCTTCACGCATACGCCTCGTATTATTTATTTACTATAGTATACTGTGAAAACTTGGTTAAGCTGGGACCTGAATTTAAAAAAATATATAATTACAAATTTTAAATTAAATAGAGCAACGAAACTCTATTATATTAAAAGAGGTATAGCACTCCATATTTAACCGATGAATATTCAACAGTTAGTGATTACTTTTAAGTACAATTAAGTCCCTTGACGACAGGGAAGTAATATACTTCTTTTTTGTCATTATTATATTTATTTTGATACTACGATAGTCAAAATATCTATTTGGATTTTTTCTTATTTTCGAAACATAATTTTCTATCAATAAAATGGTAGTCATTGTAAATCCCGGTCGATGATTACCAGAATCACGAAGATAGTTTGCATTTATTATATAGGTATTTAAAAAATAAATGTATTTTTAAAATCTTTCAACATTTTTTTGATTTTTTTTTTCAATTTTATAAAACTTTTCACAAAGTTGTAGTTTTATATATTTTTTGTGTTTTATATGAAGGCAACAACCTCAGCGTGCACACCAAGTGCTGTGTCGAATTTGCGCAGCAATTTTAATCGTGCCTTATATAAATTTATTACCTTATTTAAATATAATACTTGATATTGAAATAAATGAATTAATTATATGAAATATGTTTTTAAAACAATCATTTTCTTCGCAAAGCAACAAAGAATGAATGATGAAACATCGGTAGGTATTTTGATTATAATTTTAAATTAGTTCAACAACACGTTTGCTCTTGTTCATAATGTACATACGATTATATGATAATTTTAAATTGTGTGCTCTTTTCACCTTATTGTTGTATTATTATTATTATTTTTTATATTTTATTCAATTAAGGAATTGGTCGGTATTTTTTTTCTTTAATTTTTTGTTTTATTGTATTACTCATACCTTTTTACTGTATCCTATAAAGAGCACAGTAGGCAGAGGGAACCTAGTGTTAAGAAACTCCATCACCATTAAGATTTTCTGCTCCGCACTTTACGCCGAGTTTTAGAGGCATTGTGTATTGAGTGGCGGAACTCAACGGCGCGCTTTGCCTCTTAATCAGATCGAGGAAATGGAACTATTAAATATTTTGTGTCCCGGAGTGGTAATCGAACCCTCAACCGGTCGCGTTGAGAGTCGCACATCTGCGCCCTCGCGCCACGACTGGCTTCAATTAGATTTTTTTAATTTTTTTTAATCAGGCCTTGAAATAACATTATATTAGTCTAAATCTACCTATTTAATTTCGGACATTATTACAGAATGTCACTCTAATAACGGTATTATCGATAAAAAGTTAGCAAAGAAATAAAGCTATTACAATTCGATCAGTTTTTTAATATATATAAACTTTTTCTTTATTTTCTTTCTCACTGGTGGTGTGACTTCTGAAAGTATCTGATAAATATAAATTAAAAAGAAAATTTAACAAATAGATTTAAATGTAAGTTAAAATATAGATAACACTAAATTTCTCAACGATTTCACTTTTTAATTATTAAGGAAAACACAATAAATATAGAAATAGTTATTTTATACTGACTGCATATAAATGTAATTATTTTATTTGCAATAATATAAAGGCCGGGGTCGTTGACAGTTCAGGTGTTCAGATTCAGTGATCTTGGTTAGTATCTTGGCAATAATTTTTAGAACCTTGAACCGTCGGAAAGATGAATCACGCGACTCGGTGTCTCAATATTGATTACTTCTTGTTCGATCTGATTACGTCAAATGGAAATAATCAAAGAACGGGTATGGTTAATTGGTTGATATACTTACGTAGTTGTATTTTATAGTTTTTTAATGGTAATAAAAAAATTAGCTTCACGCTGTATCCCGCACACAGCGGGGTAGACAGTGGGAATATAGTATTAAGACACGCTGTTCGTGCGTGCGTGCATTGCGTGTTAAGAGTCGGAAGTCAATGCCGAGCTTTTACCTTGCGGCCAGAGTGAAGAAAATGAAAATATTATAATAAAAAATAATAATTCATTACTTCGAGTGGGGAGCGAACCCACAACCGTCGCGCTTCAGCCACACCGTTCCCTGGACGGTATTTGTTATGGTAGTTGATGACGTAGGTAAACGAATTTGTGATTATATATAGCAAGGTAGGCGAAGGCAACCTAGTGTTAACCTGTTAAGACACTCAGTTACCTACTTTCCGAGCAATTTTCGAAGTGTTGTTGGTTGTATGTTAATAGGCAGAATTTAACACCGCGCTTTGTCACACCAGACCAGAGAATAGAACATAATCCATTTTGCCGAGTGGGTTCGAAATCGAAGCTATAACGTCGCGTTTATTACAGTCAAACGTCCCACTGCGCAATGACAGCTTCATAACACGAATATAAGTACATATTTCTAAACGACTATGAATTTATTGTATTTTTTTATATTTTTTTTACAATGCTATTCACAAATGATTGTTTTAAAATTAAAAATAAAAGTTAACATCAATTATAATAATATATACTTAAATAGTTTTCGAAACTGTTTGCCTCTCAGTCCTCGTTACTTCCTCTTTATATTGATTACAATAAGGCAATTGCCTAAACGCTTCCTCCGATATAATACTTCCTTCCGTATTCCATTTTGTAGGAGGTAGGCACGTGGTTTGAAAATTGTATTGTTCGTCGTGTCCTTGCGATGTCTGATGTCTGTGTGAATATGAATAATGGGGAAATGCATTGAACAAGTTTTCTAGTTTAATTTTGTTAAGTTTTTTTTTGGATTCTAATCTGATTTAGCTGCATTGTGTTTAGTTGTGTAGAAAATATTACTTGTAGTTTTAGTAGTGTGTATGGTGCTATATGGTAGTCTTGGTGGCGGTGGTTATCATAAGGTGACCCGAACGGTTTCGTGTAGTCGATGGTCGTCTTTTTCAAAAAAAGTTATGATCTCTTATCTGTTATCAGAAATTGATAATTGAAGAAAAATTGCCCGTCGATTGTAAATTGTGTGGGAAAGAACCAAAAAAGGAATAAATATCGTACCTTCAATAGACTTGATTGTTAAGTAAAGTTAACGATTTAACACCTTATGTGTATCGATGATTCAGCTTAAAGCTTTCCTGCTCGACCACTATTTATCTTCGATTCAAAAAGTCGACTGACCTTATCATTTATTTGATAAGTATTCAATTGGATTGCCATTTAAAGAATATTTATCTAGACACTGTTGAAATCTGTTGAGTTTAAAATTATATATATGTATTTTTAGTTTCTTTTTAATCTTTACGCTATATATATCCTGCACGTAGCAGGGTAAGCAGAGGGAACCTGGGAACCTAATGTTAAGACACTTTCTTCCTATAAGACTCATGCGTTCCCCCGCTTTCCACTGAAATCTAGAGGCATTGCATGCTGAGTGGCGGAACTCAACGTCAGATTTTACTTTGGTAAAGCGATAAAATGAAATTATTTCATTCTCCCGTGTCGGAATCGAACCTACAACCGCCACAACACAACTCACTCTAGTGCCATTAGTATTTATAATTTACGAAGTGACGGGTTGAACAATTATTAGTCCTGAGTTAAAATCTCACTTTGAGGAATGCTTATCATGCACAATTAACAAAATAGTATTTAATCTTTTTTTATTTAAACAAAATGCGGTGATGTGTTACGAGATCTCCTATAACACAATATCTTTGAATGAATAGAATACACAAAACGATCTCTCCGCTTATGCCACAAAATCTGAAAGATTCTAAACAAAATTAAACAAGAAAGTTCTCAATTCTCATGTTCATCAATGGGGGTTTTACTCCCTTAAACATGATGACAATCTCTAGATACTGTCCTCGCTGCACAGCCATATGATGTAAGACAAACAACCTATTGCAGTATAAACCTGTTGTGCATATATAAATTGTAATGCATTTTAATATGTAATGATAAAAAAATCAGCTTCACGCTGTATCCCGCACACAGCAGGGTAGGCAGAGGGAACCTAATGTTAAGATACTCCGTTCTCCACTTTCTGCCGAATTTTGGAGGCATTGCGTGTTGAGTGGCAGAACTCAACGTCGTGCTTAATCAGAACGGAGAAATGGAAATAAAAATTAAGTAAATATTTCATCTCCTCGAGTGGGGATCGAACCCACAACCAATCGGTTTTTCAGTCACACTTCGTGCTGCTCCGCCACGACTGGCCTCTAATATGTAATACTGATTGATAGTAGCGTAGTGACAAGAAGATCGGTCGAAAGAAGAAGAAGAGAGGTCGTGGTGTGTTAGAACAGCGTCTGATTGCTGCGCAGGTTGTGCATTCGATTCACATTCAAAAAATTGTTTTTTTTTTCCGCCACTCGCGCAATGCCTTCAGAATTTGACGGAAACTGGAAAACGGAAGTGTCCTAATGGGAACAAAGTGTCTTCACTCTACCTTCCTAGGTACCCTTTGCCTAACCTGCTATATGCGGAATACAGCGTGAAACAGAAAAAAAAATATTATGAGAAAAATATTAAAAAAAAAACATAAAACTAAACCTTAAACGTTCTAAAGAAACTAGGTAAAGAGATCCTCAACAGCTTTTTAGTACGTGACCACTTTTTAGCCGACGTCATTACATTTACTATTACATAATATAAATCTACATCACTGTAGAATTTAAATACTATGTATTTATATTGTATAATTGTTCTTAAAACCTGTTTAGTAAAATGATTCGCACTTCTTGATGGGCGGTTTGTAGTCAAAATTCGTTAAGTACGTTTTAATGGTGATCTTTATTCTCGAAGTAAATCCGGTTAAAGTTGACGAAAAATATGTTTTTTTTTTGTTTTTGAATACTTTATAAATGTTGTTGAAAATTATAATATTGACTTGTTTTAAGATACGCTCTTTCTAGAATCTTCATACCAAATCTAAATAAATTAATAAATCTAAATTATTTTCTGTACATGTCATAAGAAAATCAATTGAGATACTTAAATATTCCACTTCTAAAATATGCTATATCGAAATATTGCACATTTCCGGTTTATTTCAATATTATAATATTAGCAAGCTGTCTAACTAGACCAGACAAGGATAGCATTAATTTAACTCACGACCGGCGTAGGTATGGAAGGGTCCGTGCCAACTCCAAAAATCCTGGTGCCCCAGAATTTTTACTTACAAAAAGTGAGAATATTATTTAAATTTTGTGCTACCGTATAACTTAACCACTTAAACCCTGTATCCTAAAGCCCTACTAATAACATCTCTAGGTACTCCCACGGCCCACAGTATATACAATGAAATTTTGGAATACTAAATTTAACTTTTTAGTATTCACACTTAAAACGGCAATATACTATTCGGAGTTTGACTTCTAGAACATTTGCCAGACATAAGAATCAAATGAGTTGATATGTTTGGATAGTTTCAACTCAACTATAATTTGGCAAGCAGAATGCTTACGAAAACATCATTTCAGTTTCTATTGATAGAGATACATTGGTGACATGTACATGTCATATAAGATTTGCAAGTGCTTAGAAAAATGTAAATGTTTTAGTATATTTTTTTATACTGTTGTTAAATTGTTTTGTTGAAGAATAATAAGAGAGAGAGAGAGAATTTAACCTACCAATTTTGATTATTTCATATGAAAACCAACTAACAATCTACGAAAATTTGGCGATAAAAAGTGGTGAACAGAGTGTCTTAAAACTAAGTTCTCCATTATTGAATACCTAAGCTCCTGTATGAAAACCAACCAACCATTTTGTACCAAATAGGGGGGATACATAAATTTTCTCCAGTTTATTTTCCCGCTCTGGGAGACCAAGCGCGGCTTCGAATTCCGCCACTCAAGTCGCAATATCTCGAAAATTGTGCGGAAAATGGGGAATGGAGTGTCGTAGCACTAGGTTTCATCTCCTTGCTGCGCTTGAAGTACCTCTACTTTTAAGAAATAATTTAGATCAAATTATAAGAATACATACATTTCTAGTCCTAAGTATTAATTTAGAATATTATGCATTACCTACTATCGTTTCAATACCGCCTATGAGTATGTTGGACGTGAGTGAAAGTCTCTTATTTGTCTGCCTAAATTTTAGTCTTGGCCATTGTGGACGATGTACGTTAGAACCTTAATTTAATAGATAAGATTAAATGGTCTGGTGTCGAGGTTAAGCGCGGCGTTGAGTTCTGCTACTCAACACGCAATGCCTCCAGAATTCGGCAGAAAGTGGGGAACGGAGTGTCTTAACACTGGGTTCCCTCTGCCTGCTGCTGTGTGCGGGATACAGCGTAAAGCTGATTTAATGTGATTTTTAATTTAGATTAAATGGTTATTCTATATACAGGTATTATATTGTTCTCATGTGAGAAGTTGTTGCTGTATACAAATTTTGAATCCATCATCCAATTGTACTAATGTCTCTTGGATTAGGTATACGTCAGTGATCTTTTGTGAATTAATTTGTGAGTCATACCGTATAGAATTAATTAAATATTTCTTTGGCTGAAGTGATAATGCATATAAAACGCAATTTTATATTTTTTTTTCAAGTGCTTATTCCTTTATAGATCCAATTAGGGGTAATCTAACCCGTTACCGCAGTATGATGTGCGTGCGTGGCTGATTGGACGAACATAATCGATTCCTTCGCTTCATTAAGTGTAACGTAAGTTGCGAATAAATGCAGTCACAGCATTCGTGAAATTCACATCTATATGTTACTTTTAAAATAATGTTCTATGTTTGTCTCTTTGTCTGGAGATATTTACCAGGGAAGAACTGAACCTTGGCTTAGAACAGATCTGTTCGTATAAAGGTTTTTTTTATTTTTTTTTAGGGTTAATTTTGTGGTGGTAAAATTTCTGGGGTAGGTACGGAAAACCAATCCCTCCTATTCCTACGTCTATGCTCTTGAGTATCTATGTTCCTCCACTCTATTCTCTTTTTTTGCGAGTCACAAGAGAATATAGTCTTGAGACCACTCCGTTCTTCTTCTCCTTCCACCCATTTAAGAGAAATACTTGTTAGCTGGATTATATGACTGTGCCAGATGGACAAAGAAAATTAAACTAATACATAGTAATCATCATCTTCCGCATATTGCTATAACAAAAACGAGTTGCCTACTTTTAAACGCATTCTTAGTCGACTTTCTTATTAGGTTGCTGACTTCAATAGAAATTCAAAACGCGGAGTTTCGCCACGCAATACCTCCAGCATTCGGCGGCAAGAGAGGAACAGAATGTCTTAACACTAAATTCTCAATGCCTACTCTGCTGTGTGCGGGGAATGCAGTGTGAAGCTGATATTTTTTTATTAATCTCAAAAAGAAAAACAGTGACCCTATAGGTTTTTTTTGTCCGTCTGTCTTTATGTCTGTCCGTGTCGAGGCCCGTTTATTTCTCTTCTTACGACATATTCTATTTTAAGACTTAAAGACGATGCTGGCATGTATTACTATAAAAAATATATATTACATACAAGAAAAACATTAACTATAATAAATTTTGAAATATTATCTCGACACGGAAGCTATTCCGAATATTAAATTAATTACAGTCCACAGATGAATAATAATGTATCGATATTTAAATAAAAACAAAAGCGTGACGAATCGATTCAGATCAACCGCCCTATATATATATTATATGTAAGCATTTGAAAGTAATTGAATAAATTATTTCTAATTGTGGTTATTATTCATGATTGATGATTATTTACATACAACTGAATTTATGTTAAGTATATACATAGCAATAATACGAGAAAATTGTGTCAGGTTAGAGCACTGGTTCCCAACCAGTGGTCCGTAGAAGCCTAAATATGCCGCGAACGATTTTAATTTTGTGACTAGGGATGGTGAGACGAAGTTTTTGTTTGATTATCACAGGTAATTTTTATTATACCTACATGCGTAGTGGTCCCTGCTACCAAGAATGATATAACAGTGGTCCTTGATCAAGAAAAAGTTGAGAACCCCTGGGTTAGAGGCTATATTTACTACTTTACTTTTCTACTTTTGATTTCTTTTTTGCCAAAATTACGGAGACGGAGAAGTATGAGTTAATGTGGTTAAAGAGTGTATGCAGAAAGACATTTTATTTTTTAAAATTTTACTTTTTATTTAGCTTCACGTTGTATTCCAAATAATTATAGCAGGTTAAGCAGAGAGCACCTAGTGCTATGACACACCACGTCACCCTACTTTTGAGATGTTGCATATTGAATGACGGAATTTAACGCCGCGCTTTGTCTTTTTACTAGAGCGAGGAAATGAACGGGTGTTCATTTCCAGTCCTGGCGCAGGGGCACAAAATGTGACTGTAAAATTGACTGGTTGTGGGTTCGATCCCCACTCAAGGAGATGGAATATTTATTTAAATTTATATTTCCATTTCTTCGCTCTGTTGTCAAGGCAAAGCGGGGCGTTGAATTCCGCCACTCAACACCTTCAGAATTCAGCGGAAACTGGACAACGAAGTGTCTTAACACTAGGTTCCCTCTGCTTACCCTGCTGTGTGCGGGATACAGCGTGAAGCTGATTTATTTTTAATAATATCCAACGCTATTCACTGTTGATATTACTTCTAGTAGATACCTCATTAAATCCCATTCTATTTATATTATGTGTTACAACAGTGCTATTAATTAAACAATTGACATTAGACTATTTATACAATAACCTAGACCTACAACCTAGAAGGTTTATAGTGACACGCCCTTTCTGCTGATTTAATCAATTTTTCTTTAAGTATTGAAATTACGGGTCACGAGGGTGTGACTGTAACGCGACGGTTGTAGGTTCGATTTCAATTGTTGTTTTTTTTTTCATGTTTTGCTCTGGCACCAAGGCGAAAGCCCGGAGTTGAATTCCGCTCGAAAAATTTGTTAGAAAGTGGGGAACGGAGTGTTTTAACACTTTATATATTTGCCATTATAATTTCTTCCCTTATATTTATTTACAATATACCAACATTTTAATTCTCACATTAGTAATTCATCTTGTCAACTATGACAACACGATCACAGACTATATAGAAAACACGCTACACACACATGGAGTATTTTGTCCTCACTCACACGGAAGATTCATCGCGTCTGGGAGGATGATTGGCCCATCGGATTGGTCTGGCTGCTTATAATGGGTCTCGAAATAGTACCTTAAATAATATATTAATAATATATTACCTTAAATAATAATATTATATGTAAAATTTAGGCTTGCTAGTATGACGTAGTTTGCCTCAATTTTAAACAACCTTTAGGGCGTCTAGCGGGAGTAAAGGCCCACGTAAAGGGTCTGGCAATAATGAATATATATTTTTTACTATATTCCTAATAACATACTTAACGTTTTTAGGTACTTTAACGTTTTTAGGTACTTTTAGTTTGAGCTACCTCTGAAAGGTCCCCACTTTCAAGTTAATGAGTACGCATACCGTCCTCACTACGTATTGAACTAATACTGCTAAAAATTCCAGCTTTGCTAACATGACGTAGGTCTGGCGGGGCTGGGATCTAGGTCTAATATATTTGACATTTTTAAAGTATGTTTCTTTCCTAAGTGTGACCACACCTGGGAAAGAAACATACTTGTTTACAAAACGTATTAAAATTTGAACCCGCGCCTCTTGGACCATTTTCAAGAGGCGCAAGTTCAAATCCCGCTACGTTCAAATATTTATACGTTTTCTAACCAAGTATTGATCAATATTTTCGAAGCACGCTTAGAAGTAATTTAACAATATTATGCTTAATGCTACATGATATTAATATGATATATTCGTCTTTACGTATAAAAACTGTGAGCATACCTTACAAAATTTGAACCTATTCTCATCGAGATCTTTTATCAGTGCGCAATAATAGTGTTATGTCATAATCGTTTTATTGTTTAAATAAACAGTATAAGTTGTTAGTTCTTACATTGTGTTATAATCAACCTGTCATACTTAGTTCAATCTGTATGAGGAAGTTTTGCAAAATTAAAAAAAAAATGAAGCATTTGATTTATATTTGCAATTTTTATCTATCTCACGATCTATTTTTTTTTTCAACTCACGCTTGCTTGTTATTCAAATAATTTTTTTTTATATATAAAAAAAAATATGTGTATAGTATTTTTTAAAATTTTGTTTCCGTATTAGTTGATCATTAAAAACTTATATGCTATAAATAATATATAATACATATTTAATGATCTATAATAACTAATACGGAAATTAAATGAAAATATTACAAGTAAGTAATATAAAATTATAAATAACGTATATTTACCACTCAACACGCAATATCTCCAGATTTCGTCGGAAAATGAGGAACGGAGTGTTTTAGCACTAGGTTCCCTTTACCTACACTGCTGTGTGCGGGATACAGCGTGTAGTTGATTTTAATTAATTTATATTTAATAATAATCAGCTTCACACTGTATCCATTAATTCATAAAATAAACAAAACAAAAAGCAACACCCGCGCCTCCTGGAGTAAGACAGTGGTTCGAGTCCCGCTACGTTCAAATTTTTATACGTTATTCTAAATAAGTATTTTTCTTTCCTAAGTGTGGAATAACACTTTAAAAATGTTTAAAAAAAGCAACAACAATTATTTATTTTTTTATCATTAAAAAAATGTCACTATTTATACGTAATAATATTAAACAAAGTGTCTATAATAGAATAAACAACAAGCAATGTACGGTCACACGCTTTATATAACGCACTCATACATATATACATACATACATTGTATATATGTAGGTATGGATGTATGTATGTATGTACAAGTATACATACATATACACACATGTGCGCAACAAAGCCGGCAAACCGCAAAGGTTTCCGCGTTACATGCTCCGTTAGATAACGTATTTACTTATAATAACTTATAATGATACTGTTACCATTGTTTTCTTCTTATTATGTTAAAAAAAATATTCTTATATCAGCTTCACGCTGTACAGCAGGGTAGGCAGAGGGAACCTAGTGTTAAGACACTCCGTTCCGCACTTTACGCCGAGTTCTGGAGGCATTGCGTGTTGAGTGGCGGAACTCAGCACGGCGCTTTGCACACCAGAGCGAAGAAATGAAAATATAAATGTAAGTAAGGCTGTGAAAGGTTTGATACTTTGGCTTTGCGTAGAGACGTCTCCTCGCTGTGCGTTCTCTATCGCATTTATCATGAATTGTGTCATGTGTTCTGAAGAACTGTTTGACCTGTTACCTGCCGCCGAATTTTCTAACCGCACAGTACGACATAAGCTGAAATATCATCCACACCACCTGGATACGTGGCAATCCACTACTGTGCGGTTTCGTAGGAACTTCCTTCCACGCACCACGGAACTGTGGAATGGCCTACCCGCGGCAGTGTTTCCAGGTCGATATGACATGGGTACCTTCAAAAAGCGTGTCTATCGCCACCTTAAAGGCCGGCAACCCACCTGTAGCTCCTCTGGTGTTGTACGGGGCCGTGGGCGGCGGTAATCACTTACCATCAGGTAACCCGAACGCTCGTTTGCCTTGTCCTTTTCCATAAAAAAAAAGTAAATATTTCACTTTCTCGAGTAGATATCGAACCCACAACCAGTGGATTTTACAGTCACACTTTGTGCCCCTGCGCCACGATTGGCCTCATTGATTTTTCTTATATTTGTCAATAAATCAATTAACATTTGAATAAAATTTCATGTATGTTTGTACATAATCTCAGTCAGTTGAGTGTATAGAATAAATGTTATATATTTTTTATTTAAATTTATGAATACAATTACATATTAAATAATCAGAAGAAGTCAAATAAATTAAATACTGTTGAGTCCCGCCGCTCAACACGCAATATCTCCAGAATTAAGTGAAAAGTGGAGAAAGGAATTGACCGAATGAGAATGGAGTGGAGTGTCTTAACACTTAGGTTCCTTCTGCCTTCTCCGCTATGTGCGAGATTCAGCGTAAAGCTAAAAAACAAAAGCTAACAAACGTAAGCTGTGGCTTTATTATTATGTTAATTTATTATTAAAGTAATATTTCACAGTATGCTTACGGTGATTAGAACTTTAGTCGTATAATCCCTTGATTAAATCAGATGTACTTTTAATCTAAGTTCAGTCAACTCGCTTAACCTAGTTCTTCTATCGATTGTTTTTTTTTGGCTAAGATTTTTTTTATAAGGCTTTTTTTATATTATTTTTGAAGTGTTATTTTTCACACTTAGAGAAAAGGTAGAGAAATTCAGCTATGTTAAAATTTATAGACTATTTAAAAAAAAGTTCTATGTACATTTTAACATAGGTACTAGGTATCCTATTCATAGATTGATATATTTTATTTATTATTTGTTTAACGAGTAACGTGTAAAGCAAATAACTGACGTAGAATGTAGAACATTTGATATTGCGTTCTTTCTGACTACTGAAAAAAAACTGGCTGATGCCTACCCTTCTTACTACTTTTGTGGAGCAGTGGCACAAAGTGTGACTGTAAACGCGACTGGTTGTGGGTTCGATCCCCACTCGAGGGAATGAAATATTAATTTAAATTTATATTTCCATTTTCTTCGCTCACGTGTCGAGGCAAAGCGCGGAATTGAGTTCTGCCGTTTATTACTCAATGCCTCCAGAAATCGGCTGAAAGAGAGGAACGGAGTGTCTTAACACTAGGTTTCCTCTGCCTACCTTGCTGTGTGTGCGATACAACATAAAGCTAATTTATTTATTTGATTTTTTAATTAGTTATATGATATATAGTTATATGATGTACATACCTATACAAGACTTTAAATTCAAAGTCGATTTTTTAAACTAAATTTGAGGCATATAAAAGCTCAACGTCGTCTTTGAAACCTTTAACTATACAAGTACGTACATACTTCCTTCTACGACCGCCGCCACAAACTAGACATACGAATGCATTTATTAGGAAAGGAAGTATTGAGAATTTTTTTAGTGAAACACCATTATTAGGCTTAGTGACTTAAAGTTACTTTTTGTTCTTAAAGTTACTTTTGTTTCATGTTCTACTTATTTAGTATAGTTTCATAATTTTGTACTTACTTGAATTATGCATTTTTTTTGATATCGTGAATACTGCTATGATTTTTTTTTTCATAAAATTTAAGTTGTATTTTATGTGAGTTCTTTATCTTTTGAAATACGAATCATCATACTATCATTAATTTAATACAAAGATTAATAATTTGAGAAATAATAAAAATATTACACTAAAATCACATTATAAATCACAAGTCTCAATGATTTCGTTTCAAACAACAAAAAAAATCTGAGCTATTATCGTTAGGAACATAGAACAGCTAGCTAGACAAAGTACAAAAGAAAACTACTACAATTAAAAGGCGCTATCGCAGCCTCTCAATTATAAATTCACCATTGTTCTCTCAAGGAAATAGTTGCCTCTATAATAGACATTTCTACAATTGCAATAATACCACAAGTTTCATCACTTTTCAATACAACTATAATATGTACTTTCATAATATTTATATTACTGGAAAAGAAAATCGTTTATAGCTCGCGTAACAGCATCTAGATTTAGTGATCATTTTTAGTGCTAAATAGATTGTTGTGTAATTATGTACTAGTTTTTGTCTACACTTTATTTCCTACTAGATGCTCAAGCGCGGGTTCGCTCGCCTAAGCAAAAGAGGCCAGTCGTGGCGCAGTGGCACAAAGTGTGCCTGTAAAGCGACTGGTTGTGGATTCGATCCCCACTCGAGGATATGAAATATTTATTTACATTTATATTTTCATTTCTTCGCTCTGGTGTCGAGGGGAAAGCGCGGCGTTGAGTTCCGCCACTCAACGGAGTGTCTTAACACTAGGTTCCCTCTGCCTAGCCTGCTGTGCGCGGGATACAGCGTGAAGCTGAAAAAAAAACAACAGTTGAACTATATTTTTTTTATTTTCACAAATTTCAATACACATCATGCCATATAGACGAAGAATAGGTACAACTTAGATAACGTAACTTAAAGCTGGAGAACAAAAATGTTTTCAAAAAAATAAAACTTAAAAGGAATTAAACTCACATTTTTTTCACATACAGATATTGGTCAAACTGTCAGTAAATAGCAAAAAATTTTATAATATTAGCTTTAAATTTGCATTTTTCATTCATCTTTAATGTTTTATGAATTGACTTTGTCATTGAGAATATTGTAATATTGTAAATTATAAAATATAGTCTTTAATTGTTATTATTATTATATTATATTATATTTTGTGTACCTACCACTTGGTTTCTCTCGTATTAACACATTGATATTTAATCAATAAAAAGACATTTTAATATAATTATTAATTCATAACCTAGATCTATTAGACTAAATCTAATAAATTTGCTTTCATCTGAAACAGCTTCATTAAAATCTTAAGGGTGTAATAATAAACATGGCCGCTACGTTTTAAGCAGGGAACGTTTCGTTCTCGCCAACTTGTGTAATTAGGGTTGCCTATAGCAATATTCAATATTTGTTGTATAAAAGCTTCAAGATTTATCCCGCACATAGTAAAGTAGGCAGAGGAAATCTGGGAACCTAGTGTGAAGACACTCGGTTCCTTAACAACATTTTTTTTCTCCACTTTTCGCTAAATTCTTGAGGCATTGCGTGTTGTATGACGGAATTAGCGCCGCGTTTTGCCATTGTATTAAAGCGACGATCATGAAAATATTATTTATTTCGTTCCACCTGGTGGGTATCGAACCCACAAATGTCACGTTTACTCTGCACTACAACGACATCTATATATTTGTAGCATCTAAATATGAATTATAATTATAAAAAAAAGTAGCTTTGTGTACCTTTATATCGACCTCAATAGAGTGATGGAAAGTCTAGGAGATATAAATAATTTAATCTTGTAATCGGTTTGTTTCTACATAAAAGTTACATAATGGTGAATAACAACTCGTCTACTATATTAAGGTCAGAGCTTAATGGATATTTTTGTTGCGTTATATAATAATCGTGCTTATCTAAAACATCAATAAACTATATTATAATCTTTTAGTCAGGATATCAATCTGAAATGGCGATTGGTTTTTTAGATTTTAGTTGTCTTTTTTAGCTTCACGCATCCCGCACACGGCAGGGTAGGCAGAGGGAACCTAGTGTTAAGACACTCCGTTCCCCACGTGCCGCCGAATTCTGGCGTGTGTGCGAATCATTGCGTGTTAAGTGGCGGAGCTCAGCACCGTGTTTAGCCTTG
The DNA here is from genome assembly GCA_013403705.1 of Heliconius hermathena. NCBI lineage: Eukaryota > Metazoa > Arthropoda > Insecta > Lepidoptera > Nymphalidae > Heliconius > Heliconius hermathena. The sequence goes on along the minus strand of JAAIXJ010000221.1, from coordinate 161,104 downwards.
ACACCAAAGCGAATAAATGAAAATATAAATATAAATAAATATTTAATTCCCTCGAGTGGTGATCGAACTCACATTCAGTCGATTATACATTCACACTTTGTGCCCCTGCACCACGGACTGGCCTCTGAAATCGTAATCTTTGACTAATTTAAATAGTATAATAATATTTGAAACGTATTTTTTTAGTTTCACGCTGTATATCGCACAAGGCAGGGTAGACGTAGGGAACCTGGGAACCTAGTGGTGAGACGCTCCGTTCCCATTAAGACACTTCGGTTCCTAACTTTCCGAAGGATGATTATAATATATGTACTGAATAATAATATTATAAATTTAGTTAGTTTACTCTTTAATAGAAACAATACGTCTTTTTCACATTAAATATTAGAATATTATGCAAAGAAATTTACTTTTTTACTTGCGTACTATTTTTAAATTAAAATATTTAATGCGCGTCTCGTAGCCTTGTCGTGTTTCGTCATTTCAAATAATTCAAATAATCGAACTCGCTTTCACCAGCAAAAAGGTATTTGTAAAAACAGATTACGTCGTAACAATTGCATCAATTTATCGCACTTTATAAAAGATCGTTGGCACATTATTGCACGTCTAACGGTTGGGCAATTTAAAATTCTGTACATTGTTGTTATATGTAGGTATCAATCTATGTTTATATTTGCCTTATATGTTTATACTTCTATAGGTAGGATAAGGTGAAGTTTGACCACGCTAATCTCAGGAACTTTTTGTTCGCATTGAAAAAGTCTTTTTATATTAAATGGTTGGTTATGGTGGTTGAGGCCAGTCGTGGCGCAGGGGCACAAAGTGTGACTGTAAAATCGGTTTGTTGTGGGTTCGATCCCCACTCAAGGAAAATGAAATATTTACTTCGCGGCTTTGAGTTCCGCCACTCAACACGTAATACCTCCAGAACTGGACGGAAAGTGGAGGATGGTGTGTCTTAACACTAGGTTCCCTCTGCCCACCTTGCTGTGTGCTGTCAATCAGCGTGAAGCTGATTTATTTAATATTAAATGGTCTATTTATAGGGGTACATGACACCAGTTGGGGCCAGTCGTGGCGTTAGTTGTTTCTATTCGACCATGCTGAATCACCGTTAAAAGTAGTTACAAACTGTTAATATTGAACATTTATATAATTTCTAATTATATAATTGCTTAAGTTGAATATAATTATATTATTAACATAATTTTCACAGCTGTGTTTGTATAATTATTTTGAAATATTGGCTTTTTTATGAGAATATTTGTATAGATTAGTACGTTGACTATGACTTTTGTATATTTTTTTCTCGGAATTTGTTAAAATGTAAGGAATCAAATCAATCCAACTATGTAATGTTAACGTAGGCAACTTTTTAAAAGTTTTGTAACTTTCATAGGGAACCTAGAGTTAAAGTACTCCGCTCCCCCATTTTTCGTCGAATTTTTGATATATTAATATCGATTATTGAGATTTCAACTAAAGTTAATCGGTCTCACTGACAAATAACAAAAAAAGTGAGAGTCAAAATTACGCAGCAACACGAACAACAGTGAATACCAATGTATCGGTATATAGTGTTGTTGCAACCGTAACGTGAGATTCGCGAAAGTTGACCACCAAAGCGGGCCACTGGGTAAAGAGAATTTGGCCCACGCTACGGCTAGTCACCTGGTCACCTACTTTGCTTATAGTTTTTAAATTTAAAATGCCATTTTTTTTTGTGGTAAATACTTATTTAATTGTTGGAAATAAAAAAATATACATGAAATGATTGTTGCTGTCTAGAGTTGTCATGCCCGAGCGTATAGAATTTTTTGAGAAAAAATGAGTAAAAATAAAATTATTAAATGCAAAAAATTATATTAAATAAGTTACTTGAGTAATTAAAATTAAAATATTATAGTTTAACTTTAAGATTTACGAAATTTCATTCATCAAAACATCACATGATCAATTACTTATTTAATTATTTATTTTTGGTAGCTTCACGCTGTAACCCGAACATAGCAGGGTAGGCCGAGGGAACCAAGGAATCTTGTGTTATGACACCCAGTTCCCATTAAGTGATTTCGTTTCCCCATTTTCATTGTGTGTTAAGTGGCGAAACTAAACGCCGCGCTTTGCCTAGTTACCAGAGCGACGAAATGAAAATATTAAAGTGACTTTTTGCTATAATATATATTTTTAATAAGTATTAGCAAAAAAATAAATATACTTATTATTATTAGCCTTTAAAGCAAAAAAGTGTTAAAAAAGCGTAATTAAAAAATTGTTGACTGCTTATGTCAATAATTATAATAACTATAATAAATAAAAAAAACTACTTCACGCACACAGCAGAGTAAGCAGAGAGAACATAGTGTTAAGACACGACGTTCTTCACTTTCCGCCGAATTTTTCGAGGCATTACATGTTGAGAGGAGAAACTCGACGCCGGGCTTGTCATAATGCCAGAACGGAGAAATGTAAATATTAATAACTAATAATTCATTCATTGAGGCCGGTCGCGGCGCAGGGGCACAAAGTGTGACTGTAAAACCGACTGGTTGTGAGTTCGATCCCCACTCGAGGAAGTGAAATATTTATTTACATTTATATTTTCATTTCTTCGCTCTGGTGTCGAGGCAAAAAGCGCGGCGTTGAGTTCCACCACTCAGTACGCAGTGCCTCCAGAAATCGGCGGAAAGTGGGGAACGGTGTGTCTTAACACTAGGTTCCCTCTGCCTACCCTGCTGTGTGCGGGATACAGCGTGAAGCTGATTTATAATAATTCATTCCCTCGGGTGGGGATCGAACCCACAACCGTCGCGTTACAGTCACACTCTTGTGCCCCTGCGCCACGACAGCCTACAAACTTAATATAATGTATATTCGATATTCGACATTCAATCATGTTTGGACGCGCAAGGTGACAGCTGTAAGTGGTGGTAATAAATTGTTGTCATAATATTATAGCAATTTTCTCATCACCTACATTAAATACAGGGTCCCCTCTTATTTTGAATAACATGTACAAGTAATAAAATTTTATGTATGTATGTTTCCATGAAAATAACCTTTCTGAAATTCGTAAAGGAAGACGTGTTTTTTGTCTTTCCGTTGTATCAATTATGATAGCTTCATAAATATTTTTTTTATATAAATAATTAGTCCCTACGAGGAGATGGAATGTTTCTGAGATGTTTCTGGACGTACTTACATGCGATTATATCGATTCGTTCGTTTTTGAAGAATGTTTATATTAATAATTATATTATTAAAGTTGAGGCCAGTCGTGACGCAGTGGTACAAGCTTGTGACTGTAAATACGCCGTTGTCGGTTCGATTGTCATGGTCAATGTCAGGTGTTCGATGTATATTCGGAGTATGTATGTTCGGTGTTGAGTTGCGCCACTCAATATGCAATGCTTCCAGAATTCAGCGGAAAGTCAGGAGTGTCCTGACACTAGACTCCATTTGCCTACCCTGCTACATGCGGGATACAGCTTGAAACTGACAAAAAAAATATACTAAGAAAATCAATTCTTCAATACTTCATTTAGTATTTTATTCATAATCTTATCGAAGTAAACCCTACACTAACTAAACTAACAACTGACTGATTTATCTAAACGAGGAAATTGAAAAAGCTTTTCCTGTACGCTTTCAAACTACTTTCGACTCAAGTGCTCAATATTTCAGTTCTAATATCTGTTGCATTTGCATCCTTATATTATATTAAACTAAGTTTAGAGAAAGCGCGCGCCGTGTCGAACTGGTTCGGACCTCACCTCGTTATAAAATATAGAACACCTCTTGGTTACTACTTGGTTAGTTTCCTTGATTATGTCGAGATTATATATATATTTGTTATTTATCGTACAGAAAATTATGAGCCTATAAGCTTTGAAGTTATAATAAGTGGAATAGATTTCCTCTGTAACGCCTGTCGATTTAATATAGCTATAACGCTGTAGAGTTTAATTTACCACGATATTTTATAAGGATTTGGAATTATTTCTTATGTAAAGTGTTTAAATATCACATTATTTTTGTTTTCATTTGCATATTTAAATTTTTCATTTGCATATTTAAATTGATGATATGTCTCTTTATTCTCCTCTTTGGGTCAATTCTCGGTATATTACACGATACAAGTCACTCTATTCTGGTAAGACAAATTTAATTTGAAGCCGTCGTGGCATAATAACATAAGCGTGTGACTGTAAATGCGACGGTTGTGGGTTCGATTCCCGCTCGAGGAAATGAAGTATTATTTATGAATATTTTCCTTTTTTCGCTCTAGTAACAAGGCAAAATGTGGCGTTGAATTCCGCCACTCAATAGGCAATACCTCAAAAATTTGGTAGAAAGTGGGGAACGGAGTTTTTTAACAATAGATTATTTCTGCTTATTCTGTTATATGCGGGATACAGCGTGAAACTGAAGAAAATATATTTAAAGCGAGCTTTTCATTATGTAACATGTGAAAGTCTGACTTAGAAAGTCTTAGTGCCTTATAAATTAGGTTTCGCAATCTCAATCCAAGTATTTATGATTAGGCTAAGTAACCGCCTAATATTACGTAAGTTAATGAAATTGATACCTAACTATTTTACCAATACTACCGGTTCTACATATAAGACGTTACAATTTAAAATATTGAATTATTTCTGGACTTGACATTTCTTGTCTTTAAAAAAAGCGAAAACAGAGGGAATCTAAGTGTTAAGACACTGCACTATCACCACTTTCCTCTCAATTTTCCGGACGCTGAGTGTTGAGTGGCAGAGCTTAACGCCGTGCTTTGTATATCAGAATGGGGAATTGGAAATAATTTGCATGTAAATATTCCCGCGAGTGGGATCGACACCACAACATCCGCTCTTATAGTCAAACTTTATCCCACTGCGATATGACGGCCTCAATTTTTTTTAACTTCACCTGTATGCCACACATAGTAGTTAAGGGCACTCCATTAAAACGCTTCCGTTCAAATCAAGTTATTTTAGAGAAGAAAGATCTGTCTTTCACAGTAATTCCATCTTCTTAGAAGAAACGTGACATTTAAATTTAATAACAATATTTATGCGTCGTTTAAGTGTTAAACGTTCGTGATTGAATTTCGCTCTCTCGCATAGTGCGTGATAATATTTATTCTATAGCAGGTAATAATGTAGTATTATTGAAAATCTGCTTTATAAAGATTATACAAATAGGTAACTACTTGTAAAGAAAAACTATATTCTTAATATGAAACTTACTGCGTCCGTCGTGGTTCAGCATCACAGTGTCTGACTCTAAACGCGACGGTTGTGGGTTTCATTACCACTCGAAGGACTGAGTTATTTACAGTTCTTTGATCTGATATTATGACAAGCGTGGCGTTGACTTACGCCACTCATTACGCAATGGTTTATATACGAGTATAATGGGTGAAATGTGGGAAAGACAGTGTCTAAACATTAGATTTCTTCTGCCTACTCTGTTGGATATCATCGCCCAACTCAACGCCGCAATTTTCTATTCCACTGACTGGGAATCGAACCAGCAACTGTGGCGTTTACAGTCGCAAGCTTATGCCCCTGCGCCTCGACAGCTTCAAGCTTTTAAGTGAATTGTGAACTTATTACATTTTTTCAGTTACTTTATACCAGTCTTTCGAAATACTTTTATAGGATAAGAAATAATATTAATATTACTTAATACAGATCTGGCTAGATTAGTTAAAGCTTTAGAAAAAAAAATCAGTTTCACGCTGTATCCCGCACACAGCAGGGTAGGCAGAGGGAACCTAGTGTTAAGACACTCCGTTCCCCACTTTCTGCCGAATTCTGGAGGCATTGCGTGTTGAGTGGCAGAACTCAACGCCGCGCTTAACCTCGACACCAGAGCGAAGAAATGGAAATATAAATTTAAGTAAATATTTCATCTCCTCGAGTGGGGATCGAACCCACAACCAGTCGGTTTTATAGTCACACCTCGTGCCGCTGCGCCACGACCGGCCTCAATATATTATAATACAAATTATATAATTATATAAATCTTAATATTAAAACGCAATTCAACTAAAATAAGTACCTACACCAATATGCGTTTATTATGTGTTAAGTAACAATTGAAATAAAAACGTTGATCGTTGAATACCATCGTTTTGTTAACAACGTGTTGGTCGCGTAATTTTTATCGTTGTCGTGAGAATATATATGGATGCAGTCGTAATGTCTGTGATATGGGTCGTTTTTGTCTGCTTCACACTGTATCCCGCAGACAGCCTATCTACCCCGCCAGATACCTACCCTAGGTAGGGGGAACATAGTGTTAAGACACTGCGTTCTTCACTTTCCGCAGAATTATAGAGGCATTGCGTGTTGAGTGGCAAAACTCAACTGCCCTTTGCCTCGACATCAGAGCACAGAAATGGAAATATACATTTAAAAAATATTTCATTTTCTCGAGGTGGGATCGAATCCACAACTAGTCGCATTTACAGTCTCACTTTGTGCCCCTGCGCCACGAGTGGTCTCAAGTTATATGAAAATGAGTAAATATTATCTAAGACCACTCCACACTGATTTCTTATTGTATAATGTTTTAATATTTATATTTATTTAAAGTAAGTACATTTAATACGTAATAACTACTTAGTGAGATGCAGATATGAACAATGTGGAATATTCCTAATTTTTTTTTTAAATTAATAGCATTAGAAATTACACGTCTTAAGTTCATCGTGATTAATTAATAATTTGGACATGACATCGTGGCTTAGTGGTTAGAGCGCTTGAACTGTTTCTAAGAGGCGCGGATTCAATTCCCGTTACGTGATTTTGTTTTAATACGTTTACTAAAATGTTTCTATTATTAGTCTGTAACAACATTTTAAAAATAAAAAAAGAATTTTAGTTTTAAATTTTACCTCAGTTTATTCAAACTATATATAAATTTATTTAAACTAATGATAGGTGTTGAAATTAGCAAATCAACCTTGTTAATTACTATGAAATATTATTTATGTCTGTTTGTCCTTTAAGACTTTATATATAAATAGATTCAGATCTTTAGAAATCAAAATCGATTAATTAATGACTGCTTCAACGATGTCATTGAAAATAATAATATTTGAAATATCGATATTCCTTTAAGTATAATGTTTTGTTAGAGGACACAGTGATCTTTTATATTTATTTAGAAGGGCCTTATTTATGAGTCGCGCTGAACTCTGAGATCGATTTTAAGTTAATGTTTTCATTTTTAAAGAGGTTTATAAATGCGAGCCGAAGTTTGAATCCCGTACACCTAGTTGTTCGAGTATGTGTACCCATGCAGAAAAAATGTGTTAAGGTACTCTGTTCCCCATTTTTAGCCAAATATGTTTGATGCGTATTTTTCTATGTTTAAATTCAAATTTCTCCCTACAGAGCAGTTTGATTTTGCAGTGGCGAAACCCAACGCCGCGCCAACTAATTGTAAAAACATTTTCAACCGGAATCGAAACGTTCCAAGAGCAAATCCTCTTTATCCCACACCGGACCACGTTGCTACACTGCAGTTGGAAAGGCAAAAGTGTAATTGCGCAATGTGGTTGCGTAACGAGTGAAAGAGGTTCTTGCAGTGTTGCACTCGGCGTCGACGCGGCCCGACGTGCGCGTACGCAGCTCACGTTTGAAAGTGTTGACCGACTTGTGAAATAGTGGTGTGCGTCTCATATATTATATATATATTTTTTATGATTATATGTTAAGCCTACATTTTTATAAGCTCTTACGTAATTTGGAGAAAGTTTCGTTTTATTTATTACCGTTTGGATTACGATGATCTCGGGATATAGTTGTTTATATTTTTCTCTCGTGATATTGTTGTTTGAATTTCATGTCCTTATTGGAAATGGTGTGCAGCTCGCAAGTGTCTTTGCGTTGACCACAAAACATTGAATCCCGTCTTTCCTGTTCCCATAGGAATTTCGCAAATAAAGAAATCTTGATTTTTTCAAGCTGTATCCTGCACACAGCATTGCATAGCATAGTAGGGTAAGCAGAGGGAATCTGGGAACCTAGAGTTTATACATTTGAATTCTGAAAACATTGCATACTGAGTAGTTAAACTCAACGCCGCGCTTTGCTTCGTTACTAGATAGAAGAAATGAAAAGGTTAAAATTCAAATCGTAGTTATCCTTTCTATTCCCAAAGGAATCTATAAACATATGTATATTGGCTTATTAAGTGAAGTCAGCTGTTGTCTGTCTTGTCTGTCCATCACTTAGTAACGGAACATTCTTATACATGGTTAAACCTGCAACACTATGTTGTAATATGAAAAAAATATATTACTTATATGAAATGAAAAAATACGTAAGGATTTTCCATTTTAAAGTTTGTTTACATTTTATAAAAGTGCTAACTACGACACACGTTTCGTATCCCAATCGTTATTTCTTCTATAATTATTATCGAATCTCGTTAGTCGATCGATGTTTTTCAATTACTAATTGATTAAACTGTATATATACCTGCTAAAATATTCATAATTACAGATTAATAATATTCAATAGTTCTCGCGGTGTTGAGTTCCGCCACTCAACACGCAATGCCTCCAGAATTCGGCGGAAAGTGAGGAGCGGAATGTGTCTTTGTGTGCACTTAACGCTAGGTTCACTCTGTCTACCCTGCTGTGTGCGAATAGGATTTTTATCCAAATCTTTTGATCTAATATATATTTAATTATGCATGTTTATCTATATATATAAAAGGACATGTTCCTGACTAAGTAACACGCACGCACAGCCGTAACCGCTGATGGTAGAAATGTGAAATTTGGTCAGATGTTTATTGTCATCATCTGGACATCCACTAAGAAGGGATTTTTAAAAATTTTAATTCTAAAGGGAGGAAATAGGGGTTGAAACTTTTTATGGTTTTTTTTAACACCGATTTTTATAAAAATTTAAATCCAGACTGTTAAAAATATTTTATTGAACACGTGTTTCATGGTTTTTTAGAATTCACCCCCTAAGGGTTCAAATAAGCGGGCGAAGCTGGGCGTGCCCACTAGTAATCGATATCGATATATTAAGTCGAATAATGCACAAAAGGTACAAGGGTGTGACTGCAACACGACGGTTGTAAGTTCGATCTCCGAGGGAAAGAATTATTATTTATTAATAATATTAATATCGTTAATTCTTCGCTCTGGCAGCAAAGCAAAAGCCTAGCTTTGAGTTCCGCTACTCAACACGTAATGGCTCTTTGTCGGTAAGCGAGAAAAGGAGTACGTATGTACTCCTACATACACTAGGTTCCCTTTGCGTATCTTGCTATATATATGTGGGATACAGCTTTATGTGAGCTACCTGTTATTGTATGTATTATAACTATTATTAGGTTCTAATAAAGGTTCATCAGGTAGGGTAATTTCCACACTGATTTGAAGTAGGTATAAAATTGATATTGAACTATCGTATTATATCATGACCATAGCGTTTGGCGCTCCGTTCTCTCTGACTAACCCGCTAGGGATGAAGCGTGAAGTTAAGTTAAGAAAGTTAAGTATAATATCACTAAAGAATTTTATATAGATAATAGCGGCCCCCACGCGACTTCGTCGGCTTAAATTCTATGAATATTTATTTATTTAAGTTTATTTAAAAATCAAATTCAAATCTTGAAATCTCGGTATTTTTTTTATCATTATACAATCTCATATAAATAATAATTTTACAGATAATATTGAACAATTCAATAAAACATTTGAATAAAATAACTCTTTTAGTAAGTAGCAATTTTGTCGTATAAAATACTTTTAACTGATATATCTCTCTTATTTGTGTTATCGTTATCCGTTCTGCTTAATCGTCTCCGAGATTAGCGTGTACGAACGCACAAACAAAAGAGACAAACCGGCAAACAGACAAAAATAAAAAAAAATATTGTTTTGGATTCTGTTTCATTGATAAATGCCCCCAGTAATAGTTTTAAATTATTTATCTTCCACATACAGACACCGATCAGCTATGATTTTATTATAAGTATAGATTCCTAAAGAAATCATTAATTTGCAAATTGATACTTTTTTCATTAACAAAAAATATTTTTTTTATCATTTATCAGCTTCACGTTGCAGCCTACCCTGCAGTGTGCGGGGAGCCTAGACAGAGGGAAGCTAGTATTAAGACACTACGTTCCTCACTTTCTGCCGAATTCTGGAGGCATTGCGTGTTGAGTGGCAGAACTCAACGCCGCGCTTGTGCTCGATACCCGAGCGAAGAAATGAAAATATAAATTTAAGTAAATATTTCATCTCCTCGAGTGGGGATCGAACCCACAACCAGTCGGTTTTACAGTCACACCTTGTGCCCCTGCGTCACGACTGGCCTCAACAAAAAATATAATAATCACTATATAATTATTGTATTTGCATATATTTTAAAATTATTTTATGAAAATTTTGCTAAAACAGTTTTTTTCTAAGATCTTAAGTTTCCAACTTGAATCTTTGTATTGTAATTAGTATTCACTTCCTTTTTGAATTTTATTTTTTATTTTTATTCCTTTTATTTTAGTCTCAGTAAGGAAGTGTATATGAGTTAAGTACATTTTTTTTATATTTTTTTTATTATATTTAATGAAAATTATATCAACTTATGGTCATTTCCAAGCTATAGCTAAGAAATAGCTATTGTTGGATTTGTTCAATTAACAAAGAATAAATAAATAAATTTATAATAGTTAGATATAAAAGAAAACATTCACGTAAAACCACGCTTTGTTTACACATTAAACAATCAATATATGTAAGTTATAAAATAATGTTCAAAATACATAATATAAAGAATCTAATAATCTCTTATCTTAATTTTTTACATTCTTGTTTAACCACTTTCTCTTACTTCATTTATAAATTATAAACAAATATATCGTTGTATTATATTATATAATCATGTACTCGTACATAATATGTTAATGTGTGTCTAATATCAAATTGGCGCATACCTACTTCAAAAAATGTGTACGTGATTACAGTTTGCGTAACTTATTAATTATAATTTACTTTTCGTACATGTTTATACTTATTTAGAAAGAAGAAAAGAAAATTTTGACGGTGAAATTTTGGTCAGTTTCCAGGAGGAGCGAGTTCGAGTCCCGCTACGTTCAAATTTTTATACGTTTTCTAAATAAATATTTCTTTCCTATAAGTGTGGAATAACGCTTTAAAAATGTTAAAAAAGGACAAAATAAATATTTTTGTATACCATGTTTGCTTAATACGGTATATTCAAAATAATTTGGTTAATTGTCGCCCGCAGCTTAAATTTAAGATGGAAAATCTCGTTTCTTTTATTGTTTTCAGCAATTTTCATTCCGAAAATCAGCTTCACGCTTTATCGCACACAGCACAGAATAGGCAGAGGGACTTAGTGTTAAGCCACTGCGTTCCCCATTTTCCGTCGAATTTTCGTGGCATTGCTTGTTGAATGGCAGAACTCAACGCCGGGCTTCTACCTTAGTGCCAGAGCGAAGAAATGGAAATGTTAATAATAAATAATAATTAATTCCCTCCAATGAGAAACGAACCTACAGCCGTCGCGTTACAGTCACACCCTTTTGTCCCTGCGCCACTACGGCCTCGATGTCCACAAATTTCGAGAAATCCTTGCATTGTCTGCCATTCACTCAGTAGCGGAAGAGTTAAATATGCGTAATAGGTATGTCTATTACTTATAAGAGTTATCACTTATTTACACATAAGAGTTTATTTACTAATTCACAAAAGTAATTACTTATTCCATTATTATTGAGGCCAGTCGTGGCGCAAACGCCACAGGTTGTGGGTTCGAGTCCCTCTCGAGGAAATGAAATATTTATGAGTTTCATTTCTTCGCTCGGATGTTGGCAAAAGCAAAAGCGCGGCGTTGAGTTCCGCCACTCAACACGCAATGCATCCAGAATTTGGCGTAAAGTAGGGAGTTTTTTTCCAATTTCTATTTGTGAATTGACAATATTTATATAAAGAATTCACCTTATACTTTTAAAATTTTTCTGTTTTCAATTTTAAATTGCATATTTCTTATTATATTTACATGCAAAACGGTGTTTTCTTTCTGGTATAGACACTCAGATATAATCTTAATACTCGAGTTATAATATTTGTAATATGCTATATTTGGTAATCCTTATTATGTTTATTTATATGTATATTTTAAAAGTATTTTTTGTACATTAATAATTTCAATGAACTTTGACGTAAATGACTAAAGAGAACGTATTTTTCTTTATGCAGCAAACGAAAATGCGGGCAAGAACGTGACTAGTACGTAACGTTTCAATCACGTTTCAAAAAAGAACAAAAAACTGTTCAAAATATTTTTATATATTTTAATATATTATTTTCCTTGTATAATATCTGTAGCCGAACACAAGGACTACAATTAGCACATTTAACGATATTAACTACTCAATTATTAATAGTAATTAATAAGACTTTTGATAATTTAAAATTTATTTAATAGTAACTAAATATATAAACTTTAATACTAATATAAACGCTATTTGAGAATGTTTCATAAATACAGACCGGACGGAAGTGATATTTTAGTATGTAATATAATAGAATATTTTTAATGAAACGAGAAATATGATACGCTATCATCGTCGTGTACAGTTTCCATACATAGGTCAATGCAGTGGTGCGTAACCTTTTGATTTGATATATAAGAAATTTATATTTCATTCAAATTAAAAAGCGAAATCACGTTATTAAGTTGTTTTAATATAATTATTAATAATTAAAATTATATATATTTAATAATAAAATAATTATATATATATATCAGACGCACACGCAATACCTAAGTGATAAAGCAGTATAATCAGTATAATCATAAAAAAAATATAAATAATAATTATTTTCTATAGAATCTCCAATAATATTCATAATAAAAATATAATAAATAAAAAAAATTAAATTATATAATAGTAAAGTTTTTATCGTGCTTCGAGCATATGTAAATTGTGATGTGAAAATGTCAGTTTGTGTATGGGACCTGATGGAGTTAGTGCCAATGAGATGTCAGTGGATAGAGAGATTGCGACACTGCGGGAAGACGCTGTTGAGGAGACAACGGAGACTTATACGGAGACTGAAGAAGGTATTTGATCTTATGAATATTCAGCTGTGGACATAGAAATAATTTGTGTTAAGACACTCCGTTTCCCACTTTCAATTTTTGAGATGATGTTTCATGTATGACGGGGCTTAACAGCGCGCTTTTTTTTGTTACCCGAGGAGCAAGAAAATGAACACAAAACTCATTTAATCGAGTGGGAATTGAACCCACGATAGTTGCACTTACAACCAGAATATTATAATACTATTTAATGAAATAAATGAAAATAACTATTTGTTTATTTTATTCAAATATCGATAATTCATTTTTTACATAAAGGTAGATATTAAGCATTCTTTTGTTGAGTTGCATATAATATGTTTATAGTCAATTAAAAATTTACGTTCCAATTTTACGATTTTATTTATTATTGTAATTTAATTTAAATATTATTTACTAAGCTTAAGTATCGTGAACCCGAAAAACCCGAGTGGGATCCTTTTTTTTAGCTACATTCTCTATCACGCCCATACGCCCACGCCCACGTAGGCAGCGGGAACTTGAGAACTTAGTGTTAAGACTGGCAACCCGTACGTACGGTGCTATGGAATGCTAAAAAGTTTCTTTTCATTTAACGCAATATAATAGCCGAGGCCGTCGTGGCGCAGAGTAACAAGGGTGTGACTGTAACGCGACTGTTGTGGGTTCGATCTCCACTCGAGGAAATGGAGTATTATTTATTAATATTTTAATTTCTTCCCTCTGGCACTAAGGCATAAAGCCCCAGGTTTCCTCTTACTGTGATCGAGATATAGCGTGAACCTTATTTTATTTAACTCAATATATTTTTTAGAATCGATACTTAATATTTTTCATTTCCTACACGTAGTATACGTAAGCAAGATGAAATCTGAGATTTATATTTTAAAGGCCGGTGTCCATACGTCATCTCTTTGGTACATTCACATCGATCGCTCCTATAAAGTTGATATGTGTGTCGCTCACTATCGCAATATCCTGAATACTTTTTGTTATGTAAATTGTTTTTTTTTTTTATATATATATTTATATAAAAATGTCGTTTGTGAGTTTGTATTTTTTTTAACTGCCGGTTTGTTGGGCAATTGAAATAATAATTATTTTACTACATACACCTACATATAATATTGTTTTACAGGTTTACCCGTAAGCAATAGGTATAGAGAACTGTTATTTTTAACCGATTTCTGTAAAAGAAGGAGGTAATCAATTCGACTGTATTTTTTTATATTTGTTACCTCCGAATTTTTGACTGGTTGAAGTAATTTTGATGATTCTTTTTTTTCTGAAAGATGGTGCTTCCCGTGTGGTCATATTTCAATTTAGTCCATTTCTGATAATGGTATCATCCGATCCCGAAGAAAGGCGATGGTTCCAATCCATCTATCTACAGGCCTATTGCTATCACCTCCCTACTCTCAAAAATCATGGAGAACGTCATCAATAGCCAGCTCTTGGTTTATCTATTAGGATTCTCATTGTTCATATCTAGAGGATTACCGATTGATTAATGGCCGTCAATATGGCTTCCGCCATGGTCGCTCAACCGGTAATATTCTGGTTTACCTAACCCACCGCTGGGCTGCGGCTATTGAAAGCAAGAGAGAGGGCCTTGCAGTTAGTTTGGATATGGCGAAGGCCTTTGATCGAGCACGGCATGGGACCTGGCTAAACTTCCATCCTATGGGCTTCCCGAGAATTTATGCAAGTGGATCGCCAGTTTCCTCACTGGGCGTAGCATCAAGGTAGCTGTGGACGATTTTTGCTCTTAACATATGCCCGTGAACGCTGACGATCCCCAAGGCTGCTTGCTGTCTCCTACGCTGTTTGTTCTGCATATCAATGACATGTTAGAGGATTCTAGCATTCATTACTATGCAGATGGTAAGACAGTGGACGCTGTTTACTCCGGTCGCGCAAGTCTTTCTCGGAAAAACGCTGAACAGTGCCGAAACAAATTTGTGTCTTCTGTTGAGGTATCCCTCGACAATGTCTCCTCATGGGATAAAAGGAACTTAGTTCAGTTTAACCCCCTGAAGACACAAGTTTGCGCGTTAACCACTAAAAAAATCCCATTTATCGTATCACCAGTCTTTCAAAACACTCCCCTTACAGCCGC
Source organism: Heliconius hermathena (assembly GCA_013403705.1). Lineage (NCBI taxonomy): Eukaryota > Metazoa > Arthropoda > Insecta > Lepidoptera > Nymphalidae > Heliconius > Heliconius hermathena. The sequence continues at coordinate 145,858 of JAAIXJ010000221.1, read as the reverse complement.
ACCCAGTATCAATATATTGGGCCTTAATGTTTCGAGTGACCGCCAGTATCGCGATCATCTAGAAAGCAAGGCCAAGTTGGCCTCCAAGAAACTGGGGGGTCATCAACAGAGCGAGACGGTACTTCAAGCCAAAACACCGTTTGGCCCTATATAGGGGCCAGGTTTGGCTTCATATGGAGTACTATTCTCATCTCTGGGCTGGTGCACCCCAGTATCAGCTTGAACCATTTGATCGCATACAATGTAGAGTCATTCGAATCATTGAGGACACTTTAGCTTTGCGTAAAGACATCTCCTCGCCGTGCGTTCTCTACTGCATTTATCATGGGGTTCTGAAGAACTGTTTGACCTGTTACCTATCGCCAAATTTTCTCACGTCAGAAGCTTTTTAGCTTGTGACGTAAAAAAAAGAAAGAAAATATCATCCAGACCACCTGGCAATGCACCTGCAGCTCCTCTGGTGTTGCGCGGAGTTGCGGGCGGCGGTAATCACTTACCATCAGGTGACCCGAACGCGCATTTGCCTTGTTTTTTTCCATAAAAAAAATCCATGAGAACATCACATAGTCATAACATCACATAAATTTACAGTAAGTATTTTGGCGACAAACGGACGAACAACCCAATATCACGAAATTGATTTCGATGGTACTTTTTTTTTATTAGAAAGGATACACTTCAAAGGTAGTTTGGTTAAAAATCAGAAGACTATGAGATCGGGTTGAAATTGAAAATGTCGTTTTTCTTTGTTAAAAATTATTATGAGTTAATTATTTACTTACTTAACTTCACACTTTATCCCTATAATTACTAAATGTTAATAAATAATAAAAAAATATATATTATTATTGATTTCCGGTTTTATTATATTAAAATGTATTCAGTTGTCTTATAAACGTAATAATATGTATGTATGTATATATTTCATACATTTCCATAATTCATACAAATTATACGCAAAAAAAAACGACTTTAAATTTTTTCTTTTTTTATATCGACATTGAACCGACCCAGTTTCGAAAATGCACCATCCATCGCCTTTACGCAAACACTTCAGTTCGTGACAATACTTATTGTGAAATAGTTCCCGAGGGCTCATTGTCTTATACAATTTAATTGTAATTTAATTTTGTTCGTCACTTTAGTACTTAAGGGACGTCGGTGCTTATAAGTTGGTATAATCCTGCTTCGGTTATTTTTTGTGAGTAGTACATTTTTTTTTATTTATTTAGATTTTTTTTTAGGTTTAATAGGTGTTTTTTTGAGGCCGTCGTGGAGCAGGGGCACAAGGGTGCGACTGTAACGTGACAGTTGTGGCTTCGGTCAGCACTCGAGGAAATGAAATATTTATTTAAATTTATATTTCGATTTCTTCGATCTGTTGTCGAGGCAAAAAGCGGCGTTGAGTTCAGCCACTCATCACGCAGTGCCTGCAAAATTCGGCGGAAAGTGTGGAACGGAGTGTCTTAACACTAGGGTCCCTCTACAGCGCGAAGACGACCTTTTTATTTTGGATTTTTTTATCTTTGAGATAGATATATAATACTATGTCGTTTTATTACGAAAGCTACGAAAGGCGATATTTAATTCAAGCTTATTATTCTTGTGGTTAGGTTCAATACACAGGAGACAACTATAAAGTCATTTTAAAGTATGAATAATGTTCTTAATCTTAAATCCCTTATTATTTATTAATAATTTTATTTAGTTATTCATTACCACTTCTATTCTTTTTTTTTTATTTCAACTTTATTTTAAAATGCACATTATAATTATATTTTACATTTATATAAGATTTGTGAGACTTACTTGTACTTCCTTTGTAATTAGCAGTTTTTTTTAATATTTTTCAGTTTTTTAACCTTTTACACATGTTAACTTTTTCTTATATTTATATTATTTTAGCTAAGGACGTCTCTTTCAATAATAAGATAAAATGTGTTATAAAAGTTTTGCTAAAAATGACTACCATAGTTCAGTTCGAATACGCGTGACTAACGCGATGATCGGGGACTTAAACACCGTTCGAACATATTATTAAGTCACCAAATACGTGTTTCCTTTGGTTAGACGGCACGAAGCGCGGCGTTCGGTTCCGTTGTTTAGCACGTAATATTTGATGACAAGTGGAAAAGGAATGACTATTCACTATGCTCATTCAAAATTAAAATGTTCTTTATTCAATTAGGAACAAGATGATGATCACTTAAGAATCTTTAAGTTAAATAGATTTCTATTTAGTCAGTAGTGTCAGTCCTACTACAGGACGCTACCACCGGTGCGGATGCCATTTCTATTGTGGGGAGCCGGCGATAAACTCAACAGTGGCTCTTTTTAAAATATAGTTTACAACAAATGTATAACATATATAGCCAACATTAGCTTCCCGAGTGAACATAAACAGCATTTAATTCCACACACTCTTATCATTATAGTAATCTTGGATTGAATAGTTAGCTTTGCTTAATTATATATTTTTTATCTTCTTGGGACCGTCGTGGTGCAGGGGTATGACTGTAACGCGACGGTTGTGGATTCGATCCTCTCTCGAGGAAATCAATTATTAATATTTTCTTGGTAATAATGCAAAAGCCCGGCGTTGAGTTCCGCCGCTCAATACGCATTGCCTCGATTATACTCCCTGTGCCTCCTGTGACTCTGACTTATTCCCTGTGCCTACCCTGCTGTGTGTAGGATACAGCGTGAAGCTATTTTGGTTCCTTTATTCCACATAATACGTACGTACATGATTCATAAACAAAAAAAACAACTTTCGATTTATATAACATGATCGTCATCACCAAAGTACAGGAAAATTCTATTATAAATCGGGTTAATCGAATGATTTGCGTCAACAGTATCGATGATAGTTTGTTAGTCGATTAGAGGTTTTGCTTCCGTTATGTCATGACCTAGAAAGTGGTTACGGTGCTGTCGTTCTAACGGTTAGTATTGTTTCTTTTGTTACTAAATGTATATATATTTATTTTGAAAGTTATACTTCTTGGTAAGTTTTGTATATATATTTTTTTGTTTGCTTAAGTTATGTCTTTTGTGGTAAGTTGTTCGTTTAGCATGTTGAACGAGGATAGTTGCTATGTGGGGATTCATTATATTAAAATTATATTTTTTATTAAAAAAAAATACGTAATTTTCAGAATATATAAGTATAGAACTTCATACATTTATTCATCAAATACGGCTTTTTCAACTTCAAATTCTTTCTTTTACACATGAAATTACCCGTTTTAAACCGTAAATTCTTATTGTTAAATTTAGAATTCCAATTTAAAGCCTTCAAGTTAATTCAACAACCAATATATATTATTTTTATTACAATCTTAAGTCTTTACTACAATAATATTAAATAGGAAGAATTTAAAGTGGAAAAGTGCGAATTCCATAAAAGAGGATGAATTAAAAATTTAAATTCATAATTTACTGAGTAAAAGTATGAATTTGGAATTCAGGTTCCCTCTGACTCCCTGCCTTGTGCAGGATACAGTGTGAAGCTAAAAGAAAATACGATGATTATTTCAATACAAACAATCTTAAAGTAAAATTATTTATGTAAATATCCAACTGACAATTCCAACAAGTACCAACTCTTCAGACTTATATTTCTTACGTCAATTGTAGATGTTTGTCTTCATCAACGACGCTTGTATGATATTTGTGACAAGATTTGTTCCATAAAATATAAATAAAAATATGTACAATACATATTTTTCTTTATATTTTATAATTTTATCCGACTTTTTTCACTAGATTTCGTATTATTTTAAAATTTACATAAGATTTTTGTTAATTATTTTATAATTTTTACTTCTTGTAAAGAAACTATAATAATAATTTTCTATTTTCGCTTGGTAGATTTTTAACAAAAATAGAATTCTTGTAGCAAAATTCATCTTTATTTATCTATCAAATTGAATGTTTTAAAATTATATACTAATTGGAGATTCTATCAAAATATCCCCAAGACATATTAAGAAATTTTTTTTTTAGTTTCACGCTGTATCCCGCAAACAGCAGAGTAAGCAGAGGGTACCTAGTGTTAAGACACTCCGTTCCCCATTTTCCGCCAAGTTGGCGGAAAGAGTGGCGGAACTCAACGCCGCCTTTTGCCTCGACACCAGAGCGGAGAAATGGGAATAAATTTAAATAAATATTTCATTTCCTCGAGTGGGGATCGAAGCCACAACCAGTCGATTTACAGTCACACTTTGTGCCCCTGCGCCACGACTGGCCTCAGAGATGCTTACAATAATTACAATAAAATATTTATATTATAGTTAATAACTTGAATGCCCGTTTCTTCCGCACGATTGAAGATTGCCATTAGTCACTGTAGTCGTAATCTTCGCTCGTTCATAAATAAATGAACGTTGCATACGCATAGAAACAAAGCCATAAAAACATAAATAAATAAAGAGTTTATTCTTCATAATAAAAAATGTCAGTCTAATAGTGTTAGAACATTATTAAATTATTTCAAAAATTTTCTCTCATATGTAACTCATATGACAATTTTTTTATTTTAATTCATAGATTTTCTTAAATATTTCTCTGTGAATAAAGAACTTAGTTGGACGTTGTTCCTCGAAACTTACTATTTCTTAAACAGGTAGAAGAAAATATAGGTCCGTATTTATTTATAAATCATCCTCAAGTCTATCTTTGTTTCTCTTTTCTTTTGTTTATTACATATCTTTGAATAAAAAGAAGATCAAGATCTATCTCGGAGTTAAGAACGACTTAAAAACACGGGTCGTGGTGCCAGTTGCTATTATTTTCCTTTTTGTTATTATTAAAAATAACCTACAATATTTACCAAAATTCTCATCTCTTCTTTTCCATTCCAATGTAATATTATTATAAGATTAAACTTTATGCTGTGACTGTAGAATCGACTGGTTGTGGGTTCTATCCCCACTCGAAGAAATGAAATATTTATTTACATTTACATTTTCGTTTCTTTGCTATGGTGTCGAGGCAAAGAGCGGCGGTGAGTTCCACCATTCAAGACGCAATGCCCCAACTCGGCGGAAAGTGGAGAACGGAGTGTCTTAACACTGAGTTCCCTCTGCCTACCTTGCAATGTGCGGGATACAGCGTGAAGCTGATTTTTTTTGTATTCAATTTTATATAAAACTAATCTATACACTTCATTGTTATTGTTCGGCCAATGAGCGTCGATAGGTTGGATCGCGGTGTGGCAACCGTTACGACACCACTTGCCAAACTGCCGTTATTACTTATGAGTGGATTTCACTTTTACATGTATGACTTCACTTGTCATTTATCTTACTTCACTGAATGGAATGGATGAACTATATATAGGCCGTGGCGCAGTGGCGCAAAGTGTGACTGTTAAATCGACTGGTTGTGGGTTCGATTTCCCACTCGAGGAAATGAAATGTTTATTTACATTTATATTTTCATTTCTTCGCTCTGGTGTCGAGGCAAAGCGCGGCATTGAGTCCCGTCACTCAACACACTATACCCCCAAAAAAAAATCGGCGGAAAGTGGTGAACGTATTGTCTTAACACTAGGTTCCCTCTGCCTTCCCGGCTGTGTGCGGGATACAGCGTGAAGCTGAAAAAAAAAGTGAATAATGTATATGTTTTTTTACTATACATTATTTGTATTTAATTAAGTGAATAATTTAATTTAATGGGTTATTATATTTTTTTATTTATCCTCTATTTTACGAGGTAAGCTAGTGATGTACTTATACAAAATATAGTATAGAATTAACATATTAATAACTTGTAAATCAACTTAAAAAGTAGTACTGTTAAGAGGAGTGTATGTTTGTTTGTATATAAACCTCTGTAGTCTGTAGATTTTACTTTTTAACCGACTTCTCTTAAAAAGAATGATCAATTCGTCTGTATTTTTTTTATATTTGTTAATTTAGACCTTTTGACGGGGTGAACCGATTTGGATTTTTTTTATTTGAAAGCTAGTGCTTCCCATGTAGACCTATTTTAAGTTGGTCCGTTTCAGACAATGGTATCTATGAGAAAATCACGTAAGTCTTAAATTTGCATCACGTATGTGTGCGACAAATGGACGAATAACTCAACATCACGCCGACTGATTCCGATGATTCTTTTGTTATTTTAAAGAATACACTTCAAGGATAGTTTGCTGGAAGTTTGGTTAAGTTCTGATTATGGGATCCGGTTGAAATTGACAAGGAAAAACATTGTTAAAATTGGTCAACCACGGTTTACTTTTCGTGAGAAGTGAGATTCCTCATCGTCACATTTCTTTACAACCAACTTCAAAAAAGGATGTTCTCATTTTCACCTGATTTCTTTAAAGGAGTTTAAAAAATCAAAGTACTTATGTTAAGTATTTATTTTTTTACTTTTTAGTTTATTGTTTGAAGTCGGTTTTTTTTTTTTGTTAAAAAATAATTTAATTGATATTTAACTTTATATCTTTCGAGGTTTTTTTTGCTATGACGTACTACTCTGACGTCTTTTTATAGTTTTTTTATGTATTCTAATATAAACTTATATGCATAAAATAATATAAATGATTAAAATTAAGGCCTGTTGTGGCGTGCTCGTACACGTGCGTGACTCTAAACGCAACAGGTTGTGGGTTCGATTCTCATTCGGGGAAATGAAATATTTTTATTTCTTTGGTCTGGTAAAGAGGGCGCGGCGTTGAGTTTCGCCACTCAACACGCAATTCCTCGAGAATCCAGCGGAAAGTGGGGAACGATAGTGTCTTAATGACGAACAGAGTGTCACACACACTAGTTTCTCAGGTTTGTACTGCCTTCCTGCTATGTACGGGGTACAGCGTGTCGTTGTGTTAAAAAAATATTAGAAACGAAATATAATTTATAATTAAATATTACAAACTGAACAAGTTATTCACGTTGGCATGTAAACGTATTGCACTAAATGTTACGCAAATCGATTCATTTCGTGTTTGTAAACAAAGATTGAATTTATTTATTTAAATACGAGAAGGGAAGTATGAACTCATTTTTGAGTTTACTATTGTAGAGGATATATAACCTTTAGAGAGGCACATGAGCGTTTATTGTAAAAATATATGTATAATTTAAATCTTATTTTGAATTCGATTCGACGCCGCCGTTTCTATGTCCGTAACAATGTAATCCTAGTTGAGGTTATTACAATTGGTTTCGTTTTTTAGGATTGCCCAATATTAAATGCTACAATATTAAATACTATTATATTAATAATAATGTTTTTTTTTTCTATGTTAGCAATAATTTTTCATATATTATTCGTGAAAGTTGTGAAAAATCCAACAAATTATTATTATTTTTTAAATTATTAATATATCATTTTATCACACTTATATTTTTAGTACCTACAATACGCACCTTAGGTACTGTATATTAGTTATATTAGTTACAGTAAACCCGGTAGGGTCAAGGTGCTATAAGCAGGTCATGCGTAGACGCCACCGGATACTGATATCTTTTTAATATTGTGATGTTTCGTAATTTGTTACATGATGAATACGTGTCGTTTCGCAGAAATACATTCAAATTCGGTATCTATCTGTTTTGTAGGAAGGAAAATAGTTTTTATTGGCAATTATTTTTCCAGCTTATTGCTGTATTTTGCACATAGCAGGGTAGGCAACGGGAACCTGGGAACATAGTGCTAACGCACTCAATTCAAATTAAGACACTTCCGTTCCCAATTCCGCTAAATTCTGAAGGCATTGAGTGTTTGATCTCACTGTTCCTCCTCGCTTTGTCGCTTCGCTTTGTTACTACTTTATCGCATTGATATTAAATATTTCATTTCCTGGAGTGGGAATCGAACCTACAACTTTTCGTGCTTACAGTCGCAAGCTTGTGCCCCTGCGCCGCGACTGGAATATCGATGGTTCTCTGGTTGATTCAATGTTTATTATGTAAATAATTTTTCTTGGAATATATTTTGACTACTTATATTAAATTAATTATGGTTTGTTATTAAAAAACATATATTTATATGTACATATTTTTTTATATATTTCAGACTCGTTTCTGTTAAAATGCATATGTAAATGAAATTTTTAATTATAGTTTAATTCAAGCAGTTCTTTAGTTAGGACTTGTAGTGCGTAATTATTTTCGTCTTTAAATTTTTTTCTGTCATAAGTAAGTAGAAAAAAGAATCAAGTTCAAAGTTCATTCGTATAGGTACTTTTGATAAATATTATATAATATTTAATATGGATAATTACTAAATACACTATTTGTTAATACATATTGAATGTACAAAAAACGCAGTGAGTGTATTGTGCTATTTTTTAGACAGCAAATTAAACCATTACGATGCGGTTTGATTATAATTAATTATATTTATATAAGTTATTTCTTTTATTTTAATTAACTTCACGCGTTATCCCGCAAGCAGCAGGTTAGACAGAGAAAAGTCGACAGGATAACCTAGCCTTAAAATAATGCTTTTAACCCTTTCCCATTAAGACTCCACCGAATTCTTAAGGCGTAATATATTAATTATTATTGTTTCATTCCCCAAGGCGGAATTGAACCCACAATCATCGCGTTTACACGCTTGTGCCACTGCGCCACCACAGTCTCCAAGACTAAATTTTAACATTAACATCATCTTGTTCCAGATGTACCTGCACAGTTGGCGCTCGGACGAGCTAAGCATGTTGGTAGGTGCTAAAACGACAGGCGCCACGCCCCTGGTGATAGCCTGCAGGAACGGTCACTACGATGTTGCTGAATATCTTATTGAGAGATGTAAAGCGGATATTGAGCAGCCTGGCTCAGGTAATATTTTTTGTTTTGCAATTTTGATTTTTGAATGCCAACTTTAATGATTTTGCTTGGCTATTTTGAGGCCAGTCGTGGCGCAGGGACACAAAGTGTGACTGTAAAACCAANAAAACCGACTGGTTGTGGGTTCGATCCCCACTCGAGGAGATGAAATATTTACTTAAATTTATATTTCCATTTCTTCGCTCTGGTGTCGAGGACAAACGCGGCGTTGAGTTCTGCCATTCAACACGCATTGCCTCCAGAATTCGGCAGAAAATGAGAAACGGAGTGTCTTAACACTAGCCTACCCTGCCTGCCCTGCTGTGTGCGGGATACAACGTGAAGCTGATTGATTTTAATTTTAATGATTTTGCTTGACTATCTAGGACGTATTCGTAAAATTTGAGGACTAGACGTAATTTATCGGAAGAGGTAAGGCTTAATATAAAAAAGGAAGTGGAGATTTGTTTGTCTTTTTGTACGTTGGTTTACAAAAGTCGTAGAACTTACAGGATTATGAAAGATTTGAGTATAAATGATAATGACATGTAACTCACTGTACCTGTGGTCAGAGTTATCTGGGGCAATTAGAATGTTTCGTGCACAATTCCTGGTTATTTCTAGTTACAGTATGTATATAAACCTTTACTGATAGTTATGATATGAGTGCCTACAATCGTTAAATCCGTTTCTCGCGAGCGGAGCGGACCCATTAAGGACCGCGTGGAACTCGCAAGAGTAAACTGAAGGTATCAGCTGCGGGATAGGTACTCGCTCAGTTCTGGAGAGCGAAGCGTAGTAATTACGAAATACAACACTATTTGTTGGTGAAAATGTAAACCTATGTTTAAAGGGCCTAAGCATTGCCCGCTTATTTCCCTTTCGCGGTGGAAACCGGGCTTTATTATGTAAACTGATTAATTCTTTACATTTTGTTTTTACAATCTATATTTATTCGATTTCCTGTCTTGGAAATCGATCATTTCATATGAAGTAATATAAATATTATACAATACTTTTTTAACGCTTCACGCTGTATTACACTTAATAAAGTAGCTAGCAAATGCTAAGACACTCTATTCTCCCTTTCAATTTTCGAGGAATTTTTCATTTTGAGCGGCGGTACCGGTACGGTGAAATAAAAAAATCTTTCCTCCGAATGGGAATCGATACAACATCGTTCATAGTCAGTCGTATCTAACAACACAACGAGCCACAATTTTTGCTACCATTCGTACTGTCCAATCTTCTATTTTGTCTATTATCTTACGATTATCGCCTTGCTATGTCTGTTCCCGTCCGGGAGGTTGAGCAACCTCCCGGACGTCCAAGGAAGCGCTGGTTGGATGTCGTGACAGGACATGGGAGCCAATGGTCTAAACACCCAGGACGTTAAAGGCCGTGCAAAGTGGAGTAGGTTAAGCAGGAAGGCACACCCTGACAACATACGCCGGGATTAATGCCAGGAGGAAGAAGATCTTACTTTATCGGTCGCTTATCTATCTTTTAATAAATCAAAATATTATGACAAAAATTATTAACTTACAGATATGTACACGTGATTTGAATTATGAGTTCGATCTCTACTAGTGGATTTTTAATATGTGTACCTATATTACCAGACCAACTGTGATGTTGGGTACTGCCATCGAACACAATTTCTAAAATAGGTGGAGTAATTCACCCTGTATCCCGCACATAGCAGGGGGAACCTAGTGTTAAGACACTCCGTTCCCCACTTTCCGCCAATTTCTGGAAGCATTGCGTGTTGAGTGGCGGAACTCAACGCCGCCCTTTCCCCTCGGCAGAGTGAAGAAATGAAAATATAAATGTAAATAAATATTTCGTCTCCTCGAGTGGGGATCGAACCCACAACCAGTCGATTTACAGGCACACTTTGTGCCCCTGCGCCGTGGCGCAGGCCAGTCGTGACTGGCCTCAACTAACTTAAGATAACTTTATTAATATACCTAAATAAAAAGATTAATCCGATTTCGTTTTACTACAGAAAATACATAGCTTTGTTTCAACATACCAATTATCTTGTTATAATATCTTTTATTAGAAGTGACTCATGGGTAAATACTCTTCGCTATTTCTTCCTATAATATAACAGTCATCACAAACTTGGTTTTTTTTTAATTTCACACACATAATAGGCTAAAATCTCAAGGCCTAGAGGACTATTAGATACTTATTATTGAACCGGTTGGATATGGAATGAAAATGGAATTGGTATCCGCTAACTTTTTTTTAGATTTAGTTCTTTTAAATGTGCAGAATTCTACAAATGTCAGTAGAAGCCACGTAGTGGCATTCGGGCAGCGTTTGATTAGAATCGCGACCGTTGTGGTAGTGACACGGGACTAATTTATTATTTTCATTTCACCATATATTGTACAAGCTTGCGAGTATAAATGCAACAGTTGTAGATTCAATTTCCATTTTTGGGGAAATTAAATATTTCATATTTTCATTTCCTCGCTCTGGTAGCGTGGCGAAAGGCCTCGCGAGTTCCACCACACCATACGCAAGGCCTCGCGAGTTCCACCACACCATACGCAAGGCCTCGCGAGTTCCACCACACCATACACAAGGCCTCGAGAATTCGGTGGAAAGTGGAGAACAGAAGAACAGGTTATCTCTGTCTAACTTGAGATGTTCAAGACATAGCGTGAAGCTAACAAAAGAAAACCATGCTATGGTTAGACAAAATTTGATGTTAAGTTCCGTCACTCAAGTCGAGCGAAGAACCGGACTGTCTTGACTCCAGATTCTCTCCGTCTACCCTGATGTGTGAGATAGACTTCGCAAAAATACGAAAATTGTTTAAATTTAAAGAATATATATCCAGAAAATATAAAAATATTACAATAATATATTTTGTAAAATAATAATAATTTGAGAAAACAATATATTTTTCTCTGGACCATTATATATCCAGAAAATATAATAATATTACAATAATATATATTGTAGAATAATAAAAAATTGAGGTCGGTCGTGGCGCAGCGGCACGAGGTGTGACTACAAAATCGACTGGTTGTGGGTTCGATCCCCACTCGAGGAGATAAAATATTTACTTAAATTTATATTTCCATTTCTTCGCTCTGGTGTCGAGGTTAAGCGCGGCGTTGAGCTCTGCCACTCAACACGCAATGCCTCCAGAATTCGGCAGAAAGTGGGGAACGGAGTGTCTTAACACTAGGTTCCCTCTGCCTACCCTGCTGTNGTACAAGTTGTGGGCACACACAATATTTGTAAACAAGAATATATTGTTCGATGAATGCAAAAATTGCACCTCCGATTTAGAAGACTGATAGGATAGTATGATCTCAAACTGTTACCAAATAATATATATAATTACATTTGTTAGATATGATTATTTGTTACCAAATTTAGTTGGTTAAAGTTTTTAAGAAGTTGTTTCGTTATGTTTTAAATATTTAATAAGAAATTACTTTGTTTATTTTTAGTTACTCAAATTGCCTAATAATTAAGTGTCTAATTGTTTATTCTTATAATTTGAATTTTATTGTGTGTAATTGAAGTGGTGGAATTTATAATAAAATAAATAAGTAATACATGTTTGTGTCTTTTATTCCATTTCCTTGTAAATTTTACCATTGCATCTTCATAGGTCAACTTACCCCAGTGTTATAGTCAACCAACCCCATGCATGGGGTAGGTTGACTAGTTTTTTCTAATGTACAAGAACTGCCCTGTACTCTATATCATAATCAATAAGGTACTTTATTCCATATTTTTCCAAAGCTTAATAGTTAATCTATTAACTGAATCTATTTTAAAATTAATATACTCAAGAGAATTAAAAATAGAAACGTTTAAGCTGAAACTTGGTCAACCAACCCCGGTCTCCCCTACGAGTAGGTATACTCGTATATATTTCAACAATCCGTAAACTTACTAATTCGATGCCACTCATATTTAGTGTCGAGTAACTTTCGTGACTTTAAAAACTTAAATAATCTATAAATACTTAAGTGCTTCTAACATCTTCTCCAATAGTATTTTTTCAAAAAATAAACATATCCCCATGTTTTTCCCCAGTAACATTCGACGGTGAAACAATAGAAGGCGCTCCCCCACTGTGGTGTGCCGCGGCTGCCGGGCACCTGCCGCTGGTGAGGTTGCTGGTGCGCGCCGGCGCCAACGTCAACTCCACCACCAGGACCCACAGCACGCCGCTCAGGGCGGCCTGCTTTGATGGACACTACGATATTGTTAAGTTCCTAGTTGAAAATGGCGCAGGTGAGTGGTATTTTTGGTATTTATCTGCATTTTGGTTTTTAATTTCTTAAGATACTTACAGTAGGAGCAGGGCCGATGGGTCTTGGCTGCCTTGAAATTAGGCTTTCTGAACTTTTGGCGTATTGTTTAGTCGGGAAGCAAATGATGAAAAGAATCTTAAAATCAAATCTGCGCACGCGCAGCCATTTCCGCCTAACTTCGGGTTGGCCGCGACTCGTCGATCGTGCTGTAGGTTAAGTTCTGAGAATTGAACTCGTAACAGTTATAAAGTATTAATGAAATCACGCAATAAGTAATCATGAATATCACGTAAAGGTTATTTGTATGTAAATAGTATAAGATGTAGCCAAATACGGAATTTGTTATAGTTATAATTGAACGCATTTAGAACATAACGTCTTGTTGTGAATGGAATATTTATGTATAATATAATATATGTATTAAGGTTCATCGATATGTAAGTCCACCAGTCGTGGCGCAGGGGCACAAAGTATGACTGCAAAATCAACTGATTGTGGGTTCGATCCCCACTCGAGGAGATGAAATATTTATTTACATTTATATTTTCACTTCTTCGCTCTGGTGTCGAGGAAAAGCGCGGCGTTGAGTTCCGCCACTTAACACGCAATGCCTCCAGAACTTGGCGGAAAGTGGGGAACGGAGTGTCTTAACACCAGGTTCCCCCTGCCTACCCTGCTGTGTGCGGGATACTAGGCTTTCTCATTCCAACTAACAAAAATCGGGAAATAGAGTCAATTAACTTCTTTTTTAAACAGAAAATTAAAATTTAAAATTTTCCTTATTTCTTACAGATATAGAAATAGCGAATCGTCACGGCCACACTTGCCTCATGATAGCCTGTTACAAGGGCCACATACACATAGCCAAATACTTATTGTCTTTAAACGCTGACGTCAATAGGAAGAGTGTGAAAGGCAACACGGCGTTGCACGACTGTGCAGAGAGCGGTTCACTGCATATACTTAAAATGCTTTTAGGGCATGGGGCCACTATGGATGTGGATTCTTATGGTGGGTGGTCTGGATATTCGTTTTTATATTGTATTTTAATGTTTATCCATCTGTAAATATGATGGTTGTGAGTATGATCCCACTAAGGGGATGGAATTATTTTCTTTTTCCTGCTCTGGTAAAGCATGCGTTAAGTTTCGTCACGTAATGCTTCTAATTCGACTGAAATTGTAAATTGTTTCGGAATTTGAAGCTATCTTAAATACGTTCAACACTATGCCTTTGTTCGTTTTTCAGTCTAAAAATGTTTGACTGATTGAACTTTGATGATACCTATAGACTTCATTGTAAGAACTTACAAATAAAAGCTTGAACCTACGCTTTATATATCAAAAATATAAATATTATTATAGTAATTAACAATAAACTAAATAATCCCCTTTCAGGGATGACACCTCTGTTAGCCGCATCAGTGACAGGCCACACACACATAGTAGAACATTTAATAAGCGCCGAGAACGGTCTCGTATCGCGCCAACAAAGGATCGACGCGCTAGAACTGTTGGGTGCAACTTACGTAGACAAGAGACGAGACATGGTGGGGGCTCTGGCGTTGTGGAAACGAGCGATGGACGATAGGTGAGTTGATAAGAGGATTTCGTATTTGGGAACGGAATGTTTTAAAACCTAATTCTTTCTCTTCATTCCTTTTTTATGTTTATGCTTCTTGTTATATTATATGAGAGGAAAATGGGTGAAGTAAATGTAACAACTTTACCTTTTTAACAAAAAAATATACAAAATTTGTATATTAGACAATTTTTGTAAGGTAAGAGGTCATTCCTAATTGGTACTGGTTAAATTTAGTAATCTTCCATTTTATAACCGGTAGCTTATAAATAGTATAAGTTCATATTAGTTTATAATTTTAACCCATTCGATGCCAAGGACGAGCATACTCTTCTTTGGCAGGGTGTCACGCATTGCCAGGACGAGTATATTCGTCCTGCTTTAAATATATTATAACATGCAGGCTTTTGAATTAGCAAATTTTTGGTGGCCACAAAGGATATCGAGTCCCCCTGCCTTCCCATTGCCAACGACGAGTATATTCATCTTTGATTTTCTGCTTCTAAATGATTATGTATGATAATATATGTGCTCTTACCAAGAAATAACAGGGTTTTGGTAAACAATAGCACTCAAAATATAAATGGCAATAGGAATGACTTCATATAATTTAGGCTTGGTAGCGAATGGGTTAAAGTGGCATTCGGCGATCCGTTATCTAGCGGGGTACCCAGACAACGGAGAGGAAATAATAATTATCTATAAAAAAAAAATCTAAATAATTTCCTTGGACAAGATCGAAAAGCACAGTTAAACCATTTAAAATACAAACAATTTCAGATTCCCGTCAGACGACAGTGAGCCAATACCCAAACCCAAGGATATACCGCGAATAGAAGCATACGACTACGCAGTGGAGCCCACCAACGCGCAGCAGCTGGAGGAGCTACTGGCCGACCCCGACGCTATGAGGATGCAGGCCCTCGTCATACGCGAGAGGATACTAGGTAACTTGACTTACGTTAGTTTACCTGGAGGTTATTTTGATATTTTTCAGTACCCAGGAATTGAACTTAGGATTGATTGGCTATTCCAGTCCTTCAAACACTGTGATAGCCATTTTAGAGATGAAATGACGCTATTAGTTCTTAAGAACGCAATTCATATGATCAATTACATTCCATTTTACACATACCAATACGCTATTTGAAAAAAAACAGACACTAAACAGTCACCACCAATCAAAGTCTGTGGTATACAATTCATTAATATTAATAAAAAAATGTACATTTGTTAATATGTTAACATTTGTTAACATAAACAGGTTGTAAGACACTCCGTTCTCATTAAGACACGTTCCGTTTCCCACTTTCTGTCGTATTCTGTAGGCATTGCATTTTGAGTGGCGGAGTTCAACGCCGCGATACTTTCCTTATAAATTTTTTCTAAGTCGTAAGTATTTTCTTATAGGTTATTTAAAATTTGTTTACCTTTGTTTGGATAGATAAATTTTCAAGTAATCTTCTGAAATATTTTGCACTACTTAAGCTTATGTCGATATAGCTAGATATAGTTATTATCTTTTTGTATGAATGTATTTATATTATTTAAATATTTTAGAAATTTCCATACTTTCATTATTTTAAGTGAGACTGTTAAACGAAGCATGATACTAATAAGTATTTAAAATATGCTAAGATTTTTTATTATATGAAATTAAATATTATTCATGCTACGAATAAGGTGATTGTTAGAATAAAAATATTATAAGATTCTATATTATTAAGATTCACACTGCATCTCTCACATAGTAGGATAGTCACTTGCGTTCCTCGGTTGATGTATTTAAAAAGAGAAGATTGTATTTTAGAGTTGTGGGTACTCCCCTTCTAAGAGAAATTTCTCGAAATTGTTACAAGAATGGGATAGTATTCAATTTTGCCATATTAATGGCACGCTAACCATTTGAGTTTCATTGTGTATAGTAAATAATGTGTAATATAGGGGAATGTGTAATATTTTTAGGTTTTCTTTTTAATATTATGTTGGACAATAAATGATTAACAAATAGTACTACTACTGCTACTACTAGCTTCACGCTGTGTCCCTGGCGGGGTAGTCAGATAGTACGGAGCTCTAAACGCTACAATCTCTGCATAAATTTTTGGTCTCATCCACTCTCTTCATTGTGGATTCGATCAGCTAAGTTGTCCCCGCATATCCTACGAAGAAATCGCATCTCCACAGCATTTATTCTTCCTTTCATTTTTTTTTCGATAATACCCACGTTTCGCTGCCCATTGTGCCCGCAGGGCCGGCGCACCCCGACACGTCGTACTACGTGCGCTACCGCGGCGCCGTGTACGCGGACGCGGGCCGCTTCGCGCGCTGCCGCCAGCTGTGGCACCACGCGCTCGACATGCAGCGCGCCGTGCTGCCGCCGCTGTCGCCGCTCACGCACTCCAGCCTCTACAGCTTCGCCGAGCTGTTCGCCTACATGCTGGCGGAGCGCGCGCGCCCGCCGCTGCGCGGCCGCATAGTGCCGCCGGTCACCTTCGACGACATCGATCCGGTGTTCCGGAAAGCTCTCTCCGAAATCAACAGGGGAATGGAACTCCTCACCTCCAAAGTGATAGACAGAGAGCACACACTCTCCACTTTACAACGCGTGTTGGTCATCTCTCTCCATTTAGCTGCTCTACTGGCGAGGTTATTAGATACGCCCGAATGTACGCAGGAGGTGACAAGAGAGATACATAAGGCTGTTTACGCGTTGGTTAAATTGGATATTAAGGTTGGTATGGGTTTCTCTTTTTTTTATGGTTGTGTTTTTTTACATTTGTATTTTTACTAATTTGCCTTTTGCTTTTTCCGTAAATTAGAGAGAAAAAAAGAATTTAAATATATATTGGAACATATCAGTGTACATATAGAGCTTATAATATTAAGATGTTCCGTTTCATATATTCTGCCACCTTCAGTGGGGACTAAGCCGCTTTTCCACAGTGTTACAAATGTCATATAATTTCTGATCTTTATACTCTATGAAATAGTAGATTTAAAGATTGATGTGGTATAGTTATCAATGATATTTTATTTAGTTTTGAGTAAAAGACAGAGTGATTTAAAAAGAGAAATTTATATATGTATATACATTGTATAATATCAGAGTGTATCAATGCAGAAAATAGTGAATTAGTGATAATCGTAAGGTTTAGGCAAAGCTGCTAGTGAAACACTATACATTTAGATGTAAAGTTGCCGCACTGAAGTTAGCTGCAGATGATCCTGCACATATTCGATTTAATGATCTTACTTTAGATTATTTAGTTCCTGAGCTCCTCACCTCACCCGCAGGTCCGGCAGGGGCGCTCGGCGCTGCACATAGCGTGCTCGTCGGAGGTGGGGCGCGGGCGCGGCGCGGGGGCGGGCGCGGGCGCGGGCGCGGGCGCGGGCGGCGACGCGTGCCCCGCGCTCGTGGCGCTCATGCTGCGCCTGGGCGCGCCGCCCGACGCGCGCGACGCCGACGGGAACACGCCGCTGCACCTCGTGTGCAAGGTGGGTGCGAGTGAGTGTGTGGGTGCGTGTATGTATGTATGTTTTCTGATCTGTTAGTAATAACATTTTTTATTAAGTTTATATAGAAATCATATTTATTGTTATATAACATTTTTACATGTCAGTAATCCAGAAATAATATAATAATATTACACAACTTTAATGTTCAGGGTGAACATTTTTCATAAACTTTAGTTCATATTCCATACTCGATTAGAATAAAATGTATAATTTATTTAATAAATTATATTTATCATACAACTAATGTACATATTGATCTCGTTTCAGTTGAACCCGTGTCCGGCTGAAGTAGTCCGCGAGCTCCTCTCCCACGGCGCACACATAGACACAGTGAACTACGAGGGCGAAACGCCCGAGGAAATACTTAAAACTAACCAACAAAATATTACATCAATAGTAAATCCATTGAAATATACCACTTTGAAATGCCTGGCAGCTAGAACGGTCAAAAATTATAGGCTGCCGTACAGACACGTTGTGCCACACTGCCTGCATTCTACTATCATTACGCATTGATTTTATAAGTCTTTTTTTACGTATATATTTGTATTTGTACAGTGTAAACTCTGTATAACGTCACTGGTTCTGTTCAAAATTCGAAAATTAATTTAATTTCGCCCTATATTTAAGTCTAACTTAACTGTGTCAATATGTAAGAAAAACTAAATTTGACATACTTTATCTTGACTTGATTTGACCAACGTGACATTTATACTTAGGTGTCAATATAATAATATGGCATCATCGAGCTGGTCTGATGTCCATCAGCCTAAAGGTGGGAAATGAAACCATGTGACAGTTTTGATAATTACAGACTAGATAATAAAGCAACAAAATAATAAGCAAAATAATGTACGAATCTTCAGTTCTTACTAATTTTAGTAACTTAGAAAATCCTGTTATGTTCTTAATAATAACCTAAGTTGTCGTTTTGAACGATAGGAACCAAAAGTTGAGTGATTTCGGCGCATTAGAGTTTAATATAGTAACGTTATATGGAGTTTACACTGTATTTGTATATATAGTTAATAAATGGTCTCTGTGTATATTGAATATCTTTCTTTTAATACATAAAAACTGAGTCAAACCTAACCTATAAATGTAAACGCCATTTTGTATTAGCTTTTGATGTGTGCATTTAATAACGAAAATCATTAATTATGTTAATTTTGTTCATTATAATTATATGTAGATTTGTAATATGGCAACACTGACTTATATATATTTATTGAGTATAAAATTGAGAGAAAGCAAAGTCTAAATGAAAATATAAAGCATGGTAATTAAATATTTCAATACAAAATACATAAAGTTAGCTATCTAATATCTAAGTTTTCACTTTTTATATATTTTGAAATTCTGTAATCTATTAGACAATTTTGAAAAAATACTTATTTCTTTTAAAAATGTCTACTACGTTACAAGAATGTATTTGAAAATCATATTTATGTTATAAAAATATATATTGTGTAATGTGATATTGGCATATTTACATATTAATATAGCATCCTCAGAATTAAATTGAACTCAAAAATGTTCTTATGTCACTTTCATTGTCTGTTGTGTTTTGTCCTTTTATTATGGCGTTCCAAGCGTGTCAGTTGAGGACAAACTCACTTCGCAAATGTCACGTTGTATGGAGAACGCACGAAAGAGGTTATACAGTAAAAACTTTCATATTATCAATTTTACGTCACTTTTTTTAAATTTTTGAATGTTATTGTGTACTGATAGAGATATGGTAGTGGATCGAACACTAAAACAAACAAATAAAACGTTAACGCCACATTTATTGTATGGTATGGTTCTTTGATTATAGCGTTCCGAGCGTGCCAGTACAGCACATATCACTTCGCCATTGTCACGTTGTGTGGAGAAAACACGAAGGAACCTTTATTGTAATAAATTTGACGTCATTATGTCACTATGTTGTCATAAAATGTCAATGTTAATGTCATTTTCGTTACGTCACTTTTGTTCTAAGGCTGTGATATAGAAGCACTAGCCATACTATCTATCTATATCTATATATATAAAAGGACTTGTGCTGACTGACTGAGGTAAGACGCACGCAGAGCCGTAACCGCTGATGGTAGAAACGTGAAATTTGGGCAGATGTTTATTTTCATATTCTAGACATCCACTAAGAAGGGAATTTGAAAAATTTTAACCCTAAAGGGATGAAATAGGGGTTGAAAGTTTGTATGGAAAAAAAATTTAATCTGTACCGATTTTTATAAAATTTGAAATTCAGACTCTTAAAAATATTTCATTGAACACGTGTTTCATGGTTTTTAAGAATTCACCCCCTAAGGGTTCAAATAAGGGGTTGAAAGTTTATATGGAAAAATCTTTAAATTGCCACCGATTTTTATAAAAATTTAAATTCAGACTGTTAAAAATATTTTATTGAACACGTGTTTCGTGGTTTTTTTAGAATTCACTCGTAATAAGCGGGCGAAGCCGCGCGCGCCCTCTAGTTAATTAATAATTCATTTTAACAAATATAGATTAAAATTGGATGTGATAAAAAAATGCTTATTACTATTTTTTATTTTTATATTAAAATTTTATGTTTATTTATTATTTCTTATTTGACCGTTTTGAATTCATATACATAATTATATAGATTATTTACATAGACACAATTATATAGATTTCTATTGTTGTATATATTATTGTATTTTGAAATTCTTTCTTCGGTGCACGACGTAGCAAGGTAGACGGAGGGAACCTAAGAACCTAGCGTTAAGATACACCATACTACTCATTAAGAGATTTTCTTCAGTAGGATTCGAACCCACAACCTGTTGCGTTTACTGCATGCTTGTATTCCTGCGCCACGAGTGTTATATATAGATTATTAATAAAATATTGATGTCATTGATTTTCCTGTTAACAAATGGTTAATTATTTATATTTTTTTATGTAAATTAAAAAAAAACAGTATAAATTTTGTTTAATTACAATGACTTAAATAATATATAATTACTGCTATTATTTTTTTATCTGTTTTTAAAGATTCTTTACAAATTAAGATTGGTATTAAATATCTTTTGTATTGTTTTTTTTTAATATTTTGTAGTGCAGCTAGCATAGTTTGATAAATGTGTATGTATTAATTATGGTCATTAAAAATGTCTAAAGATCTTTATAAAAGATATATTTTCGTCGGAATACAATAAGTTATAGTAATTTCATTTAGTCTCGATCGCCTTTTAACGAATTTATTGTAAATTTCAATATTTATTATTTTGTAATACCATTTAATATATTAAAAATGAAAAAAATATATTTTATAGCGTGTATTCGAATGTTGAAATGATAAATGATAATGGTTAGGTGGTGTATAAGAAATTATATGTTTGTCGGTAGTATAGTGCCACTTGTTAGTATTCACTGTTGTATAAAAAAAAAAGTATAAGAAAGATTTTCAGCTCAATTTTCAAGAGCTCAATAGTTTTAAGACCACATTTGAATTGATTTTATTACTTTTTTTTAAGGTCATTCACGTTATATATACTTAAGGTCGAGTGGCTTTTTATATATATAATATTTTTTTTTATTTTTTCAAATGCATGAGTAGGTTTGGTTATGACTAGTTTTTAATGTTTTATTTTTGTATGATTTATTACTTTTGTTTTCTATATGTACATACGTAAATACCGCTAAGACCAAATTAACAACATTATGTAATGCTATTGTAATTTGAACTTAGCAGGATTTGAACCTACTAAATATGATATGTAATAAAAAAATATTTTAATAATATTTCAGTGACCTAAGTCTTTATCTTTGTACGACGATAACTAGTCTATTATTTTACGTAAATTTTATTCAATATGGCCGTAACAAAGTGTCCGTCACACCGTACAGATTTTTTATTGTGCATTTTTTATTTGCATACTTTTTGTATGAAGAGGCCATCCGTAAATTAATCCCCGAAGACCAACTAGTGTGACGTCACACATTATAAAATTATCTAATAATTAGATACTATATTTTGAAATTTAATGTTACGAAATTGAGGACCTCTCAATATGACTACAGTACGGTCAACGACACGTGGCCAAATGACACGTGACAAATTTGTTTCTTTTTTATATTTTAGTATTTTTAATTATTATCTTCCCTATTGTTTATTGAATTGTCTTCCCGAGTGAACAATGTGCAAAATTTTAGAAGTCCTAACGTCAAAACGGCCACGACACATTGTCCGTATTATAATTCATGGAGGGCCCCTTTATGCTTATTGTTGACAGGTTCCCACAAGTACGGTGTGAATGAGGATTGTCAGTGTAAAAATAGTATAAGTAGGTAGTTTATACGAATAAATATTAAATGAAAATTTCTGTGTATATTATGATAACGACAAAATTAATTATTTTATTGATTTATTATAAAGAAATTAATGTATATTGAAACGCGAGTGTTAGCTATAGTTTTGTAATTTTCACAAGTTTGTTAGTTGTGTATTCTAATAGTGATAATGTAGTACAGCGTGATTATGAATTATTGTAGGTATTTTTGAAATTAATAAATTTGCTTTAAAATACATGGGCTTTTTTTGCGGTTTCGAGCTTTTTACCGTTTAGTGGGGCAAAGGGAACCTAGTACCTTTGAAGAACCTAAGAATTTTCGTGACATTGCTTGTTGAGTGGCGAAATTTAAAACTGCGTTTGGTCTACTTGAGAGGAAATGAAAATAATTTAATAATAAGCATTCTACTGGGAAAATAGAACCCCCAACCTCAACGTAACAGCCATACGCTGGCCGTCCACGCATGTTTTGGAATGTTTTCAAATTTTCTGATTAAATTCAAAGTCTATTTAATTATTATTTAACACATCAATCAGGAAAATATATTTTTATTTGTGAATAAGTGATAAGTCCTAACATTAATATTCCTCACTCGACGACGCAGGCGAAGCCGCTGACAAAAACTACTTCAGGTAGGTGCGTCGTGTCAATGCGCACCAACTTAAACGTAAATAAAAATATTTTATAAATATCTGTTTATTGTACACCCAAGAAAATACTATAAAAATACCATTACGTTTATAAAATTATAGACTAAATAAAGGCAATTAAACAAGAACATATGTGCCAATCATTTAGTAACTAGTAAATGTAAAAAAAATATAGTACAATGTAATGATTGTATTAAAAGTAAAGTAAAAGTACATATAATGTATGATAAGAAAAAAAATATTTGTATATCAAATATTTTGATATTTATATAAAAGATTAGTATAAGCAAATAGATATTTAAAATATATTTTTTTTATAACAAATATTTTTTTTATTTGAAATGCTTTTATTTAATGTAATAATGATCACAATTAAATTTTTTTTAATTGTTACATATCATATTCAGCCATTTTCAAATTTTTTACTTGTAGGAATTTTTAATAAGACAGTAGGTAAATATAATTCCTAAAAGTTTTTGAAAA
This sequence comes from Heliconius hermathena, assembly GCA_013403705.1. Taxonomy (NCBI): domain Eukaryota; kingdom Metazoa; phylum Arthropoda; class Insecta; order Lepidoptera; family Nymphalidae; genus Heliconius; species Heliconius hermathena. Next base: position 122,230 of record JAAIXJ010000221.1, on the reverse strand, counting down.
TATATTTTAACTGAACAGACAATAAATAAATTATGTAAGTTTATGGAAAAATTAATGCTTCATTTGCATTGTTTTCAAATTTTCATTTACCAAAGAAAATAAGTTTTAGCTGTTGGGGTGCGGCTTGCAGTAACTGTTGCAGTTCCTCAGTGTTAGATCCGGGGAACAAACTCCACATAATTTTCACTGAATCCAAATTTCTCATCATAACTTTAGCAAGTTGAATACCTTCGGGATTTTTCACTTTAGCTATTTTGACGACTGGTTCTATAGGCATTTTCTTGAGCTGAAATTTTCTTATGGCACAAACTAATGGCCAATATAAGAATTGTCCATAAAAATGTTCTGTCCCAGTCACTGCTGATAGAAATAATTTACATCTTTGTTCGTTTTCATTATTCCAAGTGAGTCCTAATGCAAGGGCTTCGGATGATTGCAAAATGGGAAATCTGTGGCGGTTCTCAAAAGCATAGGCCGCTACTAAGCCAAAGAGTCGATTTGCAGTGAATTCAAAGTTCTCAATTAAAACATTTGGACCAGTTTTTTTCACAAGCAAAAGTGTTCTAGAATATTATATTGGTTATTAAAGATATATAAGTATTTATCATTAATGTGCACAAACTAATAATAATTATAATTTTTCAGTTTCATATCCACATGGCAAGATAAAGTTACTTTCTGACTGATTTTTCATGACATTAATTGTTGAATGGCAGAACTTAATGCCACATTTTGTAGAGCAGTGATAATAAAAATATAATTATTTATACTAGTGGGGATCAAACTCACAACCATTGTGTCAGTCAGATGCAGTCCTGCAACTATACTATACCTACTGCACTATAATGGTCTCTCAAGTATGGAAATACCAAAACTCAATTGTATATATAATAATAAAAAAATATTTCATATTCAAAAATACATTAAATAATATAAATAATTTAAAGTTATTACTTAAATTACTGGAGGCTATTGTGGTGCAGTGTTACAGTGACTTTGTAACGGTTGTGGATTTCAATTCAAACTTGGGGGAATAAATTATTTTCATTTGGTTAAGAATAACTCTTGTCTCTTTACCAGAAAATAAAGAGACAAACTGTATATTGAGATTGCTGCTAACATGCCATCAGTCTGCAAATTAAGTAAATAATAAATTAATATTTTTACTGAGTGACTAACTTGTTTTCCAGACACATTTCTTTAAGTGCTATTACTTCACCAGGCTTCACATCTTTAAGGGATTGCCTTAATTCATACCCCTTTGATAATATAGTCTTAATATTGTCACTATGTCTCAAAAATTCTGAATCTTTATATACATCATAGAACATTTTTCCAGAAAATATTGGAAATTCTTTCTCTTTTGATGAAAATTCAAATTTTTTCATTGTTCTGAAAAAAAATGACAAAAGTTATCTTGGATAGTACTATGAAATTAATGTCATATAACAAAATATTTGAATTATGAGTTCACTTTGAATCAACTAAAATTCTCAAATTGATGAAAATTCTTCTAAATTCTTATAAAGTGAAGACCAAAGCGACTTCTGACAAGCCACTCTCCTTAAGACGAGGAAGGTGAAGCTACAATATATATTATAAAAATATAAAAAACCTGGTCGTGAAATATTAACCTAAGTATCTTGTATCGTCACCAACATTTCACTTTTATATTATCATAAATACATTACTTGTACTATGTATTGTTACAAAGATCCTTAAAACATATTTAAAGTAGGTCCTACATATATTTATATAGCATAATTTAAGTATGTACTTAAAAATAAAGATTAAAAATATTTATTTAAATATATTGATAAGTGATTCATAAAACAACTTTAGTGGCAACAAAATGAACATCAAAATATTATTACCTTAAATTATTTAACTTGACACTCAAAAGTTTCTGTAAACAATGACAACTGAGACTAATTGTTGTAATAAACCTAATGAAAGTGTTACAAAAAGGGGAACACCCTTTAAAAGTTCAAATCATTCGGATGCGTTCAAAATTAATCTCAGATTGCTTATTGTATCTCTGATTCTGTAATATATTTATAAAAGCGACGTAGAGAGAGAGAGTTTAATTAAATTATAGGAAAGTAGTGAATAAAATTGGATGGATTTAAAATTAGCACTATGCTATTTTTTAACATTGGCAATTTATTGTTACTATAATTAAAAATGCTACAATTTTTTTAAGCAGATTTATAAAATATTTCAATAAAATGGTTATTAAATTATTTATTAATTCGTCTATGTAGTTCATGCTTGCAACTGCGCAAATGGGATGAAATTTAAACATATATTTTGGATAAGAAAACAAAGATAAATATGAAACAAATAATCTGGTACCGATTTGTAATTGGGCTACGCAGTGGTTTTAAGGCCGATCTAAATAACGTATCTACCTTTAACAATCTATAAGATAATTAAATATGTATTTGTTTAAAATTGATTTAAAAAAGTAAGTCCCGCCTCGTTTCTTGCACCGGTTCTTCTCAGGTCTGAGGCATTAACTTTAGTGAACTGGTGGTAAATTATTTGACGTTCAAAAAATGAAGCATATAACTTCTTATTTTGAATAAAATTATTTGAATTTGAATTTATTATGTTAAAGGTAACATCAGGTGTATAACCGTATACCACATATAAATTTATTGTGTGTTCGTATATGTATAATTTAACAGATTAAAGATAGATAAATTATTGAGACCGGTCGTTAAGTGGTATTAGATACAGTTTACCTAACCAGTGTTGAAAGTATGATGATAGTAACATTGTCTTTGGATGATAGTAATATTGTCTTTTTATATGGCAAATGGCAATGTTGTGTTCAATTTGACATTGACATTACAAAGTACTCGTCTATAATTACTTATGGTCATATAGTTTTATGGTACGCTTAGACGCTTGCCTTACCTCGCGCATCAAAGTTTCGGCTCACATATTCAAATTTTATTCAAATGCTTGAATGCCATTTTTACTGACAGGCAAGCATGATATCGAAGTTATTTTAGCTATTGCGTTACGCTTGACCACAGAACACAGATATCCTAAGGGAAGAATGTTCACTGTATACTAAAAATGGGGGACAAAACGACACTGCTGCATTATCGTATGCCTTACAAAACTACATAAAAAAAAGGAAAATTAAAATTTAAACAGCCAAAATTCACATTGACTCTTTCAAAATCATTTGGAAGTATTATTACTTAATTTAAACAATAACACTTCCAAATGATTTTGAAAGTCTGAATCATTTATGATATAATAATAATAAAATATAAATGCAGAAAAAAAAAACAAATAAACAATTTATACTTTTTTTTGCGTATAAGCATTTGTTATAATTATTATATATTTATACATATAGTATTCCGGCAAATCAATAAGAAATAATTTAAATAGATTGTAATCTGTACCATAATCAAAATTTGTATAATTATTAACTTATAAGATTGTAGGCAGTTACATTGTTGAAGTTTGACTTAGACTACAAATAAAGAATGAACAAAATCGTTGCTGTTTACTGTATTTAAATTAAATAAATATTTTAATTAAGTGTTGTGTTATTGAATTTTAGTTTTTTTTTAATAATTACAGGCAATTATAAAAATAATAAAGTAGGTATAATGTTAATACAGTGTTGGTCAAATTAAATCTAACATTAATAGATATACAATTATTATTTTTTTTATATATTTATTTATTTTTAACGATTTCTGATAATCTGCAAATTGTCTATTTTTGTACAAAATCTTTTTACTGTTGGAAGGTATTATTACATACAAATTCACATATTCGTCCAATTTACAGATCATTCGTTTTTGAGGTTTAAAAAATACGATAATCTAATCTAATCTCGTTTCACGTAGTATCCCTAGCGGGGTAGTCAGAGAGAATGGAACGCCAAACGCTACGGTGATAAAGTTTCATATAAATGATTGCAGATTTTAGCACTCAACACATCTAATAAAATCTTTGAATACATAGTTTAACTTCTTTTAACAATATCATATCCTTTGAAATTCATAAAAGTGTACAATAAAATATTATTATATCTTGCATTTATTGCTAAGGCTCTTTAATAAAAATCCACCGACATACTTACAGGTTAAGCAATAAAAACAATATCTTGATATTCTAGCAAACATCTCTGCGGCAACTGAGTGACTTAGAAGTTGAGCAGCAAGGTTCACTCTTATTTTCTGCTTGGCATTTGGACCCATAAGGTCCTGTTTTAATTTGGATGCGAAAACAAAATTTTCATCACCATTGTCTATTTGGAAGAAATGTTCTATATCTTTCCATTTAAAAATATTCTTTACAAGTTTCGTCGCAATTATTAGTAACTAGAAATTTATACTTTTAACTGGACTATGCATATTTGTGCAGCATTGACTTTTCCTTTAACTTTGTTCGAAGTTATATTTGTTTTGCATTTATATATTATATTTTAAAAACAATTTCATTAAGAAAGGTAGACCAAATATTGTAACAAGTTCTTTTCCTTGAAACATAAAATAAGGAGCTTCTTTAGAAACTCCCAAAATTTTTTATGATTTTCTGTTGACATCCATATCACAAATTTTAGCTGCAATATTTAAGTCATTTTCAAACATTTTTGTTAAAACTGGAAACTGAAAAACAAATAATAAATAAAACAGCCAGTTTCACAAATCTTTACAAATATGCCTTTAAGATAATCTATCTGCTGTAATATTGGAACCTGACAAATAATATGCAACAGGTTGCCTATTTTTTTTCTTATACGTCCCATCATAAATACGAGTGTATAATTTCATCAGGGGATTACTTAATGGTAGGGATGCCAGGTGTTAGAAATACAACGATGATGAAATTGATGTTCGATAAAAATCGAAAAAAAACATCAATATTAGCCAACATCGATATTTTTTGTTTATATCGTTATAAAAAATAAAACAACTATAATATCATACGAGATTTTAATAAAAAAAAAATCAAAAAGTTATTGAAAATTTATAACATTAGGGCCTAAAAACTACTAACTGACCGAAGATTCGGTTTCGGTTTCGGTTGATTTCGGCCAAAAATTGCAGGTTCGGTCATAGTTTCGGTTTCGGCCAAAATACGGCCGAATCTTCGACCAAACCGAAACCAAGTACTTATGAGGTGTCGCTCTGCTAATTATTGTGGTCATGGGTTATAAAGTCAATTTATTAATTCCAAATTATAAAATTATTTATTACAAATGCATGTAAATCTTGCGCGGAAAAGTTTTCATAGTTGAGTATCTGCGTCCCAAAAATACTTTAAATTTTATTTGTTAGTAATAATAAACCATCTTTTTTATAGGATAGTCTCTATAGCTTTGAAGATGATAGGGATAAAGAATATGGATATTTTTTATTTTTTTTTGAACAAAAATTATTACAGATATTATGTAAATTTGAGAGTCCATTTATTTGATTCGTTACACGATATAAATTCAAAATTTATGTTATTAAAACTAAACTCAAATATTGACAAAAAGGAAAGCAGACTATTCAAAATATAAATGTTTACTTCACATTTTAAAAAGAATTTCGGTTGAAAGTGATATGATAAAATGCAACTCGGAAAAGGCATGAAATTTAATCTTAAATTATAAATAAAAGAGGAAACAAAAAAATGTATTGTTTAGCTCCACGTTGTATTTCCCACACAACAGGGTTGGCAAAGGGAACCCAGTGTTAAGACAATACGTTATCCATTTTGCACCGAATTCTGGAGTCATTGCGCGTTGAGTTGCGGAATCTAACGCTGTGCTTTGCCCCGACACCAGAGCGCCAAAATGAAAGTATTAAGTATTTTATTACCACAAGTGGAACTAGAGTAGTCGAGCCCAGCGCTCCAAGTGGCCTCCTATTTTCATTTTCACTCATTAATTTCCATATATTGCAAAGAAGGCAGCAGGAACCGATAGTTAAGAGTTTAAGATATACCATTTCAAACTTTCCGCTCACTTTTCGAGACATTGCCTGTTCAGTGACTGAACGACTGCTGCGCTTTGCATAACAAAGAAATGAAAATAGTTTAAATAAGTGAAACCTGCTTCACGCTGTATTTTCCACACAGGACCCTCCTGTATGGGAAATACAGCGCAAAGGGAACCAAGTGTTAAGACACTCCCCACTTTTCGACGAATTCTGAAGACATTGCGAGATGAGTGCCGAAACACAACGCCGCGCTTTGCCTCGACACCAGAGCGAGGAAATGGGAAAATCCAAAACGCTACGCTCAATTACTTAAATATAATATTTTAAATGTTTTTTTATATCTATATATATCTTTGATTATTCCGTACGGAGAAAGCAAATTGTTTCATTTAAAACAATATACTTATCCGAGCAAGTCTGATGGAATGTAGTCAGACATAACTAAAAGTGGGAAGGCACTGTAACAACGGGGATCAACTTAATTGAATACCTCGCCGGTACCATTGGAACTCGTTGCAATATTAATGTTAAGTATTTTTTTTTGTTAATTTGTCCTATATTTTTCGGATAATTTGGTATTTTTTTTCTTTTATTCTGACTAAAAACTAAAATTTAGGTAAGGTGCATAGAACTTGGTGTCTTATTTGTATTATAGTCGAGTTTAGTTCTTCTTAATAGCTGTTCTTTCTAATACCTTTTATTTTTAATTAATTAAAAAATAATACATTTTGTGTGTTGAGTGGCGGAACTTTGTTAATTGCCTATGCCTCGGCACCAGAGTGAAGAAAAGAATAAAATAAATAAATCAGCTTCACGCTGTATCCCGCACACAGCAGGGTAGGTAGAGGGCACTTAGTGTTAAGACACTCCGTTCCCCACTTTCTGCCGAATTCTGGAGGTATTGCGTGTTGAGTGGCAGAACTCAACGCCGCGCTTAACCTCGACACCTCGATGAAAAAAAGAAAATATTGAAAATTTCATTTCCTCGCGTGGCAATCGAACTCACAACCTATATAGCGTTTACAGTCACGTTTTGAGCTTCTACGCCACGAATGGCCTCACTTAAATGTCTTAAGATTTATATATTTAGAATTGTAGTTGTTGATTACATTTTTATTCATGTCAACCTACTTAGGTACGTGCCTACTTATCCATATTATTAAACTGTAGACAGGAGTTTTTGAAGTCTATTGGATTTCTACTCCCTCAGTTCTCCCTTTCCTCTTTTCATAATATTTTCAAAATATTTTTAAATTTTGATTTTCTGAAAAAATGTATTAGACATACATTTACTTAAAAGAAAAAGATGTGGCCGTTTATATCGCAAAAAACGCATATTTCGGCACTATAAAGGGAATCAAAATTAATAGACTACTTCCGGTTGACCTTAAATTATGAAAATTGGAAGCTACGGGTACAGTACTTATTCAGGTAAAACTACACATCTGAAAACTATACATTTGTGGTATAAAACTAAAGAATAATAGCCTTAAAAAGAGGGCAAAATTTACTAGTTCAAGTGAAGTAAAGGGCTCTGTCTAAGCTAGTCTTGAATTTCAGAAAAAAGCTTTAGACTGCCAATTTTTGTACGGAACCCAAGGTTCCAAAGTCTCAAGGGCGAGCCCGACTCGCGTTTGCCGTGTTTTTTACGGATTCGATCACTTAAATAAATGAATGATTTTTATTTATCTGCATTAAAATCCCGAATTATGGAATATCTCGATAACGACAGTAGTAGGGGCGTGAGGGCAGTGGTCCGGAAAGTTAAAACGAGCCTCCCTCCCCCAAGCAGTTTCCGCTGAAAATGTTGGAATTAATTAACGTTTCTGTATTTTTAAATTCTTGAAAATGAAATAGACAATTGTCTGGACTGTCAAGGTCTTTAAAGGACCCAAGAGGTGATTGCTTGTAATTAAAAAACTTATTAAAAAAAAATACTTTGGCACATTTACAATTAGATGTAACATACAAATAAATAAATTAGGCGGAATGGTGGAAACGGAGTGTCTAAACACTAGGTTCTCTCTGTCTACCATGCTGTATGCAGGATACCGCTGTATCCTGAAGCTGATTCAACATACGAAATATATTTTATTACGAACATGTTATTATAACAGCACTTGTATTTAAGTGAGGTGCTACTTTATGAAACAAAAAATTTGCACCAAATAAATTAAGGCCAACGTGGCGCAGCCGACCTCACAAAACCCCTAGTCGTAGCTCGCCATAATTGTTAGTTTTTTTTTATTCATAAAGTTTCCCGCGTACAGCAGGACACGGCAGAGGGAACCAGTGATAGTGTTAATGATACTCTGTTCCCTACTCCGACTGTATGTTTTTAGACATAACGTATTGAGTGGTGGAAATCAACTAACTACCAACAAAAACAAAAAAAATCGGTCACTCGAGTGGGAAACGAACCACAAACCGTCGTTTATCTCATCCTATACCTTTTTGTCGTTACAAATTGTTTAACACTTAAAAAAAAAGGATCAACAACAATCAAATCACGCCTGTAATTACTAAACCCGCGACTGCTATTGGAAGGGGTCTGTTAGACCGGCAAATAGCATTACTCTTGTTAAACCGATTACAGTACCAGCACAATTCAATATTGGACCGCGGTGCAAACAAATATTCGTGCTTACGAGTTAACTTGTGTATGTATGTTTTTGTATATGTACATATCTATGTAACGTGGTGAAATGGAGTATTTAATATTCTCATTTCTTTACTCAACATACATTGTCATCAGAATTGGGCGGAAAGTGGGGAGTGGCTCCTCCATTCCCCACTTTCCGCTTTCCTAATTAGAGCGAGAAGCTATAAAAACTTATAGATAGGTAGATTGTTCGGTGGATATTTTTCAATTTTCAGCGCAACTATAATACATAGAATCAAACTAAAATAATCATATATATTTCCATTTCTTCGCTCTGGTGTCGAGGCAAAGCGCGGCGTTGAGTTCTGCCACTCAACACGCAATGCCTCCAGAATTCGGCAGAAAGTGGGGAACGGAGTGTGTTAACACTAGGTTCCCTCTGCCTACCCTACCGTGTGCGGGATACAGCGTGAAGCTGATAAAAAATCATAAACGTTACTAAAATAATCATTTGTTACCATAAAAGTTACATTAATTATTTGCAAGAACAGTATCAGTCTCTGAGAGATATGTACGTACTTCACTTAGCATACACTAACTTTTTGAAGCTTTAATGTAAATTAGTTCAACTAAATAAATACAAGATGAAGTGGTGAGGACAAAGCGATGAAATACGAGGCTATATTATGCAATTGTGTTGTAGAATCTATAATAAAAAAAAATCTTATACATAAAAAATACTTTTTTTTAGATTCATGATGTATCCCGCGCACAGCTGGGTAGGCAGAGTGAACCCAGTGTTAAGACTCTCCATTCCTCACTTTCCGTCGAATTCTGGAGGCATTGCGTGTTGAATGGCGGTTTGCCCCGAAAACAGAACGAAGAAACGAAAATATTATTTAACTATTATATTTCATTTTCTGAAGTGGGAATTGAACCAACAACCTGTCACATTTCCAATCCTACGCTTATGCCCCTAAAAACTTTTTTCACAGCCAATATGGTCACAAGACCTATTCACACAAACTATATTTGATTATAATATAGATATTCTATATTGAAAAGCAAAATTACACAAGCCAATAACATCCAAACCATACGAAAATATAAGAGAAACAATTTAAACTCAATAAACAACTTAATAATAAATTTCATCAAAAATAAGCAATTTCATTATAAAGGTGCTGACAATACGCTTAGCGTACATTGTTACGTGTTTACGTAGACTGTAACGTACACATAAATCGTACAATGTACGTTGAAACATAATTTTAGAGTTTATCTGATGGAGGATTACGCGAGGAGATTATGGACGCCCGGCCCGGCCTCTCAAATTGAATTGTAATATGCCGTTATTAATAACAGCGGGCTTTTGTAGGGTTGATTGGGGATGGTTGGAAAATATTTTTTTTTATTTTAGATTTGTGTGCAGTCGTGCTCGTGGTACAGGGGCATAAGACGCGACAGGCTGTGGGTTTGATTCCCAGTCGAAATAAAATATTAAATATATTCATTTCTTCACTCTGGTGAGTAGGCAATGCTTCCAGAAGTCTGCGGGAAGTGTGAAACGGAATATCTTAACCCTAGGTTTCCTCTGCCTTTTCTGCTGTAAAGCTAAAAAAAATAATAATACATAAAATTTATGAAAGTATACAGAGTGTTAAAAACTTACCAGATACATTGCACGAATATTAGCATTGCGTTTTAACTAAATAGACATAATGAATGAAAATATTTTAAATATAGATAACCGTAGTACATTTTTTTCGTTATAAATTTAAAAAACCCATTTTTTTATGTGTTTATATTAAAATAATGATAAGATCAGGCACTAAAATTTATATAGCGTAATAAACCAAACCACGGGCGGTAATTACTACCAACTATCCGATATATAAACTAAACCAAAATTATCACCTATTGTTTATATTTCAAAAGAAAAATAAAACTACCCTCATAATATCTAAAATCACAACCCTATCACACACAATCGTTCGTTGAAGCGCGTCATTTTTTCCGCAAATTTTAAGCGTCTCCCTCAGAATGGCTCGAATCAGCTATATTTCTACAATAAGAGCTCGCCCGGGAACATTGAGTATACCTACAATAGCCCTTTTTGTTTAACGACGCAGTTCTATGGGTAGTGTACAGTATTTTATCTTTTTAGGGTTCCGTCCCTCACAAGGTAAAAACGGAACCATTATAGGATCACGTTGTTGTCCGTCTGTCTGTCTGTCAAGAATTTATCTCGAGATTGCGTGGAGGTGTTAAGCTGAAATTAATATATAATATTCAGCTTTATGATCCCTTGAAAGACTGAAAAAATCAAGTTTCACAACACAAATGAAAGATACTAGCGTTTATCGTTTTTTTTTGTATGAAATTCACCGCGTAATTTTAACTTTTATAAATTATACTACTCGTTGACCTACAATCTTAAAATTGGTACGGAAGCCTCGTTGGGAGCGTCCGACTCGCACTTAACCGCTTTTTTTTCTTTTTCAATACCCCGTGAAGGAAGATTTTGCAATATGTAACAATGGGTTAATAATGCTATTACAATTTTATTTATCGTATTGTAGATATATTTGTTGAGATTTCGTCATTGATAATATCGTAATTGGCTTTTAGAAAATGTGCACTTTTAACTTACGTCCAATTCTAATATATAAACACACTTATATATCATATATAGAAACTTACAAAAAGATCCGGACAATAATTATAATATACATACGTGACAACGATAACTTAAATGTAGAGAAAAATATTATAATATCGTCTCCTTTTCTATGATCATAAAACCAGATCTAACCGATCTGATAACAAATACTATATAAATATAATCACGATAAAAAATACTATACATTTTTCGACAAAACGGGAGGGTAGAATATTTTTTTTAAATTGCGTTTCTGCGACGTTAAAATTTATTTGAAAAAAAAACCTTCTGTTCCTATTCTGTTAGCCGATTCATCATAATTATCAATGCAACCATTTTTGTGCCACAGCTGAACATCCTCTCCCAAGAATCTCCATGATGATGGCCATGCGCCGCCTGCCACCAACGGCTTTCCGTGATCTTGACGACATCGTCGGTCCATCTGGTCAAATTTACTTTTTATTTGGAAAATAGTTTTAACCCACGACTTTGTCGTTGCTGTTTGCCCGATAAATGAACTATCTAATACAACAAAAAAATCTATTCAAACCAGTAGTACCTGTGAGTAGCGCTTTCAACCAAGCGAAATCTTCGTATATTCTTTTAAATTTTATAATTCTAAGACAATGAGACGAATTCATAGAATTATAAAAATAAAGATAAATGCCCAATTTTTTGATTTTGTGTCTTAGAAGTTTCTTTTTTCTGTTTCATTTCATTTTGATACCCCAACGAGCTCTTGTGAGAAAATCTTGATCGACGGACAACAAATGATCCATTAAGAATTCCATTTTTTTATAACCAACAAAAAGCCGGAAACGGAAGTGTTTACACTTCCGTTTCCGGCTTTTTGTTGGCGGCTCCAAATTCTTGAAACATTGCTTGTTGAGCGGCGGAACTAAACGCCGCGCTTTGCACAATAAACATTTAAATGTTCATTGTGCACGTTATTAATAACGCAGTATTTAATATTATTTAATATACTGAGAAATTTTGGCCAGTCGTAGCGCAGCGGCACGAGGTGTGACTGTAAAACCGACTGGTTGTGGGTTCGATCTCCGCTCGAGGAGGTGAAATATTTATTTACATTTATATTTCCATTTCTTCGCTCTGGTGTCGAGGTTAAGCGCGGCGTTAAGTTCTGCCACTCAACACGCAATGCCTCCAGAATTCGGCAGAAAGTGGGGAACGGAGTGTCTAAACACTGTGTTCCCTCTGCCTACCCTGCTGTGTGCGGGATACAGCGTGAAGCTGATTTATTTAGAAATATTCACAAATCACGGTACATAAAAACCGTTTCGTTATTATTATAGGGTCAGTTGTTTCTCTTTCGTAAATAAAGCGGCCACATTTGTCAAAATTACCGTTGGCGCGGAATAACAGGGTGGTGAAACAAATTGTAACGATAACCTCTTGTTAGCTGCCCATCTCGTGTGCTTCATACATTTTTATGACTCTTCCACTTTACCCACCCATGTCTCAACTAGTTGCCTTCGAACTATTATCTTTATATTTTTCTTCTGTTTATTTATTAATTTATTTATAATATATATTAATGTTGTAAATAGTTTTTGAAAGCACAGTGGCACATCTGACTGTAAATGGGATGGTGGTGTGTTCGATATCTTTCAGGAAAATAAATGGTAAAGGCAAATAAAAAAAAATTAGGTAGAGGAGTGCAGGATGCAAATATTTTTTTTTTACCCGGCTACAATGATGCAAAAAGGAGGGTTTTGATTGGTGATGTATGTATGTTTGTAGGTTTCCGTACAGGGAAAGATATTTTAGAAGCTACAGCTTCTAAAATATTTTTCATATCTTGACGAATGATGAATGATGACAAATGATGAATCTCTCTTAAGTTCCGGCTTCCAACACGCAAATGCCTCGGGAACGAAGTGTCTAAACACTAGATTCCCTTAGCCTACCCTGCTGTATGCGGGATACACCGTGAATTTTTTACACCGTAATTTTTATACTTTAACTAAAAGTTAATATAAGTTTAGAAGCCGGTCGTGGCGCAGCGGCACGAGGTGTGACTGTAAAACCGACTGGTTGTGGGTTCGATCCCCACTCGAGGAGATGAAATATTTACTTAAATTTATATTTCCATTTCTTCGCTCTGGTGTCGAGGTTAAGCGCGGCGTTGAGTTCTGCCACTCAACACGCAATGCCTCCAGAACTCGGCAGAAAGTGGGGAACGGAGTGTCTTAACACTAGGTTCCCTCTGCCTACCCTGCTGTGTGCGGGATACAGCGTGAAGCTGATTTATTTATTTTATTTTAATATAAGTTTAAAAAATATTAACTAAAAGTTAATACAAGTATAAATAATAGTTAAACAACAAAGAAATTGACATACTGTTATTAACCTTAATATATTTGTTTGTTCTGCCATATTTGATGGTGGCTTAATTACTAGGGCTGTGACATGTTTGCGGAACCCGAAACTAGGGTTGGGCCACTTCATTAACTAATCTGTTGGTTTAGTATAAGGTGAATTTTGGCGTATGTTTGGAAAGGTGAGCTTAGGTACTTTTATTTTTTTAAGTAGTTTTCATTTGAATATTGATTCAGTTTTAAAAATAAAATAATATGTATATTGATTTTATATTCTTAATTGCTATATCTATTATTCCGTCACCCAACACGCAATGCCTCCAGAAGTACGTGGAAAGTGGGGAACGGAATGTCTTAACACTAGGTTCCCTCTGCCTACCCTGCTGTGTGCGGGATGCTGCGAGATGCTGCGGGATACAGCGTGAAGCTGATTTTTTTTATTTACATCTATTATATGTACTTATATAAAAAGATTATTTGTATATTGAAGAAAGTAAATTTGTAAACAATATCAAATAACAGAGCAATCAGATGGAAGAACACTAAGACTCTTCCCAATTTTCAAAACATTGCACGTTGAGTGGCGGAATTCTACGTCGCGGTTTGTCTTGTCATCAGAGCGAGTATTTATTCGGAAATAATCAATTCCAAGCGGAAATCAAATACACAACCGCCGCGTTTATTCTCACACAGTGCTACTGCGGCATGACGGCCTCAAATAATCATCAATACCTAATCCCTCATCTAAATAATCAACAAAAAAAATACAATATTATTAATGTATTGAAGTTAAAAATTTACTGACGAAGAGAATATGAGAGATAAAGGAATAGTAAAAATCTGACAAAAGCGGTGAGTGATAAGAAGTATTCTTGCTTCTCTCGAAATCTCGGTTGACTTTCGAGAACATACAAGATACTGGAGGAGAGAGCAAGTATAATATAAGTCAAGCATAAAGCATGAGGCTCCTCACAGCACATGTAGGAAGAGGATGATGCACATGATAAGAGTGTACGAGGCGAAAGAGGTGTGAAGAGGCCACTGGGTTTTTCTCTCCATGCCCTCTTGCTACCCAACTAGGCATAAAGCGAAGCTAAAAAAATTAACCTAAAAAACGTTGGAGATGGAGTGTCTTAGCACTAGGTTCTCTCCTTACTCCGTTATAAGAAAACATACATTATGCAAATATGAAAAAAAACGTGATGCTAAAGAAATCATCAAGTTCTTCCTTATTATTAGTTATCTATTTCATACAAAATCTTAAAATAACTCATTCAAAAGAAATCACGCAAAAAATCCTTATTTAATTGGTACCTTATAAATGTTAAAGAAGATTATGTGTTTATATTTCAAAGGCAAAAAATTTGAGATTTTTAAAAAGTTATAAATGACCTACAATACATTTAATTTTATATGTTAAATGTAAAACAATAAAGTCTATATTACCACAACGGAAATACAATTAAAATTACCCTAACATTTTAAGTAGGCTCAATGATATTGTGGTAAACACAAAAAGCACGTGTTTATTGTTAATAATGTATACGTAAATTACTTTTGGAAAAATAAATAAAGCTTTCATAATCACCTGGGATTTCTATTTAGAGCTAGTCGTCGTTTGCAACTTATTTTTTATATCTAAAATCAGCTTCACGCTGTATCCCGCACACAGCAGGGTAGGCAGAGGGAACCTAGTGTTAAGACACTCCGTTCCCCACTTTCTGCCGAATTCTGGAGGCATTGCGTGTTGAGTGGCAGAACTCAACGCCGCGCTTAACCTCGACACCAGAGCGAAGAAATGGAAATATAAATTTAAGTAAATATTTCATCTCCTCGAGTGGGGATCGAACCCACAACGAGTCGGTTTTGTAGTCACACCTCGTGCCGCTTCGCCACGACTGGCCTCAATATAAATATTTTTTATATCTCTGTTATATAATTAAAAATATATTTTTTTTATTTAATAGATACCCACATTTGTTATAACGCATGCGAAAAAAACATATTTCAGTCACTTTTTTTAATTCTTATACATTATGAAAAAATGCCAATATTCTTGTAGTTAATAAATTATCTCTCAAATTAAAAAATAGTTCATGTGTTTCATCTGACTATTATCATATCGGCGAAAGTTATTCAATAATACCACATAACAATCGACACCGTACTATTGTTAGTAATTGAAAAAATAATTATTCTACAGGATAGCTTTATACAGAATAGTTTTAAAGCTGTTTTATGAAAAGATATAAAGTAGTATATTATTTTACAAAAATGTAAAGTAGCCTATGTCGTTAAGTGAAGATGCAGCTTTCTGATGGTGAAAGAAGTTTTGAAATTGTTCTGGTAGTTTTTGTGTGAATACATTACAAACATACATACAAATATACAAATGTTTCTTCGTTATAGATAGATATACAATGTAGACTTCCGTCGCATTTCTATATGATCGGGAGGCAGACAACGCATATACCTTAGTTAGCTTTTAATATAAAAGTATTATCTTATTATCTTATCTATATATGTAAATAAATAAAGGCGGAACTTAGCACCGTTCTTTCTGTATTCGAAAGAAAAAAAAATTCGTGTAGATACAATCATTCTCCAGTTTAGGTCGAACCCACTATCTTCGTGTCAACAAGAAGATGTGCCACTGTACCACGACGACCTATATTCATAATGTATATATAAAAAAATATAATACAAAATTAAGTGAAACAACGTTTTAATTACCTGCCGCCAGTAATGATCAATCTGTGAGCGCAAAAGGGGTCTCAATATCGATATGATAAAGCGTGACAACACTTTATTATGTTGCTACTCAGTTACGAATTGAGTGGACTAGTGACGGGAAATTTTTTTATAAAATATATCGATGTTTTCTTACCTTTTTGTATTATAGGAAAGTTTCGCCAATAAGTACAGTAAGTTTTTTATGGCTTAGCCGGTCAGTTTCAGTTTTTCCTAGTATTAACAGTAAACGAAAGACAATCTAATATTAGTATATAATATCCCACTTTTTTCAATTAAAACGTAATACTTGCTAGGCGGCGTAACTTAACATCACATCTTATCTTAAAAATCCGGAGATTTTGTCTGGAAAGTTTTTCTCTAGTCTAATTTTAACCATTGTACTCAGTTACCTAACTGCCCGCGTGGCCAAATAAAAACAACTAAGAGCAGTATACGGCACATGACATATTCTAAGTAGAGTTGGTTCATCGTAAATACAAATAATCAATAAATGGATTATCCCACATAAAAAATAATTACTCATTTCGAACCAATAGCTCCTAATATTAGCTCGTTCAAACAAACAAACATCAGCTCTATTATATCAGTGTGGAAGTACAGATAGACGAGTGTAAACATATCGATATATCGGTCAACGCATCACTATTCACGTCAGGGGTTGCGAACCCTTCAACGCAGCTTAATTCCATAATTGAGGGTTAAATCGGTACAGACGGGCAGCTCATTTATTACACCACGTACTCCTCTCGCCGTTATCGCGATGACATTTCTATAGAAAACGATTTAGTACCGTGTGATTGAAAGATAAACATCTATTTTATATCTTTTGTTTATGTTTTATTTTTGATTTTTGTATTTTTTTTTTGTGCTGATTCAATAATTTTTTTTTCGATTTATTTTTTTAATTGGACATTATGTTACTACTGTTTCATAAAATGTTCGAAACATAAAGAAATAAACATAAAAGATATTAAAAACATAACTTCTCGCTCTGAGAGTATCCAAGTGTGGTAAAAAAAGTCACCCATATTATTTTTGCATATTCATAAGCCTTATGTATTGTATAATTCATTCATTCATTCATAGTTGTTGACTATTCTAAATTATCTATATATATAAAAGGACTTGTGCTGACTGACTGAGGTAAGACGCACGCAGAGCCGTAACCGCTGATGGGAGAAACGTGAAATTTGGGCAGATGTTTATTTTCATATTCTGGACATCCACTAAGAAGGGAATTTGAAAAATTTTAACCCTAAAGGGATGAAATAGGGGTTGAAAGTTTGTATGGAANACTCCCCGTCATACTTCAGGGTTCATGTCTGACTCTTTTGCAGTCGCTGGAGTCAGGCTATGGAACGAATTACCCGAGCTCATAAGAAGAGCTCCCTCTCGTGAGGTATTCAAGCGCCGGGTAAAAGAGCATTTTTTAAAAAAATAGTATAAATATATAATATTCATCTATTTAATTTATTATATAATTATTTGTATATATTGGTATGGTATATATATATGTATATGGTTTTTTTTTTTTTGTAGTTTATTTAGAATATCGATATTATATTATCATAATTATATTTTTTTATTATATATTATATTACTTGTATAATTATGTATTTATAGGATATTAATGTATGTATATGTAGGTATATTTTACTTCTGCACACCTACAGACTTATTCTCACACATGACAAGGTTGGCTGGTAGAGAATGCTATTTAGCGTTAAGCCCGCCTTTTGTACATTTTTCTTTTTTGTAATTTGTGCAATAAAGTATATATAAATAAATATATATATATATATATATATATATATATATATATATATATATATAGAAAATGTATAATAAATAACACACACTAGTTTCACTCTGCCTACGATGCCTGGATACAGAGTAAAGATAAAAGAAAGAATCATCTTATAAATATACCTTTGCTGACTCTGTAATACGACTAGGTAAAAAAAATTAAATCAGCCCGCACACAGCAGGGTAGGCAGAGGGAACCTAGTGTTAAGACACACTGTTCCCCACTTTCCGCCGAGTTCTAGAGGCATTGCGTGTTGAGTGGCGGAACTCAACGCCGCACTCTGCCTCGACACCAGAGCGAAGAAATGAAAATATAAACGTACGAATGAACTCACAACCAATCGATTTTACAGTCACACTCTGTGCCTCTGCGCCATAACTGGCCTCTACGACTAGGTAATAGGCTAATAGATTTGTGTGAAGTTGGTGGAGAACGGAAAGTGGGGAACGGAGTGTCTTAACACTAGTCCCATCAGCCTACCCTGCTATGTGCGGGATACAGCGTGAAACTGATTAAATTTTGATTTTTTTAATTTAATTTACCGACGCTATAAATTCGGTCTCAATAATATAATTGAAGACTACAATAACCATAGTAGGTATTATACCAAAAATACATAATGCCTTGGAGCAATAAAGTTTAACTCACACTCGTATTCTCGGCATGTCCTTTTATTTAATACACTTATAAGTAGGAAAGTGTGTGAACGGAGTGTCTTAACACTAGGTTCCCTCTGCCTACCCTGCTGTGTGCGGGATACAGCGTGAAGCTGATTTATTTATTTTATTTATAAGAAATGGAAATATAAATTTAAGTAAATATTTCATCTCCTCGAGTGGGGATCGAACCCACAACTAGTCGGTTTTATAGTCACACTTTGGGCCGCTGCGCCACGACTGGCCTCTAGATGGATATGTGTATATCGTATATATATAAAGACCCTTCCTTGATGTGATAACATACAAAGGACTAATGTATTAATTACGTTTTTGTATAAACGTAGAGTTAAAATAATTAAAAGTAATTTTTAGAATAACAGTAAATAACTCATTTATTACATAAGTAACATATTTTTAAATATAATTTACTCTCACATTTCTTTGCAAACGATTTTAAATTCATTTTTTAAATTTAATTTTAACATAAACATGACAGACAGACCCAAAATATATAACTAGTACCATTATATACAACAAACTCAAACCAACACAACCCACACAATACAACCGAATCAACTAGCAACTATTATTTTACAATACAATTACAAAATAAACATAAACCGCAGCGTTTTAAACGTTAATGTTACAAATGAACGGTTATTTCAATCACAGCTTTAATTCCGCCCGCCCTTAAACAAGCTGGGCTCGTCCAATCGATAAGTTTGGGCGGTAAGGGGTGTTTCCGGTAAATAAAGTTATGGGGGCGCCCCCATTGGTTGATTTTACTAAGGGGCGTGGTCGGTTGGGGTGGATTTTATTGGTTGTGGGGCTTCGTCAGTGCCGGCCTGTCAGTCGTACTGTGGTGTTGACTTTTAAGTTGGTTCGGTTATGTTTTGATTTGTTACGAAAGGTGAGTGCCTTTTTTTATATTTTGAATTTTATAAAGGTTTTGTTTTAGTAATGGTTGTTATGTAAATGGTTGTATGGGTTTATTTTGTGGTTAAAATTAGTGGGGGTCGTTGAGATTTGTAATTTATATTTGTTTTTTTAGAATTGTAAGTACCTTTTTTTATTATAAGATATATATTTTTAATTATCTCCTAAATATAACATCGATTGAGACAAATAAATATAAGCGAAGAGGAAGAGGAAGGTTAATATCAAAAAAATACTCTAAAAATGAAGTTTTTCATAGATAGATATTTATAAAATTGTTTTGTATTTCTTTATTAAAAATATTTCTTTAAAATTAAGTTCAATATATGTACTAAAATAAAGATTTTAGCGTAAATTTGATTTCAAATATCCATTATAAAATAACAGCCGTCGGCTCTACTTTTAACATTATATTATAATGTTAAAATATGGACATTTTAGTTTATTTAATACCTACCCAAATAGTTCACAAATATTTCTAAAATTCAATTTTAACAATTTATTCATTTTTAATTTACATTTTTAATATTATTCATTAATTTTTTATTTACATTTTTAAAAATTTTCACTCATTCTTAATTAACATTTTTAATATTTATCTTATTTTTGTAAGTCAGTTAAGTAAGTCCTTAAAAAGTTTGCAATAATTGGGTACTTAGGCAATGGTCGTGTTCGTCGTGCGTGATTTTTTTATAGTCGATTTGTTAATATAAATTAAAGTAAACTCTTAAAGGTACTAGTATGGCTAACATAATGCAGGTATAACTAAAACTTTATATAATTGAATATTTATCTAAATTAAATTTTTTTTTTGAGGCCGGTCGTGGCGCAGCGGCACGAGGTGTGACTGCAAAACCGACTGGTTGTGGGTTCGATCCCCACTCGAGGAGATGAAATATTTACTTAAATTTATATTTCCATTTCTTCGCTCTGGTGTCGAGGTTAAGCGCGGCGTTGAGTTTTGCCCCTCAACACGCAATGCCTCCAGAATTCGGCAGAAAGTGGGGAACGGAGTGTCTTAACACTAGGTTCCCTCTGCCTACCCTGCTGTGTGGGGGATACAGCGTGAAGCTGATTTAATTTTAATTTAATTTTAAAATTTTTGAATTACTACTGTAAAACTCTGTACTCTCTGAGAATTTAAGTAACTGGAAGTTAAGTAATGCTTAACTTCATTAGTTTATTTTTTTTTATTTCCCCTTTTCTTTAGATTCTCACTCTGTATCCCACCCATAGCAGGGTACACAGAGGGACACTAGTACCATTTGCTTCGACCTTAAGAATTTAAATAGATGAATCTTGTTTTTTTACCGTTCTCTTTGGAATTACGAGTAATTTTAATTATCTTAGTCCGTGTAGAAGGACTTCCTAACCTACCTAAAACACACACGTTGGACCATGTTCACAAAATAAATATTGTTACATACCCTATAGCTTATACTAAAATTTACATTGAATATAATATTAACAATTTATTAAAATAAATTACAACTTGTATTGAATTATAATATAATGTTAGGTATTAAAGACTAGAAATTATCATTAAATTATAAAATATTACTATTATTACGGGTAAAATTATACAAAAACTAACCAATGGTCGTCTGGCGCAGTACACAGTAAATAAATACGACAGCTGTGAATTCGATTCGACGATTTCCACGTCTCTAACCAGGCAGACAAGGCATGGCGATCAGTTCCACCAACAATAACACTCCAAAAAATTCAGCGGAAGGTTGAGAACGGACTCTTCTAACTGGTAACCCTCTATCTAAAGTGCTATATGCGAGATACTGCGTGAATCCAAGGAAATCCAATCCAAATTAATATAAGCTCCATATTTAACGTCCTAACAGACAGAACAGACGTGACGCAGGGATGGATATATTCGCTCTGGTGTCGAGGCAAAGCGCGGCGTTAAGTTCCGCCTCTCAACACGCAATGTCTCCAGAATTCGGCGGGGAAAATGGGGAACGGCGTATCTCAACACAGAGTTCCTTATACCTACCCTGCTGTGTGCGGGATACAGCGTGAAGCAGCAATTTTTATTTCAAATCTCGTTAGATTAGGACGTTTCCTAGTTCCAAAATCCTGTTCATTACCTGTAGGTACGTTGATATCGTGAAATGAATTTAATGCTACAATAATGTATTCTCCGCGAACCCACCCTTATTTGTTTTTCAATCAAAGAGCCCGAGGGAGCACCCTGTTTAAACAACACCGGGAACAGCGGTATGTATATTTAACGAGGCTTGTAAATTAAATCTTCAGCTCATCTCTTGTCCTATGGAATTTGTCTTTGTTTTGTGTATTCATTATTCATGGTATCGTTTTTTTTTTTCAATAATAGCTTCACCCTGTATTTAGCGGGGTGGGCGGAGGGAATTCAGTGTTAAGATTCCGTTCTCATTTTCGGTCCTATTTTTGAGTGTGTATTGAGCGGCGGAAATCAACGCCGCGCTTTGCCTCGTTACTAGAGCGGGAAAAATGAAAATGGTTTATTCCCTCGAGCGGTAATCGAATCTGCAATGGTCACGCCTACAATAACACGCTGTGTTGTAGGAGCAGCGTCGACAAACACGGCCAAAGTCAACAGTTTTTCTCATTTTTATATCAGTTATGAACAAATCGTTTCTTATTACATACCTACTTAATTCTAACAGCGTATGTATTAGAGATATCGATTGGGAAGATTGGGAGGCTCTTTTAATGCGAGGCGTAGGTTTTTTTAGTGATAAAATATTTGATTTTTTAAGCTTTACATAATTCTTTTAACAATATTAAAATATTCCATATAAATTAAATTAAATTACTTTTGCGCTGTATCTCGCTTAGAACAGAGTATTTAGAGGAAACCTAGTGATGAAACACTTCGTTATCCATTTTTTTTGAGAAATTACGTGTTGAGGTAACGGACGGACAGACGGTATATTGTCTTGTAACTAGGACGTTTTTATTTGGAGAAATGATTTTTTTTATTCTCTTTAGCGTAAATCGAACCTACATTCGTTGTGTTTGTATTTGGATACAGTGTCTGTGGAAAATCGATCTTAATACTAAATATAATTTATTCTGTTGCATAGTAGAAACGTTTTCTCCTTTATTTTGTACAATTCCCTTGATAAGACAGCGTTCAGAATTAAAATGGGTTATTTAAAAAAGATAATTTATTTCACATCTCACTTTATTTTTATTTTTTTTAAATGTGTAATTCTTTTTGATATTTCATCTAGGATAAGATCGTGGACATATCATCGATTTGATAAGACGATGTACGGTGCTGGGACGTATCTTTAATGTCTCGAAAATAAGCGAAATGTGGAAATCAGAGTGTCTTAACAATAAATTTCTTCCTTAGATGGTAACTTGTTCTAGATTCACACTATTAACCGAATATATGAATAGGTTAAGTCACTTCGTTCTCCACTAGTACATAAAATTTCGTTGTAACTACTAACCATTCACCTAAGGACAAAAAAGTAAGAGATGTAATATTAAATAGCTATTTCATTATAGAAATACTCTCCATATTTCTTCACTTCCATACGAAAAAAACAATATAATAACATAATTTCCAATTCAACTTTTGTATATAGTAGTAATAAAAACGACTCGCCTCGAAGTAATTTACGGAAAATCAACTTAGAATGTCATTCCGGAGGCAGGCGGCTATTCAATTACTTTTGTAAGCAAATTGCCATATTTGCATGTTTATGATTTTTATTATATTTAGATTCGTTGCTTAGTTAAACTTTCTTTTGTACTAGAATTTGACTTTTCTCATCACTTTATTTAAATTATATTGGTCTGTTTTGTAGTTTATTGTGGATGAGTATTTTTGGAGGGTATTTTTGATTTTTTTTTGAATTGCTGTTTTACACTAAGGGTAGATGAATGTTTTAGAAAACGGATTATGAAATGTAAATATTATATATTATATATATATATCGGTATGTACCGTGGGTGGCGAAATTTGATGGTTTTAAATAAAGTTATATTTGAAATTCGTTAGGCATCTTAGGTAAATTATATTTTTCGGTTCACTAGGTTAAATGAGATGGCTAAAGTTAAATTATTCTTTAGACTTAGTGATTCATTTTAAGCAGGTCGTTGTTTTTCATATTTTATCATTATATTATTTCGGAAACATAACATACATATATAACATACATACATATATGAACTGATTAAAGAATATTTTTATTTTGAGTTTTGAATTAAATTTATAATCATTAATAAACCTTAAAGTAACTTCAAAATTTATTTAATTTTTTTTCAATACCTGCATTCCGCAATGGGTATATGGGTGAGAAGAGTGTAGATACCTACGGGTAGCGATAAACATAGTAGTCTAAACCACGAACGAATTATTTAACACTAACTCGTAGATTCCCTCTGCTTACCCATATTGCTATACACGCCGCCTAATTTTCAA
The DNA here is from genome assembly GCA_013403705.1 of Heliconius hermathena. Taxonomy (NCBI): domain Eukaryota; kingdom Metazoa; phylum Arthropoda; class Insecta; order Lepidoptera; family Nymphalidae; genus Heliconius; species Heliconius hermathena. The sequence continues at coordinate 98,073 of JAAIXJ010000221.1, read as the reverse complement.
GACTTTGAGAATTAAATGGCAGACCTAAACGCCGCGCTATGTCTCGTTATAAGAGCGACGAAACGATTTTTTTTATTACAACGGAAATCGACTTTTAACTTAACATTAAATTAAATCACATCAATTAACTAACTAAAAATTAATAATGAAACAAATACAAATTAAATCTAATTCAAAGCTACATAGAAACAGATTAATTTATAAAACCAACAATAGATATCTACTATGGGATTAGTTAAAAATTCAATTGTCCGAAAAATTCGACGAGAGACCGTCTGTCAACATCGCGCGACGGGTCGAGGGGGCGCGCCAACGACACGGTCGTATATGTAAAACAAGAAGAGAGAAGAGAAGAATGGTCCAAGCTTAATTCGACATAATGCATCTGTATTCTGTATATTTTTGAATGGAAACCTAAAAATTTCTTTTGTTTAATGGATTGGATTGAAAAGAAATTTTAAATGGATTAGATTCATAAATTTGAGGCTGTTGCGGGGCGGATCAACTTCTAAACGTAAAAGCGCAAGGTAGTGGGATCTATTTACACTCGAAGACACGAATTATTTCATTTCCTCGATCTGGTAACGAGACGAAGTGCGGTGTTAAGTTCTGTCACTCAATACGCAATGTCCTGAAAATAGACGAAGGTGTTCTTACCCCCCACGAGGCGTCTTAACACTAGATTTTCTCTGCCTACCCTGCTTTGGGTGGGTGACAAGGTGAAACTGAAGAAAAAGCCCCTAATTGTACCAGACCAGCCATAGCAGTCATAGCTACTTCTGGCACTTCGAATATATCATACACTATATTTCTTATTTCCATTTGATTACGGGGCTGTGTGGTAGTTAAAAGTAAATATATACTTATAACAAAATCGTATCGGATGGGTGTTTGTACATGGAAGATGTATAAGAAGAAATACATTGGTGAAATTTAATAAGGTAATAGAACAAAAAACAATGTATTTAAAATGTTTGTCTCTTTGGCTGTGCATTTGTTTACGCTAATCTCAGAAACGCCTTAACTTATTGAATTTTTCACTTTTGAATCTTGGCAAGCTTTAAAGAATGTTGTTTTATATTTATTTGTCTTGTGATTATTATATTAATAGAAAACGAAAGTAATGCAGATCATTAATACTTAATCATGTAGTTCAGTATATACCTAGATACAATTATAAATAAATATATAAGAAAAACAATTGAGAATGGGGTCAGTCGTCGCACAGGGGCCCAAAGTGTAACTGTAAAACCGACTGGTTGTGGGTTCGATCCCCACTCGAGGAGATGAAATATTTACTTAAATTTATATTTCCGTTTTTTCGCTCAGGTGTCGAGGACAAGCGCGGCGTTAAGTTCTGCCACTCAACACACAATGCCTCCAGAATTCGGCAAAACGTGGGGAACAGAGTGTCTTAAAACTAGGTTCTCTCTGCCTACCCTGCTGTGTGCGGGATACAGCGTGAAGCTGCTTTACTTATTTTTTATTTTAACAATTGGGAACTAAGACATGCGAGATACGAGTACACACACACATATATAACGCAGTAACAATTAGCAAAAGTTAACAAAACCTTTATATCTTTACAAAACTTGCCGAAACGTTCCTTCGAACGTCGATTAAATATTAAAGACGAATTAACTCCGTTTTCGCAGACACCAATTAAGTGTACAGAGCCAGAGTAAATAAGAAGGAATTAATTTTGTAGGTAAGTATCTACTTCTAGTCGAAATTTGTGCTTGCTTAAACATTCTCTATTCTATGGGAAGCGTTTTATTGTTTAACTAGCGATCCGCTCGCGGCTTCACCCGCTAGAACTACACAATTATTTATTTTTTTACTTATCTGAATTACTTTAGTGTTTAAACGACATTATAATTTTAAAGACATTATTTATTTATTTATTCAATTATTTATTCAATTATTTATTCAATTCAATAAATAAATTATTTTGAAGCTATATAGTCGATCCAAATTCTTTACACTGACATAATTTTTTAATTTAGGGGTCGATTGAAATAAAACAAACACTAAATCTTATGGAAAGTTTTCCTCAATATAATTGTGACAGTCGATTCTGAGATTAGCGTTATTTGATTGATTGAGAAAATTAAAGTGGCCAGTCGTGGCACAGGGGCACAAAGTGTGACTGTAAAACCGACTGGTTGTGGGTTCGATCCCCACTCGAGGAGATGAAATATTTATCTAAATTTATATTTCCATTTCTTAAAAATTAAAAATCATTACATTGATAAATGCCCCCAATAATAGATTTTCTCCTATTACTTCCTTGTACAGACAGCGATAAGTTGCAATTTTATAATATGTATATATGTATAGGGGCGTTGTGGATGAACGGAGTCTCACTTTAAGCTAGATTATGGTTACCAATCTCCACACATGGTAAGACAAAATGCGGTGTTAAATACCGCTACTGAATAGTAAACGTCTCGAAATTAGACAAAAAAATAAGATTAAAATGTCTTGAGACTCTGTTTATCTATCCTTTCTTTATTTTCACACTGTATCCCGCATCTCTCTATCCCGCTAAACGTAAAAGCGTGAAAGCGTGAAAAACAAATTTACTCAAACAATGCAAAATTCAATAAATCTCATCCCCAAACTATCTAACAAACATCGGAGCGGAACAATTGGAGTAGACACGGGCTGGTCTTATGTTAGCGATTAAATAGTATTTCGAATATAGTGGATCTCAAAGGAGCACTTCTATTGAATGCGTCGAACTGATTTTAGTAGGTTTTGTAGGGCAACTATGAGTTTTGGATATTTTGGGCTATTTTTATTCCGTGAAGCGTGCAACGTGAACAATGTGTACGGGATGTATACGACTTATTATATCAATTTTTTATCATTCTCGGCTCAATTGACCAAAAAAAAGTATATTCGTATATACCAAAATATATTTTATATATTTGCACATTGACTTTTCATACAGAATTATACTTTCAACTTTTTGTTGGATAACCGTTTATTCAAAACAAAATAGTTATAGTCGTTGTTGAACATGTCCAATTTATGTTACACTACACTAGCGTAGCTATTACTACACTACACTAGCGTACTACTAACGTTACACTAGCGGCCCACTCGGCTTCGCCCGCATACCACCTATAATACTTTTATTATGCAAAAGATTAATATATTCGGTTGAATATATTAATCTTTTGCATAATAAATTCATGGTTCATGAACAACTTTTTTTTCATAATTTTGAGAAATTGTAAGCTACATGGATGTCAACAGCGGCAAGGGCACCCCCCACGGGACTCGAGCCTAAGAGCGTCGTAATTATTTTAATTTTCCATTTTCTCAAAAAGTATACGTCCAAATTACATACTACAAAAACCAAAGTTTATCTTCATAAAATATCCTTGATGATGGAATAACTTTCGCTCGTAAGTTTCATTATCAATGTCAAATAAAATACGGTGAAATATCAACAATCAATTTTCAATTATTATTTCTCGAATAATACCTTATTGTGACTTAAAGAGATAGATGTACGGTGTCGCGGATTTTTTATTAGACCTATGATAATAAAATGGAATATTTTTGTTATACAATGTACGGGCATACATAGAGCATTTTTTGCAGCGCTAGCGTTCCTTATTATTGTTATAACATTATTTAAGGCTAACTAAAACTTACACTGTAATGTTATATAGCCGATAGCATTCCTGGAGAATACAGTTTTCATATAAATTTAAAAAAAGTAAATCGGACCAGTAGATCCAGAGATCTCAGCGTTAAAACAAACAAATAAACTCTTCCGCTTTATTATATTAGTATAGATGACTAACAATGCCGACAATTTATGTTACCATCGGTCAGTCTTTGGTCTCCTTTGTCTTAAAAATAAGAAATATTTAAAGAAACTAAATAGTAAGTGCAAAAAGACATATCGTATGTTAAACATTTGAAACATTATATATAGATAGGAATATATTGCAACTTGGGAAATGGAATGTTTTATATTTTAATTTTCTCGTTCTGGTAACGAAGCAAAACGTGGTATTGAATTCCGCCACTCAACACACAATAACTCGAGAATTCAGCGGGAGATGAGGAATAGACATGTCTGAATAATGACGTTGTGTTTTAGTGTTAGTTTCCCAGGTTCCCTCCACCTACATAGCTAAGTGGGGGATGCAGCGTAAAGCTAGAAAAAGAAAAACAATCGTTAGATCCATGTCTCCCACACGACAAATGTTAGACTTGTATTGAGTTACCCAAAATTATATAAAAGCTTATCTGTCTATGCCTTTTTTTCGAGTAATTTTTCGTGTACTTTAATTTGTACAATTTACCTTATAACATTTCCATTCAATACTTACCCTATAGCCACCCTACTCAATAGTCGATACCGGCAATGCCCCCTTAGTTACGGATTATCCGCAGAAGTGCACAGTGTGTTGTCAATGCGGTTGTATTTATTTGTTATTTGGACACTGCAATGGTTAGGCGCGAGCAAATACTTTTGTAAACATTAAATTGTATCTATTTTGTGCTATGTGCGCTATTTCGTTGCTTTTTAACGTTTTTTTTGGATATATAATAAGATCGGTTAAGAGAACATAGTGTTTAGACACTACATAGCGTCAACAGTCAGTTAGTTCAACAGTCTACGCCCAATTTTAGGGCGTTTCCGTTTGAGTAACATAATCAAAGTGGAGAAATAATTTTAATATGATTTTCTCCATAATGGTATGGAACCCACAACATTTGCGTGCTCTGTTAAATACTGACCATTGCGGCACTGTCCAATGGACATGGTCCCAACGATTAATAAATTAAGAATCAGCTTCACGCTGTATCCCGCACACAGCAGGGTAGGCAGAGGGAACCTAGTGTTAAGTTTCCGTTTCTCACTTTCCGTCGAGTTGTAGAGGCATTGCGTGTTGAGTGGCGGAACTCAGCGCCGCGCTTTGCCTCGATACCAGAGTCAAGAAATGAAATATAAATGTAAATAAATATTTCATTTACTCGAATAGGGATCGAACCCACAACCAGTCGATTGTACAGTCACACTTTGTGTCCTTACGCCACGGCTGGCCTCAATAACAAATATGATTAAATTAAACGGCAAATGTAGCATTTGTATATTTTGACATTCCATAATAATAATAATAATTTAAAAAGTCATTTGGAAAGAATTTGAAATTTTTGGGAAAGAATTTGGAATTTGAAAGATAAAGTTCAAAATATAAATAAAAAAATACATTATATATTTGTGTTTTTACTAAATAATGTTCTATATTTAATATGACATGAATTGCACTTTGCTTCACGCTATATCCCGCATATAGTAGAGGGCTAAGAAACTCCGTTCCCCATCATAAAATTTTCGAGAACAAAGTCTCGATACACGCAATCGTGTTGAGTGGCAGAACTCAATTTTTACCAAAGCGAGGAAATGAAAATATTAAATTATAAAATTTATAAAATAAATAAGAATTCATTGATATATTAATAACTAAATAAACAAGACTATAAACGTATCTAGTAATGTAGCTTACTAAGGAAATAACTTATTAGTAAAAAATAAGATTTTTCTTTTAGATTTTCAAAGAACCATTTGAATTCTAAGGATTTTTATCAACAAAAGGATATAAATAGAAAATTTAGTCAATAGTTAGTGAGATGAGTATGAAAGACATGTGTATGTTTTCCATCAAAATATAAATTAAAGTATAAAGAAATCATGTTAAATCTGCCCATATGTTTACAATATGACATGCTATATTATATGTAGGTAGGTAAATATTATATTATATGTAGGTACATTTACATTTAAATAAAAGAAAAAAACATATTTTAAGACAAGTGTATCAAATTTGCACTATCATAACATGTTATAAAATGAAAGTAAAAGTAATCCGAAGCGTATCCTAAGGGCCCTCCAATACGATTAGTTCTACGACTACACATGCTCATCTTGGAGCTAGGGGGCTATCTCGGTACCATATGGCCGCTGGGATTCGCTATCTCGTCGTCAGTTGTACCGTGAAATATAGTTTATTGTTCAAAAATGTGGTCGTATTTTGAATAATATTGAGAAAAAAAAGCGCCAAGTTCATTGTGTATTAATAGTGAATTTTATTGTTTTTTTTTAAATTTTATGATTAATAAAGGTGACTGTTTATTTCTATTTGGTATGGTTTATGGTTGCTCGACTTGGTTGCTCGAACTTTTATCAATTTGTAATGCTTAAAGAACTTGACTTCTCATTTACACCTTATACAAACTGAAATTATATATAGAACGAAGGACTGTAATAAGAGATTATATGTAGAGTTGGTTATTTTTTGTCAAGAAATCAGAAATCTCTATCTGCCCTAATACATTACATATGTATATGATAACTAATTAATTTAACCACATTAATTAAGTATTTAATTGTATTGTCTTACACTATGGTTTTGAATAATTTAATTATATTTTCTTTGAGATTTACGTTTTATCCTGCTTATAGCATGGTAGGCAGAGATGTCAAATATTTTATCTTCAGTCAAATTTGCAAAAATCAATCAATTTAAATCAGCTTCATGCTGTATCCCGCACACTGCTGGATAGGCAAAAGGAACCTAGTGTTAAAACACACCGTTGCCCACTTTCTGTCAAGTTCTGGAGGCATTGTGTGTTGAGTGGTAGAACTCAACACCGCGTTTTGCCTCGACACCAGAGCCAAGAAATGAAAATATATGGGATCGAACCCACAACCAGTCCATTTTACAGTCACACTGTGTGTCTTTGCACCACGACTGGTCTCAAAAAAAGAAAAGATGATATAACTATTATATGCTTCTTGTGAACTTCAAATATGTAAAAGCTTATTTCTTATACTTTACATTAGTTAACTTACATTAGAATCAATAATTTTCCATAAATTATCTTTCTAAAATGACGTACAAAACCAATCTACAAATAACAAAAGTTACAGTCAATAAAAAATCACGCCATCGCAGCTAATTTCCATTGAGCAAAATACTACGTAACGAAAGCAACATATGCAATCATTAATATAATGTAATGCCATTTAATGTAATCAATTTGAGCTTCTCCATACATTGGGGTGGCAAATTACCAGTCACACCCCTAATGATCGCTTCTAATTCTGTAGGGATGCTAACTTCGTATTGTGAATCGTATATTGATATATTTTTTATTGTCGTATCGTGTTATTACAGGTTTAGTTTCTTTTTAAAATAATATTAGTATTTAAAATTTGGGTAACGCTAATATATAAACGTACCACGACTTCAAGTTTTTCCTGTTTTGCGTTTTTCTTAATATATATTTTTTGTATGTAATATGTAATCAAGCCAAATTGTAGAATGAGAATTAGAACCAGGAAAGAGTTGGAGTTTATGGCGCGGTTGTAGATTAGATTCGCATGCGAGTACATATTTAAAATGTTTTTATAAAAAATATAGTGATTTATCACTAACCTTTCCACATTTTCCATTTAAGTGCAGGAGATACTTGTATGTGTGAAAATAAAAAATAAATTATAGTCAACCCTTGAACTTAAAAACGATGAGCATCCCTCTGTTGATTTTTAACATTGGGGGCGACCAGAAAATATCAAGTGGTGATTTATTACAAACTGACATATTTTGTTAACTTTTAAATGATGTCTTTTTGAATGAGCGAGGGTGGTTGTAGTAAAATTTTTATTGTTTGTCCTAATCCTAATTACATCATTAATATTTTATGTAAGTATATAAGTTAAGAGTTTTTTTATATAAGTAAAAAGCGTTGTTATTTCAAAGACATTAATATAGAATGATTTGTGGAGGATATGGAGGTTTTTTGTATTTTATTCGTATCACAATCAGCTAATATAAATTTTTATGCCTGAAATACTTGCGTCATTTCTTTTTTCTCAAGATTATTAAATAAATATATTTTTATCCTGTAAAAAAATATTTCTTGCCATAATATTCTCGTCTTTGTCCATCTATTGTCTTTATAAGCCAACCACAATAATAAGGCCAGCCTATTTTCATTTTAGTTTTAATTATATAAATTAAATTCTGAAATACTTAGTGCAGACCGCAACCGACGCATAATCTTAATATCAAAAAATCAAACAAACCATTTTTTTTATCATCTTCACGCTGTATTCCGCACACAGCAGGGACGCAGAGGGAGCCTAGTGTTAAGACACTCCGTTCCTCACTTTCCGCCGAATTCTGGAGGCATTGCGTGCTGAGTGGCGGAACTCAACGCCGCGCTTTGCCTCGACACCAGAGCGAAGAAATGAAAATATAAATGTAAATAAATATTTCACTTCCTCGAGTGGGGATCAAACCCACTACCAGTCGATTTTACAGTCACACTTTATGCCTCTGCGCCACGACCGGCCTATTTGTAGCATCAAAAACAACATTTGATGAGTATACAACATTTATTCAGTTCAAAAATACAATCAATAAAATAAACAGTTGACAAAACGTAAGGGTAATGCCCTCATAGCGGATACATTATTGCCCTTGCCCCAAATACGAATTGATATTCGATACACTAAATTCACACGCATTATTTGCCCAATGTCTTTGTTCCACCAGTTCTATGGCTCCATATATGGTTTATTGGTCGGTGAAATGTACCAGATTATTATAATGGCTTACTTTGTGTTAATGATGTATTGCTGAGTTACGTCTAATGGGCGTTATTAAGATATGATAATAAGATTTTTTTATATTTCTTTTTTAATATACTTTTTTCTTAATTTGATAATTGTTATTTTATTTTTAGGCCAGTCGTAGCGCAGGGGCACAAAGTGTAACTGTAAAACCGATTGGTTGTGTGTTCGATCTCCACTCGAGGTGATGAAATATTTATTTAAATTTATATTTCTATTTCTCCGCTCTGGTATCGAGATAAAGTGCGGTGTTGAGTTCTGCCAACACGCAATGCCTCCAGAATTTGGCAGAGAGTGGGGAACAGGGTGTCTTAACACTAGGTTCCCTCTGCCTACCCTGCTGTGTGGGGGATGCAGCGTGAAACTGATTTATTTTCATTTATTTTATTTTTGTTATTTTTATTATATTTTTCAATAGTAGATACATGTTATTGGGATTAACTATTTAGTTATTGCTACAAAATGACATAATAACACTTAATTATTTTTACAGAATGGAGGCGACAAACTTGGCGCTGTCACCACGAGAGTCTCTAAAGCCTCGCTCTGAACATAAAGGGTTAGAAATGAGTAGTAAACCTAATCAAGTAAGCATATTTAATTATGATTTCTATTATTTTATGAAAATGTTTAATATTTGATATCTGTGAATTCGTTCTTTGAATTATGAATATTATGAACTAAATATTCTAATTTCAGTTGCTTTGTTTTAAAAGTGCAATAATTAAATTATACTTGTTTTTTACATTTTCATTTGTCACATCACTATAATCTTATTAAATCATCAATTTTATTATAATAAATCACTATAATCAAGCCGCTTTTAGGAGTTTTCAACCATATAATTCTGGATGAATATGTATGTATATATATATTTTGAATTCCGACGTTTTATAACCATTACAGCTCTTCGTAACCACGAATACACTTTACTTTAAGAGTAAATATTCAAGTTTCATAACAATCTCTCAACAAACGCTGTTTGCTTACACCAGGTGGGAACTGTCCTGCTATACGGCGTACCAATAGTTTCTTTAGTCATCGAGGGGGTCGAACGCCTGTGTCTTGCCCAGATATCCAACACGCTACTCAAGCAATTCTCATACAATGAAATCCACAATCGTCGTGTCGCTTTAGGCATAACTTGCGTGCAGTGCACTCCCGTGCAGCTGGAGATCCTCCGGCGGGCCGGCGCTATGCCGGTGTCTTCAAGACGATGTGGTAAGAAAAAAAGTGATATTTGGTAACTAGTATTTTTACGATTTTCTTTTAATGTTTTTCTATATTAGTCACAAATATTTTCTATTGATGAATGTAGTATATTTGTATACATATTTTTAGGATTATTATTATATAATTTAGTCTCACACTGTGTACATCGTCACTTTATGCCCAAATTCGCCAGAAATCGCCCATTAACAGGCGGATCTAAACGCTGCACGACTTTGTATTGCTATCAAAGAAAGTGAGATTTTCTAAATGAGTTCTTTATTTGATATAAGAGCGAAAGACGACAAATTCTTCCGAACATACGCGCTAAAGCAATTCTCCCTCAACGGATTACCTACACTTAAAGCTTTCCAATACATAATCACTTGTCTACTTGTCTGACAGGTGAAGTACTTATTCCTAAATACGCTTCGCTTGTTTTGATTAAACTTTTCCAATGAATTTTCGAACAATACAGTCTAGAAAACAGAAGAAATTAAAACGTTAAATTGCAAATATTTAATACATCTTTAAAAATAGGCCAGTTGTGACGAAGCGGCACAAGCGTGTGACTATAAACGCGGCGGGTTCAGGGTTCGAATTCCACTCGTGGAAATGGAGTATTTAATATTTTCATTTCACGCTCATAACTGGTAACAAGGCAAGGATCGGCGTTGGGTTCCACCACTCAACAAGCAATGCTTCCAGAATTCGGCGGAATATAGGGAACGGAAGTGTCTTATTGCGAAAGGAGTAAGTTAAGACACTTTGTTCCCCATTAAGATACTTCGGTTCCCACTTCCCGTCGAATTCAAGACTTTACTTTATTTCTTCTTTTGCTGCTTTCTCGTGGCGTTGAGTTCTGCCACTCAACACGGAATGCCTCCAGAATTCGGCAGAAAGTGGGGAACGGAGTGTCTCTACACTAGGTTCCTTCTGCCTACCCTGCTGTGTGCGGGATATAGCGTGAAGATGTGTAGCTGCTTTCATTTCTATTAGGTATGATAACCCGACGGGAAGCGGAACGCCTCTGCAAATCGTTTCTAGGCGACAACGCCCCGCCGAGGCTGCCCGATGACTTCGCTTTTGCAGTACATCACGAGTGCGCTTGGGGGTGTAGGGGAGCTTTCTTACCCGCTAGGTAGGTGTATTGGAATATTCATTGTATAATAATTTATACTTATTTAGAAAACGTATAAAAAATTGAACGTAGAAAACCCACCAGCACCTGGTCGGTTTTCAGGAGGCACGGGTTCGAGTCCCGCTATATTCAATTTTTTATGCGTTTTCTAAATAAGTATTTTTCTTTCCTAAGTGTGGAATAATACTTTAAAGTGTTTAAAAAAATGTATAATAATTTTATATAAAAATAACATTATAACAGGACTTGAACCTATTGGAGTCTGTAAAAGAGACACAGGTTCAAATTGAGCTTCTTTACATTTTTTTTTATTTCAATCTGTATCCTGCATATAGCTGTGTAGGCAGAGGGAATCTAGTCTTATGACATATCATTTACTCACTTCCCGCCTAATTTTCACGATAAAAAATAATGTCGTTCGTCCTGTCACCAGAGTGAGAAAATGATAATATATAAATATATAATTTAATCCTCAAATGGGAATCGAATTGTCATATTTACAGTTAGATGTTGTACCTACAGCTGTACCATGACGACCTCAGTAATTGTCATTTCGATATTTTTTTACTATTGTAAAATTTTCGAAACGTCGGTTTTCCAAAAAGTTATAAAACTAAATATAAGCGATTAAAACAGTTAAATAGTTTCATGTAAAATATATAAAAAATCCAAAAAATAAACATCTCATTATTATTTTTCTCTTCTTAGGTATAACTCATCTAGAGCGAAATGCATCAAATGCGCCTACTGTGGACTATTCTTTTCACCTAACAAATTCATTTTCCATTCTCACCGCGTCGGACCTGGTGACAAGTATGTACAGCCGGACGCAGCTAACTTCAACTCTTGGAGACGACACATGAAACTCAGTGGAAGCCCTCCCGTAGAGGTTATACATGCTTGGGAAGACGTCAAGGCCATGTTTAATGGAGGAACGAGGAAACGAATGCTTTCTGCGGCTAGGTAAGCTTGGACAGCTAGGAGAGGTATTGCTTAAAGATCCTAATTAATAAAAATGTTTAGAAAAAATATTGGCTGTAAGTTTTGTTTATTTCCTAATATTTTGAAGGTTTCACGAAAAGTGGTAGATTTTTGGAAAAATATTGCCAGTCAATGGGTGGTATGGCTGCTTTATTAATATTATACTTGGAATTATATTTGGACTAGAAAATGATATATCGATGATATGTTTTTAAGGTCCGTATTTATAAACTGCTCTCAACTCCGAGATCGATCTTGAGATGCCTTTTAAATTGATAGATGATTAAAATGACACCTCAATATATATATACGAACTAAAGTGTTATAAAAAATATTAACAAATTATAAGCAGTTAGGGATAAAATTATAATTTTTAATTTACCCATCCTTTCACAAAGTTCGGTTTAAAATTGTGCCACAGAAGGGTACCAATTCGCAGGCCGGAAGTGGAATCTGAAGTGAAGCGGGCACCGGCCAGTCCTCCGTCACACACTCCTGTACCAAGACTGGCTGACTATGTGTGGGGAGCGAGGCTACCATTGCCTTACGCGTTACCTTGGCTTAAACCTACACTGTGGTCTCCTGGTAAGTAACTTCGTTTTTTTTGTCTTAGTTTTCTATATGTAGAATAAGGATGAGAAGACTTAAATACAATGAGTGTTGCATCGCGGAATTCATCGCCGCACTTCATTTCTTTAAAAAAAAATAAGTTGTATTAATAAATTAAAAAAATAAATTTAAAAAAAATAAAAAAAATAAGAGATATAAAATGCATAGTAAAACTTGTATACGGATTTCGCAAAAAGTGGAGAAGTTAACACTAGGTTCTTTATGTCTACGTTGCTTTGCAGGATAAGCCGTGAAGCCAGCGTGGTCAAATGAAAATAACTATGAATTTTGTATAATATATATAAAGGCTTCCTTGGACAATAAGGCCTTATAAGGCCTTCCTTGAACTAGTTTCTGAGATTAGCGTGCGTCAACCCAAACAAACTCATCAGCTTTATAATATTAGTACACATAATATTGTCGTTTTTTTTTTCAATTAAGGTGCATTAACAGCGTTAAGCAGTGTTGGTGCGATTGAAGAGCCCCGCGCGTTCCGCCCGGTGCGTTCGCACAGGTTGGAGTCGCCGCAGCTGTCACCTGTTATTTCACCAACGCGATCGCCAAATAGGTAAAGTGGGAAATTATGTTGCAAGGAATGTTGTTTTAGGGCGACGTGGCTCAGGGGCACAAGGGTGTGACTGTAACGCGACGGTTCTGAGTTCGATTTCCCCTTGAAGAAATGAATTATTATTTCTTTATACGAAAGCAAAAACCCGGCGTTAAGTTACGCTACGCAATGCTTCGCAAAATTCTCTCTACGAATTCCAATATTTGCGGGATACAGCTTGAAGTAGATTTAATTTTTTTAAATGAATGTTGTCATTTTAGTAAATATTAATAACTTACATGAGGCCAGTCGTGGCGCAGCGGCACGCGGTGTGACTGTAAAACCGACTGGTTGTGGGTTCGATCCCCACTCGAGGAGATGAAATATTTATTTAAATTTATATTTCCATTTCTTCACTCTGGTGTCTCAACACGCAATGCCTCCAGAATTCGGCAGAAAGTGGGGAACGGAGTGTCTTAACACTAAGTTTCCTCTGCCTACCCTGGTGTGTGCGGGATACAGCGTGAAGCTAATTATTTTTTTTAATAACTTACATAACGTTACATAAACCACTCGAGTTTAGACTAACATAATTTATTACACTTTTGTGGGCTTATTATAAAACACTAAAACAGGCTTTTGCCTGTTTTAGTGTTTTATAAAAACAACTATATTTTACTTAACCTTCCTAAAATTGAATAGGTCACCCACATCGCCAAGGCGGTCGCGGTCTCCTCTCCGTTCCCCCGCAACGTCACCTCTACGTTCACCGCTACGGTCCTCGCCCGCGAAGTCTACGAAGAGCGATCGCGACAGTGATGAAAGTGTCGATATTGAGACAACTGAGGAGGATCATGCTAAGGACGTGGTGAGGAATTGTTTTTAGCTTCTCACCGCCGTTTACTCTTTTATCTACGAGGAAATAAAAAAAAATATATAATAATAGATTCATTTCCCCGGGTGGGAATCAAATCCACAACCGACTCCATTACAGTCGCACGTTTGAGCCCATGCGCCTTGACGGTAAGTCAGTATTGTTCAAATTGGAAATAATATTTTGTTATGATTATAATGCTGATGACATTATTTTGAGGCCGTTGTGATGAACTGGTCCGGTTTTTTATTGTAATCTATTATTTTCTTTTCCTTTATCACCCGCTATCATACTCAATGTCTTTAAAATTAAGCAGATGGCAGAAAATTATGAAATAGAGCAGGAGCTAAAAGCAACTTTTCTAATATTTTACAAAAATTAAGAAGACTACCACAGGAAAATTACAATAGTAGACTGAACTTGGCGTTATTGTAAATGTTTCTACGCGTAACTTGAACCCAAAACCATCCCACAACAAAAAAAAATACAAAAAATATTTTTAACAATTTTAAAGTGTTAATCCACACTTAGGAAAGAAAAATACTTATTTAGAAGACGTATAAAAATTTGAACATAGCGGGACTCGAACCCGCGCCTCCTGGAAACCGATCAGGCGCTGACCACTAAGCCATACGTTCTCATCAAGCTACTTCGAAATTTTTATACGCTTATTACAACAAAACCAACTATAAAAAAGTAAAAGTTTTCAATTTTACAACGAACATTTTATAATACCGCGTAAACGTATCTAAAAGATGCAATTTAATACCTAAGTATCGAAGCAATCGCATTATCTGTCGACATTCGAGCCAAACCGAGCTCGAGTTGGATCCAATTTAAAAAGTTGCAGGAAAATTTTTCCAATCACATTCTGAATGTAATCTGCGATTAGTCTCCTTTCTGAGTTACTTAGTAGTGGTTTTTTTTCTTGTATTTTTTATATATTTATTTATGAATTTTGTTGGTGTATAGCTTATGTTTTAATGGTAGCTTTTGTTTGAGTTAATAGTTTTTTTCTGTTTTTTGGATTCTTTTTTTAGGTTCACGCTGTATATAACAGTAGGGGTACAGGAAACCTATTTTTAGATACTCTGTTACTCACTTTCTTTTGAATTCTGGAGAGAGAACAGGAGGGAAAGAGAACTGAGTGTCGTAGAATTAAGTTACCAGGTTCCCTTTGCCCACCCTGCGTATATGCGTGAATACAGCGTGAAGCAAAAAATATTTAATTTAATATAATATACCAGATAAATATATTTATAACTAAAATTTTGTACATTTATAGGTCTCCTAAAAATAATACCTTCCTATAAAATAATTAACCGAACGACCAAATCATCAATACTATTACAATATATAGATACATAGATAGTAACAAAACCATTCATTAATTAAAATTCACTTCCAAACATTTGCTATCTAAGTTTGAAACAGACATGGCCCTAGAGACGCCGCCATTTTGGTACAGTACTGTACGTGGCCGGTGGCACGTCGTAAACTCTAGGTAATTACTGCCGTGGTGAATCCAAATGGACTTCATTTCGCTCTTAAATAAGAGAAAATGTTTAATTTAGTACCGATCGGTAATCTCGCACCAATTAATTGGGGATTCCAATTTTGTGACGGAACTTTTTTGCTATCCCGCTCGGTCGGTGCTTTTATTCACAGGGCGAGTAGGGCTTGTAATGCTTTTGAATGGATTTTTTTGGGCAATTGCTGAATTTGACTTTTTTTTTAAGTATTTTTTTTAGGAATTTTGGTAATTTGTGAAAGGTCATTAATATATTTTCAGTGTAATGCGCTGTAATTTTTTAAGGCCATCTAAATGTTTTTTGTTTTATTTTTTCGCTTCGATAGCGATACAAGTTCCTCCAATCAACACGTAGTGTCTTGAAATTTGGGCGGAAGGTGGTGAACTTAATGTCTAAGCCCTAGATTTAATCTTACTACCTTGCTATATGCGAGCCACAGAGGGCCACTAATTTTTTTTTCTCTTATACTTTAAGTACTCGTACGTACACGTACTCTATTACTTTACTTTTTTATTTTGTATCAAAGGGAAAAATAAACATACGAGAAAAACTTTGTGTAACTTTCTTCGTTTCCTATTTTTAGACTACGAGTTCTAGAACTCAAATAATAATAAAAGCAATAGTATATATAACATCGCCATTGCCTCATTAAACTAATATAAAATACCCAAAAATTTGGGTATTTGAAGGTTTTATTATGAAGTATAGTCTACATTATATAGGTCTACATTTATTATGAAATATATAGCTTTCACTACGCCTATAATCGAATCTGTACCAAATGCGCCAAGACGGCCTCAATATATTTAACAAAAAAAATATGAGCTGAGCTTACAATGAAATAAAGGAATTTTCAATTGGATATTGAAGAAAAAAATTATACCACATAGCATATGGCTTACGAAGTAACCTAAATCCGTTTTGCAGAAGCATTGTTTTAAAGGTTTTATGAACGGGAAAAGAGGTCATGAAAGACTTTCTATACTTTTTAGTGAAAGTCATGAAATGGTTTCTGGTTCATTCTTTATTTTTTTGTTAGCTTTCTGTAGTACAAAGCAGTTGCAGTTTGACTTTAACAATTCATTATTTGTGATTAAGATATGTTTTAAAAATATTAGCTTAGATTTTTTATTTTATGTGTTTATGGTAGTTGTAGGTTCAATCCCTATTTGGGGAAATGAATTAGATAAGTAAATTCGAGCAGAAAGCGAATACGCCTACAACATAGAGATTTTTTTGCCCATCCAGTAGCGTTAACTATGCTTACTTAAATATACCTACCAGTGGCGTAGCTAGGGTATTTGCTGCCTGGTGCAGCATAGGACTTGATGCCCTTCAAAATGGTTAAAATAATTTCAGATTTCAAAACACATTAAAGTAGATATATAAATTTTTATTGCTTCAAAACTATAATCTCTATACATAATAAAATCTATATATATTTAGTTATTTTGACTGAAATGGATAGAGGGACTCTTAAAATGAATAATAGAAAGCAAAAATATATTTTTTTAATTTCTTGTCTGTCTGTCTATTTGTATGGTCACAGTTTTCTCTGAAAGTACAGAACCGATTTACCTAAAAGTTTCACCAATTGCTTTGTTTTAATTCAACTTAACATTTAAAGTTTGATTCATCAAAATCGGTTCATTAAAAGAGTTCTAATCTACATAAAAATGCCTAAAAACAGCCTTTCTACGTTAACCCTGTAATAACTACATATTTACCTTCATAAATCATAACAGATAAGTTTAAGTCGTAAAAATTCAACAATAATAATAAATATTAAGTAAATACATAGATTCTTCAGTTCATTCGTTCGTTTGAAATAAATCTATAATAACCACATATTTACCAATTGTACATTTAGCTAATAATATATGTAACTAATTTAAAAACTGTACAAGAGTTAATATGCAATCATTACAGTTATTTTACAAAGAATATTATGAATCCTTCAAATCAATAATTTAACATGTAAGACTGACAGCAACACATTTAACAGAGTTTTAAAATTATGATGAGACGTACATTACATAGATAAAAAGAACGTAACGTTACAAAAATATATACGTGTAATAAATAATTAGCTTTATGTATATTTTNGTCATTAATCACATTTTCAAAATCTATAGTATCGACTAGTTCATGTTCGATTGACATGATAGCGAGATTGTATTTTTCATTTTCATTCTCTCATTTTTCTTGTACATTTCTTGATTCTTGATTGAAAAAAAAATTGAAAAATTGATCGTAGACTTTGATGCCCCTTTCCTTTTGATGCCCGGTGCGACTGCACCGCTCGCACCCCCCCAGCTACGCCACTGATACCTACTATAGTATTTTAATCATATAATAAGGATAAATGACATTATATTTCCATAATGCATGCATGCGGAATCAAACCCCGCTTAATGTACATACATAATATTAAGCGAGGTTTGATTCTCCAAAACCTTTTTTTTTTATTCGCTTCACGCTGTGTCCCGCACGTATCAGAGTAGGCAGAGGGAACCTGGGGACCTAGTATTATGCTAAAACACTCACGATTCCCACTTTCCACCTAATTCTGCTACGCGCTTTGTCACCAGAGCAAAGAAATGAAAATATAAAATATTTAATTGCCTCAATTGAATATCGAACCCACAACCAGTAGCGTTTACAGTGACACTCTGTGCCCCTGCGCCACACCTGGCCTCCACAATATATTCACTGTTCGGACGCAGAGCGTATAATTACCTCGCCTTCTGTCAAGTGATTTATATGCGGATTGGTTATTCTATTAACTGCGTCGATGTAGCCGGAGGAGAGTTGATCATTAACATGTTAGAGTTAGTGGTGCTATTCATAATTTATATGTATATTGTAAACACGGTGGTTATGGGTTCGATTCCCATTCAGGGAAGTAAATTATTATTTATTTATTAATATTTTCTTTTATCTCGCTCTGAAACTCATGTCATGATGCCTCAAA
Source organism: Heliconius hermathena (assembly GCA_013403705.1). NCBI lineage: Eukaryota > Metazoa > Arthropoda > Insecta > Lepidoptera > Nymphalidae > Heliconius > Heliconius hermathena. Next base: position 79,538 of record JAAIXJ010000221.1, on the reverse strand, counting down.
AATTGAGCGGTATATATTTGAGCGAATTAATATATTTGAATAATTTTAATTTCTGCCAAAGGATTACGCGTTAGATTCCGGTATTCAACATGTAATGCGTTTAAAATCGGAAAATGCACAACGGAGTATTTTTACACTGGGTTCTCTCTGCCTACTCTGTTACATATAGGGGAAAAGCGCAAAGCTAACATAAATAGAAAGAATAGTCATATTTTTTTTATTTTTAAAGTGTTATTACCACATATTACACAGGAAAATGCCTTTTTTATTTCTTCTTAATTGCAACGTAGCAGAATCTGAACCCGCGCGTCCTGAAAGCCGTCCAAGCTCCAACCAACGCTCCTTGTTTTATTCGACATCGTATTTTTACAAGAAAAACCACAATTTCATCCGCATTTTCTCCCTTACCTAAGGAAAAGTATTAAAAAAAAGAGTGATCATTTAAACGACAAACGTGACTAAGACCACTAACGCGGGCACTGATTTATTATAACATCAACTGATACAATTGAATCGTCTAACAAAGTATCTATTAAGTACGTGACTGGCATTGTATGGTGGTGGAAGTGCTACGTGCGGGAGTTGTATGGAGGGATTTTTTTTTGTTTTATATGTAAAAAGCCACTACCGCGCGAGTGTAAACGCCGAATGTTCTGGATTCGATTCCCAGTGGTAGAGATGAAATATTCAATGTTTTCATTTTCTCGTCCTGGTGATGAGGTAAAGCAAGCAAATGTGAGTGTGTGTGATGCGAAAGCGGTGATTAGGCAAAAGTGTTAAGTTCCGCCATTCAACATGCAATGCCTCCAGAATTCTGCTTAATTTTTTTTTCTGGAAAATGGGAACCGGATGTATCTTTATGTAAAATGTCTTAAGTTACACTTTTTTTACTTTTAAAAATCAAAAAATCTTATGATAGTTACAATAATGTAAGCCAATGTACTCAAACTTTCATATAAATTTTGTTTGTATGTTAAGTACACTACGGACGTAATATATAAAAATACTTGATTTACAATACAAACACGTGAGTTAGCGGGCGAAGCCGTGAGCAGGACGCTAGTGTCGAAATCGCTAGCTCGAAAGTATTTCTTATATATTTTTTACTCCTTGTAAGTGTAGGGTAGTTGGTTGTTGTCTTTAACGCTCGTTCTGAGGATTAAGGGCGATACGTCTTCAAGATTGAAACTGTTTGTATTCAAGACGGCGGTTAAAAAATATATAGCAGTTTGTTGTTGTTTTGAACATTTCTTCTTTGGAGCTTGTTTAAAAAGAAAAAAAATTCTTAATATAAACAATTCAACGGTGAAAACGAGTTCGTATTCTATTCTAGGTTTTGAATTGCTGTTTAGCTACTTATATTACAAATAGGTCTAACTTTGGTTTCCAATATATGGATCTTTAAGCTGAAAATATTATTATATTATACCACGAAAGTTGTTCAGATTAGTAAACACACTAATTGCGTAGGTCAAGCGGGCGAAGCCGCATTCGAGTCTTTAATTAAATATTTAAATCACATATATAAAATTTTCTCGATCCGCCCACAAAATGCGTGAAAGCCTTGAAAATAATTGAAAATATTTGCTGCTTGTGTCGAGACATTTTTTAATTTAGTAAAAATCGAGTGTCCCCTTGTCCCCTGTTTGTATACACGCCCTAATTTGAACAGAACACGCGCACGTATAGCAGGCACCAGGCGGCGCTCGGCAGTCATTCAAATTATGTTGAGAGGCTTAAATATATTGTATAATATTTATAACTTGGTTGAGGACGTTGTAGCAAAGTGATTTAGTTTAAAATCGATGGTGGTGAGTTCAATGATCGTGTGGAGAAATTATTATTGACATTTTAGAGTATTTTGTTGTACCTTTTTTTATATATCAAAAACAGTTTCACAATATTATTTTCTTCACTTTCTGCCTAATTTTTCAAATGCCATGTGTTGAGTGGCGGAATATTACGCCGTGCTATGTCTATCAATATGTCTACAGTCTTTTTGTTTTTCGTCCCCATTGCTTATACGTTCAATTTTAGTGAGAGGGAACCTGGGTACATAGTGTTAAGACACTCCGTTCTCATTAAAAATGTTGAAAATATTGAATATTAAATGTTTTCGCATGAGTATTGAATACACAACCTGACGCGCTTACAGCCGCACACTGTGCAGCTCGACTCTGCGCCACGACTGGCCTTAACATTTAATTCCATAATATTTTTCCATATAATTTTTAAATACATAAAAATATTTTATACTAGCGACCCGCTCGCGGCTTCGCCCGCTTAAATTACTGATTTATTTACTTACCTTTAAAAATTTTGCTTGAAAACCAATGTATTTGTTTAAAAAACAAACAGGCTTAGTAGTTCGATATTATAGTAAGGTTGCTGTATCATTAGCTTGATACCAGCTTCAAAATTATAAAATCTTTTTTGAATTATTTTTATTTAACAAAATCAAAGTACGGCTTACTTTATGTAAAATTATTTTTTACTTTTTAGTTCGTTGTCTGAAGTCGGCTTTTTTTTTTGTTAAAAATTAATTTATTTTACGATTTCAAGTGATGGGTAGACCTTAAGCGGATGCTTCTCAAACGAGTATGTAGTGGTTGTCCTATGTAAAACTTCAATCTTAATTGGGTATTATTTTTGTGCAAACTAACATATTGACAAGAATTTACTTAAAAAAAATCCGGCGAATTGGAAACGTCTCCATTTTTTTCAGTCGGTTGAAAATGAGAACATCCTCTTTTTTGAAATTGGTTGAAAAGAAATGCAACGATGAGGAATCTCACTTCTGACACCTTACATTAATCATTACCTTAATTATTACAGTACAATTATATAAAAAAAATTTTTTCAATTTCAATCAGGTACCATAATCGGAACTTAACCAAACTTTCACCAAACTACCCTTGGAGTGTATCCTGTCAAATAAAAGAAAGAGTTATCGCAATCGGTTGGCGTGATATTGAGTAAGTCGTCCATTTGTCGCGCACATACCTAATGCAAATTTGAGACTTAAGTGATTTTCTCATAGATACTATTGTGAGAAATGAATTAAAATTGAGACCACATGGAAAGCACTAGCTTTCTGATAAAAAAACATGAAAAAAATTAAGCCATATTTGATAATATATCGATATAAATAATAGTAATACAAAACATGGGAAAGAATAGGAGAAACGCAGTTATATTGCTTCTTTTTTTTTTCGTGGTTGAAAAGTATTAAAAAAATGCATACAATTCGTTTGTTTTGAGTATAAAATTAAGTTTATTTCTTAAAATATATTAAATACTTCCATATCATGTTTATTACATGTATTTTTTATCTACACTCTTGAGAAAGTTAATCTATTTACTATAAATGAATGTAACGTACATACACATTACCAAAATGTATTCACATCACCACGTCCTCTAAACACAATATCAATTTTTATAAATCGTATACTCACAATCAGAATTTATTTTCAAAAAACATTTTATTTTTTTTGATATACATCGCCACTTGAGCTAGTTCTGACAAATATAGACGGACTATATTATTTTTTTAATGACGGTAGACTAAAAAACTATTGATTGTACTTTCTTCTTTTAAATTGTGGTTAAATAAAATGGGAAGATAAGTGATTTATTCTTAACAATTTTAATAAAAAGTATGTAATTTTTGGCTTCACTTGCGAGTAATCGAATTATGAAAGTTATTTATATTCATCATGAAAACTATGTGAGGCCACTCCTGGCGCAGCGGCACAAAGTGTGACTGTAAAACCGACTGGTTGTGGGTTCGATCCCCACTCGAGGGGATGAAATATTTACTTAAATTTATATTTCCATTTTCTTCGCTCTGATGTCAAGGCAAAGCGCGGCGTTGTGTTCTGCCACTTAACACGCAATGCCTCTAGAATTCGGCAGAAAGTGGGGAACGGATTGTCTTAACACTAGGTTCCCACTGCCTACCCTGCTGTGTGCAGGATACAGCGTGAAGCTGATTATGAAAACTATCCAATAACTCGGTTTAGGCTTAGAGCTATCGCCATGCCAAAATACATTCTCTTCCATCAAGTAATTATCGTTATTTTAAGTAATTTGTCATTTTCCGTGTTTAATTTTTTTTTAAGGAAACTATAGTGAAAACCGGGATGAAACCCAAATAAAATATACCTCCAGACCTTAGGCTATCACCATACAAAATTTCATCTATCTGTCTGGTAGTTTTTGCGTGAGGCTTTAAGCTGAATTTTTAAGCTTCTATCTAGTAATCTATGTTAACCGACCAAATTATTATTATTTTTTTATATTTCTCATATACAGAATCGATTTTTCTATCCTTTTATCATATATAGAGATTGCATCGACTTATATAACAATATATTTTAACATCATAAACTAAATTTGGCTCACTCCATATTATACTGTAATGGATCGCCCCGAGCGCTGGCGCTAAGCTGATTGTAGTCTAGATACAACGTGTATTAGATTTTGCAGTAAATCCCCATGTTTTTGATTCATCTGTTTATTATTGTTTGGGTAAGTGATTGAATAAATGGGTGTAATTTTTTTTAGAGGCCAGGGTAGGGGCACAAAGTTTGACTGTAAGCGTGATAAGTTGTGGGTTCGATTCCAACTCGAAGTCAAATATTTAATCTTTCTATTATATTCGCTCTTATTACGAGGGAAACTGTGGCGTTGAGTTCCGCCATTCAACACGCAATACCTTTAGAATTCAGCGGGGATAAGGAATCGGAGTGTCTTAACATTGAGCTGCTGCTTACAACTGTAAAAAATAATATGCTTCACCCTTTAATAGAAACTATATTTTTTTACTGTCATGTTGTATCCCGCACACAGCAGACTAGGCAGAGGGAACCTAGTGTTAAGACACTCTATTCCCTAAATTTTAATAGTAAAACATAAATATTTGTTCAAGAATATGAAAACAAATATTATCGACACTGAACAAGTGATTACCAGCGATTAAATAATTAAATGTACCCCTTCCTTTGAAGGGATTACCGTCGAGGGCTCTCGGGGCGCGTTAATTATAAACGTTTCTACTCTAGCGCGTTTATTTAATACTTAAGAATTGAATAATGATTTAATGATTTATTTATTGATTTATGTTATATAGGTAAATAAAGTATAACTATATCTTTTGATACCTATTGACTATAAAGCGACGGTTGTGGGTTCGATCCCTATTCGAGGGAATTAATTATTATATATCTTATCATTTCTTCGCTCTGAAAAAAGTAAGGCAAAAAAGTAATTGGCCGGCGTTGAATTCCGCTACTCAACGAGCAATACTACTACTAATACTACTACTAATAGTAATCCATCGAAAGATTCGTCGGAATTGGGGGAACGGAGTGTACATTAGGTTTCCTCTGCCTACCCTGCTGTATGTGAGTCATAGCGTGAAGCTGATTTGATGTTTTTTTTAAGTTTTGTTAAAGTGTTGGTTTTTTTTGTTAGTTTTATTGGAGTTTTCCGCTTAATACTTCTGAATATACAAAAAGCATTATATATTCCTCATGTACTCGTAGCGTGGTAGGCAGAGGGTGCTTGATTTTAAGCCACTTCGTCCCCACTTTTTGTTTAACTTTCGAGACACTGCGATTGAATGGCGGAACTCAACGCCGTGCTATGTCTTGTTACTAGAGCGAGGAATATAAAGATAATAAATAGCGATGAAGTATCGAAACCACAGTTGTCACGTTTACAGCTTGACGTTGCGACGCTGCGCCACGACGGCCTCTTCAATTTTCTGAAGTAAAATACTATTAATAAAAAAAAGGAATTTAAGTAAACAGTGAATTGTTTTCTTACAAAACATAATAAATAAAACACAACAACAAATAGTACAACTTCTTATTTTGAATAATATTATTTGACTTTGTCATTGCCGTCACACTGTATCCCGCAGGGTAGAAAAAAGGATCCCAGTGTTAAGACACTCCGTTGAATCCTTTCTCCACGCACTTCCTTATTCATTACGTGGTGAATAGCGGAATTCACAATGCTTTGTCTTTTAAAATACTATTAGTAAAAAAAAGGAATTTAAGTAAACAGTGAATTGTTTTCTTACAAAACACAATAAATAAAACAAAACGTGGCACTAATAGTAATCCATTGAAGTATTTTTACAATCAAATAACATTAGTAGATGTTATCTAGCAAATGTAATATTTGTTATAGCTTTTCAATAAATTTTTAATTATTATAACAAGTTTCTTTTAGTTTCCTAATAAGTTGTGGCAGGGGCACAGCGACTGTTGATGTGACGGCTGTGGGTTCGATTCCTATTTGGGGTAATTTTTCATTTCTCGGTCTGGTTTAATGACAACGCGCGGCGTTGAGTTTTGCTGCTCAACACGTAATGTATCGAAAATTGAGGTATTAGAAGAGTATTGTATGATACGGCGTGGAAGTAATTTGTAGGTAGGATAAGTTATTTTATTTTTCTTTTTCCATTTTGACTGCTTGTAAAATCGAAATAAAATAGGGAAAAAAAAACTCTTGAGTACGATTGAGACTTATACTCATTGTATAGGTACAGACTTACAGGTTTTATGAATTAAGAACTGTTACAATGGCATCGATTTTCATAATCGAACTATGAATTTTCAAGATTTTTTAATGCTTTTGAAAACTTTTTTTTTTTTAATTTCTACGTTAGTTTTATTTTTATTATTCTTGGGATTATTTTTATTATTACTATTCTTGGGTTGGGCACAGGACTATTCTGGGGTGGGCACGGCCACTACATGTTATTTTATACAATAGTACGTATTTTAACTTCCACCTAGGCCTCGAGTTAATATTCTATTACAATATAATCCTGCCATAATAATTCCCCCTATTTATTGTAGTATTATTTGGTTAACTTTCACCGATATACGTACAATTCGTTCACAAATGTCGACGTTTGACATTTAGTTTTTTATTTACCAACGTTTTGATGACATTTCCTTCTCGTTCTATTTGACAGGGCCGCGCCGCGCCGTGTGCGGAACATTAATTCTTCTATTCACTGAATGATCTATATGATTTTTATAATTAAAACTAGTCAACGCCCGCGACTTTGTTTGTGTGGACTCTTAGACGTGAAATGGCAAATCTTATTTTTCCCTATTAACTTAACTTCACGCTTTATCCCTGGTGCAATAGTCAGAGAGAACGGAGCACCAAACGCTACGGTCTCTACATACCTCTTTCGCCTCGTCCACTGTCATCAACCTCTTCATACATGCCCTCCGGGGGTCCTCATGCTATTTACGTGACCTTCCTCCAGTATCTTTGATACTGTGGTTTCGAAGGTCTCCCTCTATCTCTCTTACCACTCACTTTTCACTCATTCGTTCACACTCACCTAATGTTATATAGATTACCTATACGCCAAATTTCTATAAATATACATGTTAAAATATATTAATTTTAAAGTGGACATATTTTTTGAGAAAATACTATGAAATATTTAATTGTAATACACATTTGGCTTATATTTGTTTTTGATTGACAGAGGGAACCGAATGTCTTAACACTAGGTTCCCTCTGTCAACCCAACTCATTTAATAATTTTTTGTGTAAATACTAGATGTCCCATTTTAAATTTACCAACTTTTCATATCATTTTGACTGCTTTAAAAATCACACAGCTCTTATCATCGTTAAATAAAAATGGCGTGTCGCACACAACAATTATGTGAGTTAATAGCTCTCGATTTATTTATTGAATAAACGCGAACGACGCCTAAATAATTATATTGAAGCGCTTTTGAATACTTCATGAGATAGACTATAGAATTAATAGTAGTGGCGATAGAAATGTTGGATTATTTCTTTTGTTTTTTTCAGCATAAAAAAAAATCGCTTTGAGATTCTTGCGCCGGTTCTCCGCAGCTTTAGTGAAGTACAACTTCTTATTATGAATTTAATTTTTTTTTAAATTATTGGACTTTTTCCTTGACATCACACTGTATCCCGCAGAGTAGAAAAAAGTATCCTAGTGTTAAGACACTCCGTTGAATCCTTTCGCCACGCACTTCCTTATTCATTACGTGGTGAATAGCGGAATTCACCACGCTTTGTGTGGTTACCAGATTGAGGAAATGGAAATAATTCGTTTTCTGAGTGACATTGTGCCTCTGCGCCACAGCTGACTCTTATTTTTTTCTTTTTATTTTTATTTACATTTTTCACATAAATTGTACGGCATGTAATAAAGATAAAATATTCCAAATATGTTTTATGCTGAGAGAAGATAATATTCAGCCATTCCGTCGTCCACTTTCAGCTGATTTTGGAGATGTTGTCTCTAAGATTAGCTGATGTGATCGTATTAAAAGTATCAAACGTAATAAATGAGGAAAGTCGTGGCTCAGTGGCACAAAATGTGACTGTAAAACCTGGTTGTGAGTTCTCTCTCACTCGAGGAAATGAATAATATTTACTTAAATTTATATTTTCATTTCTTTGCTCTGGTGTCGGGGCAAAGCGGGGCGTTGAGTTCTGCCACTTAACACCCAATACCGCCAGAATTCGACAGAAAGTGGCCAAGAGAGTGTCTTACACTAGGTTCCCTCTGCTTACACTGCTGTGTGCGGGATACAGCGTGAAGTTGATTTATTTATTTATTTTAAACGTAATAAATAACTCATTTCACCTAGCCAGACCTTGACAACGAAATATAAACATTTCCCAAAGAAAAATAATAGTATTTACCAAATAAAACTCAATTCAATTCTTATATACAATAAAATTCTGATATAAAAGTATATATTAAATATATTTTGACAGGCTCTGGTAAATGAAATTGACCATTCTATATTTTCACTAACTCTATGTACTCGATAGCTTTTCAAATTAAACAACAATAATTACTGCGAGCTTTGTATGTTACATCACTATCAGCGACTATACAGTACTTTTGTGAATGCATGGAAATATTATCAGCTTTGAATTATATCCGATTTGGAAAAAGAGAAATGTATTTTTTATCACGTTTCTGATTCTAGTTCCTTTTTGGTTTAATGCTTATTTTTTTTGTAAGTCTTTATAATGTCAACTATTTGTAATAAGTATTGAACAATCGTTTATTTTTGAATTCTTAGTGAAGTACCTGGATAGAGTTAAATAAAGTTACCAAAGAAATACACTACATTTCATAAAGTAGTGCTACCTATTCAAAGCAAAGCTTTTAAAAATATTTTGTTTCGCTCATTTATCCTTTGTGTTTCCCCATAATTCCACCCAATTTTGAGGCAGTGCGTGTTAAAAGGTGGAACCTAACACCGCGCTTGATCTTTTTTAATCCACTAAATATAATGCAATATATTCATAAAAAGCAGGGTAGGCAAAGGGTAACACACTCCATTCCCCACTTTCTGCCGAATTCTGGAGACATTGCTTGTTAAGTGGCAGAACTCAAAGCCGCGCTTTGCCTCGATACCAGAGCGAAGGAATGGAAATATAAATTTAAGTAAATATTTCATCTCCTCGAGTGGGGATCGAACCCACAACCAGTTGGTTTTACAGTCACACTTTGTGCCGCTACGCCACGACTAGTCTCAAAAAAAATTTAAATATTTTATTTATGCATACATATATCCACTAAAAAAATGATGGTGATTTTGTGATTATTAGTTAAGTGATAGACAATATTCGGTTATTACGTTAATCGCCGTTACGTGTCGCATCTGATATGGTATTTGTCGTGACTGTAATCGAACGTGCAACCCTTTACCGCGATAACGCTACTGACGTAAGGATTGTGTGGAAAAATAGATGTGTAGTATTATAATTAATAGTTAGTATTCCTTTGATTTAGATCTATATTGTTTGAGGTATATGAATTATATATTTTTTGGCTCTTTATCCTTTTATTTAAAAACGAGTTAGTGTTCGTAAGATAAAATGGATTATTCCATTCAGGGAACGTTTGTGAACCTTTTGTTTTTTTTATATTAATTGTTAGGCGCTACAGACTTTTGTTGTCCGTGCCTTTTTTATTCTTGATTGGTTAAAGTTGTTGTTGATGGTTTCTTTTTAAAATGTGAAGTGAATTTGAATGGTCAGGGTTCCTTTTTGTCAATATTCGAGTTTTGTGGTCGTTGCGGATGTAACGTGATGTGAATAGGTTCACACTATGTGTATACAGAGTGTCTTAACACTAGGGTGTTAAGACACTCTGTTTCTATTCAGACACTTCGGTTACTCACTCTCGAATTCGAGACGGTATCCGTTATGTTAAAAATTTTTATACGCTTTGTAGAGATGTGTTGTAGGTTCTATTTGGTTTTTAAGAATGAAAAGAAATAAAATCTACGTATATGTACTAATGAGTACATTATTTTACTATACATATATCTACTAACTTTAAAAAGAATTAATATGTAGGTATTAGTATTAACGATATGCCTACAAATTTATATGTTACCTAATTGTTTTTTACACACTCCACCATTTTAGACACTATTACCATTGAAACATTTCCTTACTTTCCGCCGAATTCATCTTACATTATTGCTAAAGTATTTCTTCTAAAATATTACAGAGGTGCGCCTGGCCTTGCCGTTCAGCTCCCACTCCTCGCCCAGAAGACTGCTGGAGCGGGCTGGTGCCCAAGATCGAGAGGGAAGAGGATCGGGAACCGTGGAGGCTGCCTGATCTACGTCCACCGCTACACTATATGCATGATCGTGGTAACGTATCTAATTAGGTAATTAGATAACTACTGGTAAAAAATAACGATGTTTTTAATAACTTAACTTTTAGAGATTAGAATCTCGATCTTTCGATATATTTTACCACACAATGCCTCCAGAATTCGGCAGAAAGTGGGGAACGGAGCGTCTAAACACCAGGTTCCCTCTGCTTACCCTGCAGTGTGCGGGATACAGTGTGAAGCTGATTCTCCATTTTATGCCCTTTCGTACGTCACTTATTTAGTTACCTTTAAATTATGTCAATATAGAGTACGGTCTACAAGTCGTGGTCGTCCTGAAGTTAGCTGTAGATGACTGTTCAGATTTGATTTTAGAATTTTTATTATTTTTTACCCGAGTGAACATGGCGCAAATGTTCAGGAAACCTAACGTCGACCGAACTGGATTAGGGTATGCTTTAAGAATAATAAAAATTCTCTAAATCGTATTCGAACCTACTATTAACTAAATATGCCGTATTATAGTATACATATTTACATAAATACATAGTTAATTCTATTATAAACATAATCATGTTTACTGGTGATACTAATTGCCAGTTGCTTTTGACGCAATTAAATAAGGCTTAGGCGCTTCCCGACGGTCGATAAGTCGACACGGTCCTTTAATTATGTACACGTACGATTCAGTAAGTGCTTTACCTACGATTGTATAGAGGCTTTAGAAACGCTGTATGTCTATATATATTAGAGATGCGCCGAATATATATTTACACCGAATAACCGAATACCGAATACTATTCGGTTTAAATTTTACCGAACCGGATATTCGGCCGAATTATTCGGTTTACCATTTCTTCGTTATTTTGCCGCGTAAACAGATTTTAACATTCTACCTGTTGTCGCTGAATACTTCACCGCCACCCGAAAACGCGAAATTTCAAAAATTGTCCAAATGTACCAGAAATTGCCTATCAACATTGTTGGACCCTCGATTTAGAATGAGATTTCTTGCTCCTGAAAATTGCGAGCTGGAGTCTATAACAAACCTCTACAAAATATTACATTTTTTTAGAGGAATCTCATGTGGTGTTTTTTAGCGAACGATTACTTTCGAAAACAGGGAACTATTGTGAAAAAAAAATGCAACAGCCCGGATAGGGATGGAAACTTCGTATTCAGCACTATAATTTAGCATTAATTAAATGTAAATGTTAGTATATGTACGTTTCTTTTCACTTATGTTATATTTTAATTCTGATCTACGAGGCGCGTTCAATATTCTTGGTATCGACATTGAAAAACACACAAATTAACCCTTTTTTATATAAGTGAGGTTTGTTAACCTCACTTATATATAATAAAAAAATGGGGGTAGTCCCCCTTAATACTCTGTACCTAAATGTATGTTATAGTGTCTATTATTATCAATATGCGACTTAAGTTTTGTTTAAAAACTTAAAATAAATATTGACTAAATTTTAAGACATATATATGATGATTTGGGGTTAAAAATATTGTTTTGAATTTTAAAAATAACTGGTAATTTAAGATTTAAGAGAAATGTTGGTTGTATTAACTATAGGTTAAGAATAAATATGTTGAATTGAGATTTCAAAGTAAATATTTACTAATTTAACTTATAATAATAACTTAAATTTTACATAAGACGTTTTATCTTTCATTTCTACTGTATCGTGCAGCCAAGTAAATAGAAATAATCGAACCGAATATATTCGGCACCATAACCGAATATTGAAAAAGATGCCGAATTTTTTTGCAGTAACAGACAGTTCCACTGGGCCATGATAATTTTTATTTTTATTATTAATATTCACTTACATAGAATAAATAATAAACTAAATAAATACTTATATCACATCGAATTGTCGTCAGAGAAGGTGGATCACTGGTTTGTACGTATTCGGGTGTCAAACTCTACCGATATGTGATGGAGACAAATAAATATTGCTGTTCTGTTTAGGTTTACAAGCGTGAGTCGGTGTGAGGCCGGTCGTGGCGCAGAGGCACAAAGTGCGACTGTAAAATCGATTGGTTGTGGGTTTGATCCCCACTCGAGGAAGTGAAATATTTATTTACATTTATATTTTTATTTATTCGCTCTGGGGTCGAGGCAAAACGCGGCGTTGAGTTCTGCCACTCAGCACGCAATACCGCCAGAAATCGGCGGAAAGTGCGGAACGGAGTGTCTTGACACTAGGTTTCCTCTGCCTACCCTGTTGTGTGCGGGATACAGCTTGAAGCTGATTTACATAAATAAAGTTATTAAATTATCATATTATTGTTACATGATAAATGTCATTTGCACAATATAACTCTACATTATATATAGTTTAGAATTAAAATAAATATTAATTAATATATATACGATACATATATATTTTTCTTTTTCAGAACGAGACAGTTGCGCTGCGTGCGTCGCGCCTCTCCCATTATTACCGCCACCTGCACCAGCGCCGCACTAACTCAACTATGAAACACCAATTAATAAATATGATTGACCATAGATGGCGCTGTATGGATAGTATTGCCATGCTTGAGTAATAAAATGGTTTTCATAGAGTTTATAATATAATGTATTTTTAATTTAATAGTTTGCTATTTAATTTTATGATCACTTAAAAAATTATTTAAAATTATGTTAAATTTAAAAAATATATTTATAGATTATTATTGGACGACGACTTAGCTCTTTGTATTATTATTCAAGTGTTTTTAAAGTATTTAATTCATTGTTCTATATGAAAACCACAATAAAATTTAAACTAAAATAATTTAACCTAGTCTAAATGTAAAGTCATGTAGAAATATGTGTAGATATTAATCTAAGTTTTAGTCTAGTCTAGAGTACCAAAGCAATCAAAATGAATTTAATTCATCTTAATATTTTTATTTAAATTACTTGTTTATAACTTTTGAAAAATTATATTTTAAAAACTATTTAAACATTATATAATTTAAATTATCTGGCCATATAGACACTTTCTGCTATCACATATTATATTAATAAAAAAATAAATTACAATATTAGTCTTAGGTAATAATTACACATAATAATAATGTATAATTTAAAGTGAAGTCTGCAATAAATAAAAATAAAACATACAACAAAATAAAATTTTATATTGTACATATAAATATAATATTTTGCATGAAGCCTTAAATTGCTTATATGAATGCAAATTGTCGTAGTTATTATATTTTTAAGGCTTCGGAATCCTTAATAAAATAATAGATTTTAATTTGTTTAATCGTATTAGTCCAAAATTGTATAGCGGATGTTAAAAAAATAATGTATAATATAATTTCAGACTTCAAAACATATCATGAATTTCTAGTCTATTGTATAATTTATAAAATATAAATGTAATGCTAAATAATTAATATATGGCTAATAAATATATAGAATTTAAAAAATATTTTTTATTTATCTCTTTGTGTTTTCTCTCTTTAAATCAACTCTCCGAATCAAGAACGTTTTGTTATTTTTAGTATCGCTTAGATATTTTTTGTACAAGGTTTGATATATTATAAACCATATATAATATATCAAACCTTGGATATAACCAAGGAATAATTGGTTTTATTTTACTAAAACATTTGCTAGTCATTTAAATAATGAATGCAAATATTGACAGAATATGTCTGTTCTTAAAGTTATATGACAAGATTTAAATGTATATTATAATATATATTTTCATAGTTTTGTGCTTACTTAAGATAAACTACAACCAATAATAATTACATTTCACTAATTAATTTTCTCACTTATTGCATTTCAAGCGTGCGAATTTAAACATGCATTTAGAAATAATTCAGTTCACAATGATATATTACTGAATTAATGTATATTACCTAATAGAAGTTTTTACAAAAAAATTAAATTTATAAATATCGGGCATATTTATTATATGTCCAAATTATATCACCAATAATTAAATACAAAGAAATGAAAATATATATTTAAATAAATATTTCATTTCATCGATTGAGGATCGAACCTACAACCAGTCGCGTTTACATCACAATCACACTTTGTGCCTCTGCTCCACGACTGGCCTCTATTAAAATTATAGAAGGTCTCTATTAAATTTTTTCAGTCATTATCCTGATTTTAATAATAACGTTCTAAAATATATTTAAGATGAGTTTGTAAATAATGGTGATATAATTTGCAGATAATATAATTTATTTTAAATCCCGTAAATTGTCTATAATAGAAAATATAATTACAGCTAGCAACATTTATATTCATGTCATATGTCAACGTTCAATAAATGTCAGACGTGTTTGTCTATGTCTTTTCCTGTTAAAATATTCTCTTGAGAGGTTGGTTTGTTACATACGAAATCTATTTTAATCTGATAAAGTACTTTAATAATAAATAAAAATGACCGCCATGTATATAAATACGATGTGTTCTACATTCTTGCGCGCTTATTTCGGTGTTTTTGTGAAATTATCGTGCAATATAAATAATAACCTCAGTTGGTATAGTATGCTATAGTGACAAAGCCGATCTGTGTTTCAGTAACAAAAATGGGTCGTTATTCTCGAGAACCTGATAATCCAGCGAAGTCATGCAAGGCACGCGGTTCAAATCTTCGCGTTCACTTCAAGGTATTAATATAATATACAATTTACATACAATTATCCACATGGAATGTTTACCCTTAACCTATTCATGTCGTTTTTCAGAACACATACGAAACAGCTATGGCTATTAAGAAATTGCCTCTGCGTCGCGCCGTACGTTACCTTAAAAACGTAGTAGAGCAGAGAGAGTGTATACCATTCCGTCGTTTCAACGGTGGTGTTGGTAGATGTGCTCAAGCCAAGCAGTTTGGTACCACACAAGGTCGCTGGCCGAAGAAATCCGCGGAATTCCTTTTACAATTATTAAGGAATGCCGAATCTAACGCTGACTACAAAGGCTTGGATGTTGACAGGCTTGTCATTGATCACATTCAGGTTAGTTTTTTTTAATTGTTGAATTGATTGGAAATATGGTATATTTGCGTAATATATTCTATTGATTATATTTTTAGTCAAGCTAGGGTAGTCATAAGTCTATTTATTTTTTGTGATGAGAAGTATTTGGTTACTGTGATCTATATACATTGTAAATGAAACCATTTTAATTGGATTAATTTGATTTGATTAATTAATTTGATTTGATTGATTCGTTTATATTTTGATGTTCTAAAATGTATTGCAGAAAACTTGAAATTTTTTAATACTGCCTTCAGTACCAGTCTACCAAGAGGTACTTGTCCATGATCATAAGGACCTGTTGATAGACTGGTACTGAATTATGTGATAATGTTAAAACAGTTTCGTTTAAAATACTTTTAAATTGAAATATTTCGATTGTCAAATTGAAATATTTCGATTTAAAATACTTTTAAATTGTATTGGTAATATCTACGCATTTTATTACATGAAAGTATAGTGTAGTCACTAAAACTTTTAATACCTTGACATTTATGACTTGCATACATAATACTTTTTTAAATATAATTAGTTCTTTTATTCTCTTTAGTTAATAGTTAGGGCAAGAGTACGATTTCCGGGGCGCCGCAATTTGAAACTACTTTTAGGTTCTACACATCAAAATAAAGTGAAAATTAAAAAATAAAAAAATCTATATCTCACAAATGAAGCGAGATATCGAAAAACTAAAAAAATATTTATTTCTGGCAAATACCTTAGAATACATTTGTTTTTTGCAAAAATAGCAAGAGATATTTTCGCTTTGAAATTGAATTTTCTATATAGAACATTATATAAAAAAACTGTTTCTAACCTAACCTTTTTTTTTTAAAAATCCCTAAGGATAAATATCTTTCTTTTTTATATTTTGTATGTTTTATATTTATATTGTTCCATTTTCCATTTTTTGTTCCATTTTTAAAAAAATTGCGCACAGTTTGTAACAAAGCAATATCAATTTTTCTACTTCTCATTTTCACTTTATTTTGACATATATACCCTACAAAAATTGTCAAATTGAAATATTTGCAAAAAACGAAATAAAAAAAATTCGATTGTCGATATCTCGCAAACGAAGCGAGATATCGATTTTTTTTATTCTTCATTTTCACTTTATTTTGACGTGTAGAACCTAAAAGTAGTTTCAAATCGCGTCACCCTGGAAATCGTACTCTCCCCATAGTTAGTAATTGACAAGTTTGGTTTGTCCAGTAAAATAAACTATCAAATTGTCACTAAATAAAGCAATCTCAATATCACCAAAAGAAATATTGAGCATTCCAAGTATTCACTGTTGTGGTGAAAGGAGAGAAACTTGAAGGAGTCCCTGGGACTTCATCCCAAGTGTAGATTTACAGCTCAGCTCTACTGCTTGAGCACTCCACCAATTGAAATTTGAACTTATTCTACTATGTGCTACCTTTGAAATATATTCTAGAAAAGAATTGGAATAGTTTAAACAGGCTGAAATATTTTAGTAAGCTAAAGAGATTTTGGTCCTATTTTTACTATATTACAATTTAAAAAAGAATGTACGTAAATTGACTAATGTGAATGGTACAGAAATATACCTTTATAGTGTTACTTCTGTTATTGATATTGTGATTTGTTAGTATTATATTCTTTTTCCCTAGCCTGTACCAGTCCCATTGTTGGGCAACAGCCTTTCTCTATTTCTTCCACTCTGGTCTGGCACTATATTGAAAATCATTTTTTATGTACATAATAGAAAGTTGCTTCTTGATTTTTATTCATTTATTTACACTGTTCTGCTAAGGCACCACATAATAAAAGTCTTTTCTATTTTCTAAAATTCTTAATGATAATCCAAAAAACCTATTAACATATTTAGTTTTTTGAATTGTTATATCCCACTTAGTAAAGAAAATTTATACCTATATACTTTTTTTTAGATAACTAAAAAAATTTTGAGAGCAGTCATGGGCAGGGGCACAAAGTTTGACTGTAAATGTGACTGTTGGGTTCAATTTCTACTCAAGGAAATTAAATATTTAATTAAAATTATATTTTCATTGTTGTGGGCTGATTTTTATTTTCTTATTTGTAAAAAAATTATGTAGCAGTTTCCAAGAGGAAACGGGTTCAAACTTGATACATTAAAAATTTTATGTTTTCTAAAAAGCCACAACTGAACAAGTGAAGATATTAAAATAATCATGTTTTATTCTCATATTAAAATTCTTTTGCCTTTTTTGCTTGACAGAATATACATTATTATATTGACTGTTTTCTGAAGGCAAATAGTAAAAGTGACAAATCTTATATAGGAACATTTTTTTTATTTGTTCCTATGATTTGTTACTTACAATTTTGATTTTAAATAAATATTACTTATTGTTGTTACTATTTTAATATTTACCATTGATTTTATTAATTTGTTTTGTGGTATTTTTGGTAAAACTTTCACTTTAGTTTGTTTGTCCATTGTTTGTTTCTTTTTAAAGTCACGTTTCTGGTTGGTAAGGTGTATAGTACTGCCCCTGCATCCAAAGTTTCGAATTCAGGCGTAAATAGAACAGAGTGTCTTATACTATAATTACAGTTATCTTTGTTTACCTTGCTACATGTGATATAAAGAATGAGCTAAAAGAGTATTTAATATATTCTTTATAACTAACCTATTTTGAGAAAGGTAATAAATGTTAAATGTTGTTCTAGATATATATTTTCTCACAATCAAATGGCTATCAGAATGAAGAAATAGAAGTATTAAATATTATTTCCTCAAGTGGGAATCGAACCCACAAACTCTCGCGCTTAGAGTCTTACGCTTTTGCCTCTTCATGAAAAATATCAAGTGACAGAGTACCTAAGTGAGCTCTAGTATATATAGAGAGGCACTACCCGTATAACAAGTTTAAAATCTCTTTTCAAAGTTTCTAAATATGAAATAATTTCTTTTCCAGGTAAACCGCGCCCCCTGTCTCCGCAGACGTACGTACCGTGCTCACGGTCGTATCAACCCTTACATGTCGTCCCCCTGTCACATTGAGGTGTGTCTCAGTGAGAGGGAAGACGCGGTAGCACGCGCCGCCCCCGCTGACGACGCGCCCGCCAAGAAGAAACTCTCCAAGAAGAAGCTGGCCCGCCAGAAGGAGAAGATGATGAGGGAATAGACTATTAATAAATGACTTTAAATATTTTTGGGTTGTTTCACTTTTTTTTAATTCTTTTCGATTTGGTATAGGGCAGGGAAATTGTGGTGATAAAAGTCCCTACTAATACTAATCTTGACTGCACTGGAGCTAGCTGTATTTTAAGATTTTAGCCAAATGTTACTATTTCGAGATAATAAGCGGAGTGGGTCGTACATTAGCGTATCTATAAGATAGATATTTTTACCTTTGTCTTAGAACAGATATGTTCGTGTAAAGGTTTTTTAATATTTCTGGGCAAACTGTTAGTAAATTTCCTGGGGTGGGCATGGACCACTTAAGCCCCCTCTTCCTACGCACATGGTGTATTAAGCCGCTGTAGTTTACGCTACTTCAATAACTTCTTTTAGTTCAGCGCCATCTATTATAATATAGCTTAAATTACTTTTAATCTTAATTGAACATAATAGAAAAACGTCTAAATAATGTCAAAATAACAAAACATACAAATAAAATACAAAATTTTTGATATTTATCAAAAAATATATATAGTAGCAAAGCATGAAATCATATAAGCCAAAATATAATGGAAATGATTGGATATTAAGATATAACGGTACCAAAATAGTAAAAGACAATGCTAAATTACGAGAAGAATTAATAGACGCCGTCATCAAGCAGCACCAGGAAATGTCTCGAGCAATTGAGTTAAGTGCAAAGAATACGATATTGAAGAAATTAATACATAAAGCCGAAGAGGAAGCTTGTGCGTTAAAGGGGTAAAAGGCTGGATTATTTATTATTTTTTTAGATTATTAATTGAAATTTCTGATCATAAATTGGTTAATGTTACTTTGTGCATCCGCAACATAGGAAAACAGAACTCAGTGTGAAAAGTCAAGATTCAAAATATCTTCTTATCGACCTCTTTTCGCAAGACGAAAATAATTCCTTCTATCTGGGAATCGAAACTCTTACCATCGTGTTTACAGTTATAAGCTGGTATTAGGATGTCACCAAGGTCTCAAATTGTTGTGTGTTGAGTAAAATAAAAAATATTTTAAAAATAAACCAGTTAACAAAATTAATATACAAAATTGGAATATTTCTTTATAGCTAATACTATTATAGTTTAAAAATATGGAAGTATAAAAATCTATTATCATTTTATAGCAAAAGAAAATGTACAGAATTAATAGTAGATTGAAAGATGTGCAACGTGAAAATGAATTTCTTCAAAATCAAATATTCATATCGAAGATGAAAAGACAAGAAGCAAGAACAAATGCTGTTAAATTGGCTGAAGCTAACTATTATTTGGAGAAATATTTAATGAAAATCCAAGAAGAGTTGAGTGTTTTAGAATGTTAAATTCATTTTGTGACATATTGTAAATGATAACAAATTATAAAATGAGAATATTTTTTTATTTAATGACTAAATATTATACAGTTGTTTACATTATATTGCCTTTTTATTTGGAATTTATATTTAATTGGAGCTAGATATCCATTCTATTACGTCTTAGAAATGTTGCAATTTAAACTTAACTTATTTAAGAAGAGAAATCAATTATTAAATGACTAATTTAACAATACATTTGATTTAATGTCTATTTAATTTAATTTTTTATAAAAATCGGTGGCGATTTAAAGACCTTTCCACATAAACTTTCAACCCCTTATTTGAACCCTTAGGGGGTGAATTCTAAAAAACCATGAAACACGTGTTCAATGAAATATTTTTAAATCTGAATTTCAAATTTTATAAAAATCGGTGCCGATTTAAAAAAATTTCCATACAAACTTTCAACCCCTATTTCATCCCTTTAAGGTTAAAAAAATTTTTCAAAATCCTTTCTTAGTGGATGTCCAGACTAATTTCATGTTTCTACGCACAGCGGTTACGGCTGTGTGTGCGTCTTACCTCAGTCAGTCAGGAACATGTGCTTTAGATTTAGATTGCGGAATTTATAAGTGTCTTACTCGTGATAGTTGTGGGCTTGATGTCGATTGGGATGGATGTTTATGTTTTTTTTTTCATTTTTTCCTCTCGTATAGGTCAAAAGTTAGTTTCCGTAGATCGGTGGAGATGAAAAAAACATAATAATACTAAGCTCTTCTTGTCGAAGAGTTTACGAAACTATTATACTAGGGTTTAATTTTACTCGTCTTATTTAACTCTGCATTAATTAATGAATAAAACTCATACGTAATATAAAATTTTTCATTTAAATGTAAAGCAATATGGAGTATAAGTTTCTTTTAATGATGATCAATGGACGAGCTCAACCCTACTTTTTATGCTGATTTTTATTTTAGTTTTTTTTGAAATTGAAGTTAATGCTGTTAGCCTTACTGGCTTTTACAGTTACCCTGGGTGCGTGGGGAAAGTTCAGAAAAATGCAAGTATTATGTCGCTGCCTGTGAGGAAGTCAACGGCGGAAAGGGCGTCCCCTGCGGTACTCGAACCTCGGCTTGCGGTCGTCGAGCGGATTGGGATCTTTTTATGCTGACTTTTTTGTCGTTATTTATATTTTCGCCCCGTTCACGGTCCATCGTTACGCGGACGATTGTGTAGTTAAATTTGTTAATGTAGTTAAATGAAGGCCCGCATAGTAAAAAAGATTTTCACATTTCACACTTTTTTTCATGTACAGATTAGTGTGTATGTTTATTTAGTTTATATATCGTATTAAACGTTTCAATTAGACTCAAATAAACATAGTAAAATAAAATACGAAATATCAAAATGTGTGTAGTAAAATTTAGCAAAAATACTAATAGATACGATCTGGGTACCCTCAAAAATCACGTCTATCGCCACCTCAAATGCTGGTAACGCATCTGTAGCTCCTCAGATGTTATACGGGATCGTGTGAAGTGGTGATCACTTACCATCAGTTGACCTGTACGCTCGTTTGCCTTGTCTTTTTCTATATAAAATTGTTACTGAAGTATAAGCGATGTACAGGGTAAGGATTCGGTAAAGTGCTTTTTTATTATAATTTGAAAGACTTCTTGAGCTGTCCATCTAGATGCACTCGTCCGCATTCGTATCGTAGCACAGAGTAGTAGTGCTGTACCTTTCTATTTCTTGTAAAACATGGTCTTTCTCAAATTTATTGTAAACTTCTACCAGATTATCTAGTGCCACAGCCAAGGTTTCATCTGAAGCTTCCATCATAAACATTGTTTCAATTATTAGGAAAATATTGTTTTGATATCCATGCATCGATACGACAACTCATGCATAAATCGGTCCATGTATCCATATGTGGCCGAAGTATTTCATCTTGTATTGATAATTTAGCATCATCATTATAATAATGTTAGTTTGGCATATATAATATCTAGCATGGCATATACTCTATCTATACAATATACAATATCTATAATAATAGATATCTGTAATATTTTAAACGTATTTTTTTTACATTCATCAAGAAAGTAAAAAAACTACGAAACTGGAACTACATGCAATCTAAATAGACATTAGAAAGATAAACCGTTACAGACTGCACTTATTCTTGTGCTTATTTGTTTATGGGGCCTCCAACCCCAAAGTTTCTCTTAAGTACCTACTAGCATTTTGCAAAGGCTTGTTTATTTGATCAAGGGAACTTACAGCCATTTGGAGGCCCCCAGGACCAAAACCCAAGGATTTCGCCCCCTCCGCCCCCCACGTTAGTTCACCACTGGACATTAATATAAGAATAGTAGTTTAACTACTTACATAACACTTCCTACAAGTATTACAAGATAAATAACAATAATATTAAATGGATTGGAGGCGGGAAATATTTTACAGTACAAGATCAACAGCAACAGTTGACAGTACAGTGTCACACCAGCCGTCATATTAGTAGCACGTATGTTTACGCGCGTAGCCTTAGTTTGCGCGTGCGCGCTGGTTGCGAGCATTTTTGCCATTCCCGCACCGCCGAGGAGAGATAAAGGTTTTTATTTTTAAATTTATTATCTGTATCAATTTGATGTATATTTTTTAAATTATTGTTTTTTATTTTTTTAATTATAGGCTGTATGGGTTTAGTCTGTGATTTTTTTGTGTATGTGTCAATTTACAATTATTATGAATTGGCAAATGGCGGCAAAGTATTATTTATATTTGCGCTTTAATTTTGTGATGTGACATTTTATTGTGTTTTATAAAGTAACTTAATGATGATTTCATAAAGTACAATAGAATATAATAAATATTTTGAATATACACACAAGTAAGTCCATTAATATTTTTATATTTTGCATATTAGAGTGTGAGAGCCAGCGTCTAGCTAAGTTATAAAGAGAGCTAGTGGCCACGTGCAATATGTATTTTTCACGAACCATTTCCAGCTACTTTTGAGAATTGAGCTTTTCATAACTCGTAAACCAATCAGTCTGCATTCTTTTTTTAACATTTTAAAACTGTTTTTCCATACCAAGCAAAGAAAAATAACCGTCCAAGAGGCGCGGGCTCAAATCCTGTTACGTTTAAAATTGTATAGATATGTTTCCTAAAAACTGTTTATCTTTCTTAGGTGTGGAATAACAGTTTAAAATGTAAAAAAAATAAATAAATAGTATTGTCTCTTGCCAAACTATAGTTCTAAGCAATTATCTTTGTACAGCGGTAATTTATAAAATCTCCCTACAGAAATAACAACATAATAAGTTTAAGAATTTCCACGTAGCTTGATAAGAACGTTTAGCAGAGTAGCCTGAGCGCTTATACGGTTTCCAAGAGGTTTAAATTTGTATACGTTTCCTAAATAAGTATCAGTTCATATTCATTTCTTTCCAATTTATCTTCTACCAGTTTTATAGCTCGTACCTGTAATATTTTGTTATATAAAAGAAATAACGCGATGCTTTACTATAATTATTTTAAAATACAAAAATGTATGCTTCACGCTGTATCCCGCAAACAGCAGGGTAGGCAGAGGGAACCTAGTGTTAAGACACTCTGTTCCCCACTTTCTGCCGAATTCTGGAGGCATTGCGTGTTGAGTGGCAGAACTCAACGCCGCGCTTAACCTCGACACCAGAGCGAAGAAATGGAAATATAAATTTAAGTAAATATTTCATCTCCTCGAGTGGGGATCGAACCCACAACCAGTCGGTTTTACAGTCACACATCGTGCCGCTGCGCCACGAGTGGCCTCAAAAATACATGCTATACAAAAATGTATGCATCTCTAAATTAATCACTCACATCGTTCTAATAATAACGATTTGCATAATTTTAGTCAAGTCAATATAAAAATAGCAGTTTTATTCTACATCCACGGCAGAGGTACACGAAATTGGTTCAAGTCCCCGCATTCGTATGTATGTATATAGATCATTGACACCAAAACCGCGCGGCGTCTTTGATACAGATACGTATGACCCACATCCCCGTTGACTCGATGTTCGGACCGCTCGGTCACACCCTATTTCGTGTCTACTTATATTATACACTCAAGTAGTCGTTTCCCGACTTCGCCCGCATTGGGCCTAAGTGATTTCTTTTTTATTAAACTTAACTTAATTTTTGGTTTTTGTAAGCTACAGTCTTAATGGGTGAAAAATAGATCCAGTTGATATGTTGAGACGCAATGGTTGAAGGTTCGATCTTAATATAGAATGTTCATATAAAAGTATTTTTGTTTCCTCGATCGGGTAAAACAATGCGTTGTGTCAGGATTTTTAAAGAAAGATCAAGCAAATGAAAATAATAATTATTTAATTCCACCGAGTGGGAATCGAATACATAACCATCGCGTCTACAATCGCACGCCTGTGCCTCTCAATTTTTCCACTATATTTTCAATGAAAAAAATAGAATAGTGAGTACTAAATAGAAATATTAAAAATAAAAATATATATTTTCTCGCAGGTAATTGCTCATTTCCTCACAAAACATTGTTTGCACTATTGAACTACATATTTTATTCGAATTATTAAATGAGAGCACTATATCTGGGTCATTTCGCACGTGCACAAATGATAGTTTAAATTTATAATGGGTGGTTCTTATATACAATTTGAAATAGTCGTTTCTTTAAAGGAAAAAAAAGAACCTTTATAAGATCATTTTGTTCTTATAAAGGTTCCTTTTTTCTGTGTGTCTATCTGTCTATCTTTCAAGAGCTTTTATCTCAGGAATACTTGGAGATATCGAGTTGAAATTCAAACCATATACTTAGATCTATGGTCTCATGATTTTCTGAAAAAATCTTGTTTCTACATATTTAAAAAAAAAAAAGATATGGCCACTTATATAGTAAAAAATGGGTATTTCGACACTATAAAGGGAATCAAAATGAGTAGGGTACTTCCGGTTGACCTAGAATTATGAAATTTGACAGTCATCTACAGGTAGCTACCAGTTCAGGAATAAAATCAGAAAACCTTACCTTTGTGGTTAAATCCTCGTCTTAAAAGAGGGCAAAATTTTCTTAGGATGAAAGGGCTCTGGCTAGGCTGAAAGTGAATTTCAGAAAAAGCTCGAGATCTCCAATTTTTGTGCAGAACTCTAGGTAGGCGAGCTCGACTTGCGCTAGTCTGGTTTTTTTATACATGCATGTATTATGGACCGGAATGCTTAAAATCCACTTCGGTCTGTTCGATAATATTTTTTTAAGACAGTCGTGGTGCAACGACACAACTGATTTATATGGGAATAAAGTTTAATTTCGGCATTGTTACTGACAAGGAAAAGCGCGGCGTTGAGTTCAGCCACCCAACACTCAATGTCTCGCAAATTGGACGAAGACGAGAACGATGTATTCCAACACTAGGTTCCCTCAGCCTACCCTGCTGTATGCGGGATATAGCGTGAAGGTAAAAAAATATAGTTCATATTAGATATGATTGTAGAGACAAAAATAGCTCAGTGTTGCTATTAAAATGTATACGTGCGCTGCAGGCTAAGTACCTTGTGTAATTTAAGACCCCTCCGTGGTTTTTAAAAATGGCAATACTAGTGTCGATCATACCATTACCTTAAAACATAGGCGAGTGCGTAAAGTGGACTGCGGAGTGTACGACGACCAAAATTGTCTCAAATTATACGTTTTTATACATCGTGGTTTAGTGGAACAGCGTCAGACTATAAACGCAAAGTTTGTGAGTTCGACACCCACGGGGGGAAAAGTATTCCCATTTTCTCGCTCTAGTAAGAAGATGACAGGCCCGTCTATGAAATCAGCCGCTTGACACGCTAGACTTGGTCGAAAAGTGTCCCCACTTTTCGACCAAGAGTAGGTTCCCTCTTGACTCCTCTTTTGTAGTAATGTGAAGCAAAAAATATATAAACTTATACGTACAAAAACTAGACACTTATATCCCATTAGACACTTTCACTTTAATACCATTTTGTACTGACCTTATTTTATCTCAGCCCACTATTGTCATACATAAAAAAAAGGATGAAGTTATTCTCTTATTTCATTTTACTTTGCCATTTTTATGTCCGGTTGCTGTATAAATTGCTAAGAGTAAGATCCTTGACCAAGGTCGTAAAATAAAATACGCATAATGAGTGTTAAATTTTGATTTATGTTAGTTTATGTGGGATTTGAGAACGTTTTTCTTTCGCATTTTTTTTAAAGTAATTATCTCCCGTTCATCTCTCTAGAGGCCATTTGTGGCGCAGCGGCACGAAGTGTGACTGTAAAACCGATTGGTTGTGGGTTCGATCTCCACTCGAGAAGATGAAATATTTACTTAAATTTATATTTCCATTTCTTCGCTCTGGTGTCGAGGCTAAGCGCGGCGTTGAGTTCTGCCACTCAACACGCAATGCCTCCAGAATTCGGCAGAAAGTGGGGAACGGAGTGTCTTAACACTAGGTTCTCTCTGCCTATCCTGCTGTGTGCGGGATACAACGTGAAGCTGATTTATTTTGATTTTTTTTTATATTAGTAAATACATTTTAGGTACACTTGACCCTCCTCAAGTACGATATTGATCGTAGGTCAGTGAACATTATTTGCTTGAGTAATATAAATTGTTTTATAAGAGGCTACCATTAGGACACTTAATCAGCTTCACGGTGTATCCCGCACACAGCACGCTTAGTCTCGACACCAGAGCGAAGACATGGAAATATAAATTTAAGTAAATATTTCATCTCGAGTGGGGATCGAACCCACAACCAGTCGGTTTTACAGTCACACTTCGTGCCGCTGCGCCACGACTTGCCTCAACACGACACTTTTTTACCTAAATTGCATTTCAAACAATTTTACATTTTATTGTGTAAGTTATATTTTAGATTTCTTTTTTTGTTACTTTAGTGAGATTGAGTAGAATGGTTGAAACTATACAAATGCGCCTGTGTTGAATATATATTAGTTTTTATAATAATAAAAATCATTACTAAAGTTTTAATTAAAAAATCACAGTCAGACACTATGCTTTTCCTTGGTGGCATAAAAAGTGACCAATGTTGGTTCAATTCAAACTTGGAGAAATGTTTTTATTTAAAATATTTTTATATTTCGTTACCGATAACAAAAGCGTTTTACGTAAATTGTATATGATTTTAATGAATTAATATTTTTGAATGTGTAAATGTATATATATAATGACTCTTTTCGAGTAATACTTATTTAGAAAACGTATAAAAATTTGAACGTAGCGGGACTCGAACTCGCCCCTCCTGGAAACCAACCAGGCGCTCTGACTACTAAGCCATACGTTCTTATCAAGCTACGTCGAAATTTTTATACGCTTGTTCCAACTTGTATATGTTGATAGCATCTCTTCTTTTCGAGTATTTTATAATAGCATCACGGGCGTATATAGAGATATTTTCCAGGGGCGGCCTAGAATTTAGCTTTGAACAAAGTTTTTTTTTATATTTTCAAGTAGAATTCTTTGTTACTAATATTACTGGCCGTAAAGGGGGCTTTTCGTAGGAATATAATATGTATGTAATATTTGTATAATCAGCGTAGACCGTACAGCGTAGTGCCGTAGCAATAAATGAGAAGCGATATATCAACGTAAAATAATAATATACTACTTAAAATAATGAGGCCAGTCGTGGCGCAGGGACACAAAGTGTGACTGCAAATCGACTGGTTGTGGGTTCGATCCCCACTCGAGGAGATGAAATATTTACTTAAATTTATATTTTCATTTCTTCGCTCTGGTGTCGAGGCAAAATGCGGAGTTCTGTCACTCAACACGACAGAAACAACAACACAGAAAGTAGGGAACGGACTGTCTTAATACTAGGTTCCCTCTGCCTACTTTGCTGTGTGCGGGATACAGCGTGAAGCTGATTTATTTTGATTTTTATTTTACTTAAAATGATACTACGAAGATGCTAACATAAATAAGTTGTAGTGTAGTCGCTCCACAATTTAGTATACGAGAGTTTCGAAACATCAATTGTATACAATTGTTATAGAATAAATCGACGGTTACGATACTACTATGACGACCAGTATAAAAAAAAGGTATCTACTATCTACTATAAAGCTAAGCTATTTATAGACGACCGACAATTCTAACACGTTTTTCGAGTATTTTAGAAAAAAATGTATTTTGGTTTCGCCAAAATCGTGCTTTTTCTTACAAGACCCAAAAAATTATATATTTTTTTTAAAGTGATCATCAAACATTTTTTTTTAATTCTTAAAACTCGCTATGATAATAAATTTAATACCGAAACCTACGGTGTCAGCATATCTTTTCAGCCTCATCCAATCTTCAACCCCTTCAAACATGCCTTCCGCGGAGTAGTGTTTTTTACTTTTTTTTCACCTATCTCCTATCATTGATAGTATCACTGATACTGTGTTTTCAAACTCACCCCACCTCCCTTACTGCTCGCTTTTCCTTCATAAATTATTTTCGTCACTCATTCGTTCGACGTGCTCAAACCACCTGATTACATTCTTCTTCATTCTCACCGTGATATCCTCGCCAGTACCTGCCATTTTGTGTATCTCTTCATTGCGGATTCGATGATATACCATTTCATTTACTTGTCTTAATGTCAGACCATTGATGATGATCTTGCATTCGGTATTTTTTAATTTCTTTCAAAGGACCAGGATCAGGATCTCTTACTCGCATTGATGTTTAGATCATTATTTTCACACCATTCTTTCATAGTGGTACCCAATGTTTTTAACTATATTCTGATGATATAATGAGCACTGCACCAGCTCCATTCAGCTCACCTACTTTCACTCCCATGTCACTTTCTTCGCTCTTTGTTGTATTTTTCTCTGTAAGTATGATAAGTAAGTACGAAATCTCTAAACAGGTTAGTGTAATAGGTCGGATTAGCGCTTAGTGCGCCCACCTACAAGTGATAAATTGTACTTCCCTACAGTTACGCGTGTACATTATTTGAAGTGAGAATTGAGTGGTTCATTGTTTGGTGGGTTTCGTTATATATAATTTTATAAAAAATAAATAAATAATTCAGCTTCACGCTGTATCCCGCACACAGCAGGGTATGCAAAGGGAACTTAGTGTTAAGACACTCCCTTCCCCACTTTCCACTGAATTCTGGAGGCATTGCGTGCTTAGTGGCGAAACTCAACGCCGCGCTTTGTCTCGACACCAGAGCAAAGAAACGGAAATAAATTTAAGTAAATATATCCTTTCCTCGGGTGGGGATCGAACCCACAACCAGTCACACTTACAGTCACACTTTGTGCTCCTGCGCAACGACTGGCCTATATAATTTTATTTATAAAAAAAAATCTATTTACAAATATGAATTTGGTAAGTTCTACTAAGACATATTGTCTTCTAAAGGGCTACTAGGCTATAGTTGTGTAAGCTATTCATTTAATTACTTCGGGAATTATGAACGACATACAGTTTTTCCCGTCTGCTAAGGGAGGGTTATGTTTTTCGCGCGTATCGACCTATAAGTCATTCTTCAATCAATAAAATCCTTACCAGGAACCTCGCATAATTTAAAGAGGTCCCGACTGTTAATCCTAATAAACTATTGGGCTTGTTTATTTTCTTTTTAGTTTTATGCTGTCGGGATTTTTGTTTTTATAAATATTCTTTTTATTATGATTGTATAACAGTTATAAATATCAGAATATTTTACTACTTGAATTAGTAGTAGGCATATAACACGCGATACAAGGATCTCCAATCAGAATGGCATGGCAGACATTGTTTGCAGACGATCCTCAAGTAAAACAATCATTCGATTACACCTATAAATCTATGACGTATCGGCCATTTTTACACAGGGCCTTAAGTGAAAAATTTCACACTTATCTCACCGGGAAGTATCTATATGGGTTTAATGGTTTATATGTATGTGTTTGACGGGACTTCAGATGGGGTGTGTATATTTATGAAGACGTGATGTTGATTTATTGATGTTCCTAGACGTATTAACTAGCTGTAAATATTCAAGAGTGGTACTAAGATTTATGATATTGCACTTTGTTATATTGTTAAGTACGGACGTGCTAGTGGTGTGTTATAGGTGATTGTAATAGTTCATTTAATTCAGCCATTCCATAATGAGCTTCTCACTTTCCTACCGTAATTTTCTGAAGTTTTGGTATTCATATGTCGCTCACGACAGATACGACAATATGTATATATAAAGAAATATAGTAATGAGTCAGTTGTGGCGTAGTTTCCATTCAAGGAAATGAATTATTAAATATTTTAATTTTTTCCCGCTGTGGTGTGGCAAGACAAAGTTCCACCACTCAATGCAATGTCTCGAAATTTGCGCGGAAAGTGGAGAGCGTAGTGTCTTAATATTAAGTTTCTTCTGCATGCCCTGCTTTATCCAATCCCCACTCTCTGGTCCATTCTGGAGGCACTGCGTGTTGAGTAGCAAAATTTAACGCCGCTTCTATAGGCATTACTATTAACTCATTTAGGAAAGTGAATAATGTTACTAATCATTTCAATTTCTTACAAAGGTCAATAAATAATTTGATCGAGCTGTGGAATAAACCAGAATTATCTTCGTGCAAATTTATAAACCATCTTGTACCGTGTGACGTAATAACGTTGACATTGATCACTCTTCCTAGATATAAGGAAGGCGTTAGCGTTCCTTCCTCGTTGGTTGTTGAACCCTGTTAGGTGTCGACATGCTTAAATATTATGCAATGGTCTTTATTTGTAATACATATATATTTGTGTATAGGTTTATCTATTTATATTTATTTATTTTTTAGATTTATTTACGGCCATCGTAACGGCACAGTATTTGAGGATAAATGCGATGGTTGTGGGTTTGATTCACGTGGTATGGGCATTAGTGTATATTAAGATATTTTCTGAGGGGGCCGGGACTTCAGCTTTAAACAAATAGATACATTCGTATTAATATTGTTTCTTTTTTATTTTTCGGGGCAAATGTTGTTGTAAATAAAATTTCTGGCGAGGGCACCAGACTATTCTGGAGTGGGCGAGGACCACCCGGCTCCCCCTCTTCCTACGTCCATGGGTATGGGGAAAGAATTATTTTCATTTCTACGCTCTGGTAGCAGGACAAACCGTGGTATTGAGTCCACACCTTAACAAGTAATGTTTCGAAGATTGGGCGGAAGGGTTTGTGGGAATCGGATAAAGTTCGTTTATCCTGTTTACCCTCCTTGCTATATGTAGGATGAAAAAAATATGTGATATTAAAAAAATAATCATTTTCCGCACTATAAAAAAATCTTTAAAGAGTAAAATTTTTAAATCTTTACAAAGGAGCAAAGAGAATAATATTTGCGAACGTTCGTATTTTACCCAAATACCAGCCCACCAGCACACAAATACTCAGCCAGACAAAATAATTTTGTTAAAAATGTATAAATTTTTCTACTTAGACTCGAACAAAATGGTGCCAGAACGAACGATAGTCGTGAGGAGGGTGCCGAACGCGTACGTCTACCCGTTCAGCCTATGGCCAATACCAAGATATCCCGTCAGAGGTAAAATGTTTTCACATTTTAGCTTAAGTATACGAGATATTAGTTAAGGAGACCTATAGTTAATACATTTCGTTTCCACGTCCCGCCTAATATTTCCAAGACAATTCGTGCTGAGTCGCGGAACTCAATGCCGCTCTTGTTATCAGACTTAGGATATGAAAATAATCATCTCTAAGGGATGAAAACTGGACATTATATATTTTATTATTCATCCTAGATTTTATCTTCTTATCTAATAATTATCTTCTTATCTATATTAAAAAAAATAATAACAATGTCAATTCTAAGTTTGGTCGACTAGCCGGCGAACCTATTAGTCGGCTTTTAAACGCCTAATAACGAAGCGTTACGAAAAGCAGCCTCGTCGGTCACTGGTCGTCTAAGCTGGACCTCCTGAAGGAAATCATGGGTTTCACGTGGCGGGGCTGATCGCCTCCCCTCCCCTCCTCCTGAACTCTGTTCCCAAATAACGCCCTGAAACAGGTTTCCCGAAGAATTCACGACCGTTATGAAAATCCCTGAATTCCTGATCGGCTTGGCCGATTAGTCTTAGGCTACTGGTGGCTGTATAATCGGCTTTACCGATAACCACATCACCATCATCATCTCTACATATGTACATCTTTAAAAGTAATAAATCAGATTTTTTTTGTTGAGGCCAGTCGTGGCGCAGCGGCACAAAGTGTGACTGTAAATCCGACTGGTTGTGGGTTCCACCCGCACTCGAGGAGATGAAATATTTAATTAAATTTATATTTCCATTTCTTCGCTCTGGTGTCGAGATTAAGCGCGGCCTTGAGTTCTGCCACTCAACACGCAATACCTCCAGAATTCGGCAGAAAGTGGGGAACGGAGTGTCTTAACACAAGGTTCCCTCTGCCTACCCTGCTGTGTGCGGGATACAGCGTGAACCTGATTTAATTTTTGATTTAATTTAATTTAATTTTTGTTATAGAGGAGCAGACGGTTGAATACACTTACAACGGTAAGACTGTAAGGCGTCACAGCGACTGGAATAAAAGATGACTGCCATAATATTCTTCGTACGTTCTATACTATAAGTAAATTAAATTTAATTTCTTTATTGATAAGATAATTGTAATTGTTTTAATGGTTTGTTATTTATATTATTATGTCATTAAGATAATTTCGATATTATTTAAGTTGTGTAAGTGTGTCTGTAAAACCGACTGGTTGTGGGTTCGATCCCCATTCAAGGAAATGAAATATTTATTTAAATTTATATTTCCATTTCTTCGCTCTGGTGTCGAGGCAAAACGCGGCGTTGAGTTCTGCCACTCAGCACGCAATGTCTCCAGAATTCGGCAGAAAGTGGGGAACGTAGTGTCTCACACTAGGTTCCCTCTGCCTACCCTGTGTGTGCGGGATACAGCGTGAAGCTGATTTATTTATTTGATTTATTTATTCATATATATTTCTAGTATCGGGTTCATAAGCGTTATGTAGCAGATTGTAATTGTACATATAAATATTGTTCAAAACTATTTTTGTTACTTTTAAAAGATATTAATTTTAGAATTATTTTATATATTTTATGAAAATGATATGATTATAATGTTCTTTTTTTATTTTGGAGTGTCAAAATTCACTCCTAGACAATGTACATAATAATTCTTTATAAATAAATGAAATATTTTTCAATTTAGTTTGTTTACCTACCTCATATGAATACTAATATAAAAATATTAAATCCTAATATAATAATGAATGAAATTATAATATTATAAGGAGATGATGACTTGGCAAACTAGACGGTAGAAGACCTAGAGGCCGATCACCTTGCCGATGGTCCTCTCTCCATGATTGGCGCATTAAGGCAAGCAGAGGACAGGGAGGCTTGGAAGCATCTCGTTTGCTCTTTCACCAAGACCTAGCAGAACGGGCACGACCTTCAGTAATGAAGAACACGACAAAGAAGAATACGATATTTTTGGTTTCATAGTCTTGTATGAATATTATATCTAATAATAATTTACACAAAACTTTTTTATATATAATTAGAAGTTAAAAGTAATTAATAAATTTAACATTGTAGGGATGTGTGACTTTATTTTCATTGCCGAAGAAGGTTACGTTGTTTGGTATATTTTATATTTAACCAAGGGTAGTTTTTATTATTATTAGCGATACAATTTTAAAAACATACAGTCAACAACTCTAGATTATATTAATAAGAAAATCTTTTATTATCTTCCTATAATATTATTAATACAAATCAACCAAATTTAAAAATATATCAACGCCATCTATTAAATAACAAAAGGATTCCTGGTTCCACAAAATGCCGCACAGCTACCGTCGCCTTGGCGCAGTATTGATCTCGTACATTTTCATCTCAATTCTCAACACAGCATCTCTATCAGTGCACAGCGGAGAACGGTAAAGGTGTAGAGTCAAGATGAAGTTATGTGTTTTGTGGATATTGTTCAATTATATAGCAAGTTGTTTAGGTAAGCCTTTTTTTCCTTACTTATATTTTTTTGTATTTATGCAGTTGGGCGTTGAGTGCATTGCAGTTGAGTTGATAAATCAATTATTTTGATTGTTCGTATATCGTATTTATAGTATGTATATTTTAGTAAAAAATTAGGTTTTCCTTTAGAAATAATAGAAAAATAATTGTATTTTCTCTAAAGTGTAAGTTGATTTAGTGTTTTTGTTATTTGAAATGGACAATATTTATTTGTCCGCCCAATTGCGATTTATATCAGAATATTTAAGTTTATCTTAGTATATTTTTGTCTGAGAACTACATATAAAATACATTACTTTTAGAGATACAGATTTTTGACAAATATTTTGATACAACACTTATGTATTATCGACGGAATACTTGTCACTGTTGTCCCGTATATAGCTGTATAGGTAGAGGGAACTTAGTGTGAAGACACTTTGTTTTACTCATTTTTCTGCACAGTTTTCGAGATATTGTGTCTTGAGTAAAGTGCGAAACTAACCGCTACGCTTTCACTTAACTTACCAGAACAAAAATGAAAATAATTTGTTACCCGTGTGGAAATCAAACCCACAACTGTTGCGTTGACTAATAAAGAAATATATATTAATATATATATTTTTGTATAATTTCCAGGTGTGAAGCTTCTTGAAGCAAACCCAGATGTGAAACGTCTTTACGATGATTTACTAAGCAACTACAATCGATTGATACGACCGGTGACGAATGTGTCAGATATATTGACAGTACGACTTGGTTTGAAACTGTCACAATTAATGGAAGTTAATTTAAAAAATCAGGTGATGACTACGAATTTGTGGGTGGAACAGGTGAGATAGTTCTTATTTAGAAAAAATGTTAGAAAACGTATAAAAATTTGAACGTAGCGTGACTCGAACCCGCGCCTCCTGGAAACCGACCTAAGTGTGGATTAACATTGTAAATTTTTTTTTAAATATAATGTTACATATAGGTGAGATAGTTATACATTTAAAATACGTAATTTTTTGACAAATTATTTTGACTTATTATAATTAGGAATTGTTTAATGGTAATTTGGACATTCAGGTACAATGAGACGGTATTTGATTTTTAACAGGATAGTTTTGATCTCGATTTGTGAGTGAATTATTTGAATCTTCCCCTCTAGGGAAGATAAAGTAGGGTAAAATTCCGCCAATCAATACGTATTGTCTCCAATTCAGATGGAAATCTGAGAACGGAGTGTCTTGATACTATAATAAGTTCTTTGTGCCTTTTTAAACATTTTTAAAGTGTTATTCCACACTTAGGAAAGAAAAATACTTATTTAGAAAACGTATAAAAATTTTAATGTTACGGGACATGCTAACAACATAAATAAGTTGTAACAAGCGTATAAAAATTTCGACGTAGCTTGATGAGAACGTATGGCTTAGTGGTCAGAGCGCCTGGTTTCCAGGAGGCGCGAGTTCGAGTCCCGCTACGTTCAAATTTTTATACGTTTTCTAAATAAGTTTTATTCTTTGTGCCTCGCTTGCTGTATATAATAAGCGATAAAAGGTGATGCTGAAAAATAATATATTGTAGAGATAATAGTGTCTGTCCACCAAGTTTTTTTTGTACACTAGGTCATGTATATGAGAAATAATATAGCTAAAAATAATAACATTCAAAATAAATTGACTTACTTACTTACTATATAACGAACATTGTAAGTTAATCGTTGAAACGATTGAAATTAATATATTGAGATTTTCAAAAACAATTTTTAATACCATACATAAGCATATTTTCTTTTATATATAATTTTTTTTTAATATTGTGTACTGTTATTTTTAAAAAAATATTATTAATATGTTTCTCATTCAACTATTTCAGAAATGGTTCGATTACAAACTACAATGGAATCCAGATGACTATGGTGGTGTGGAAATGCTGTATGTGCCATCTGAACATATTTGGTTACCAGATATTGTATTGTATAATAATTGGGATGGAAATTATGAAGTAAGTTAAATTTTATAGCAAAGTAAATTAAAGATGGAGTAGAGTCGAGTGTAGAAGAAAGGAAAGGCAAAACGATGGTATTGTTAAAATATTACGCCGCTATTCTCCGCTATAAATAAAAAAATATAGGGCTATAGATTTGAGTCCAGTCGTGGCGCAGGGGCACAAAGTGTGACTGTAAAACCGACTGGTTGTGGGTTCGATCCCCACTCGAGGAGATGAAATATTTACTTAAATTTATATCTCCATTTCTTCGCTTTGGTGTCGAGAACAAGCGCGGCGTTGAGTTCTGTCACTCAACACGGCAATGCCTCCAGAATTCGGCAGAAAATGGGGAACGGAGTGTCTTAACACTAGATTTCCTCTGCCTACCCTGCTGTGTGCGGGATACAGCGTGAAGCTGATTAGATTCGAACTCTTAAAGTCCAGTAAGATAATGGTCGAATAACAAAAGAAACAGTCAAAATTGGGTTAGGGAGATTTTGTGTATACTAATGACAAATTAAAAAAATCTATCCATCGATCTCATTTGCGCTAAAACGTTCTTTAACCCCAAAGGCTAACATTTTAAATCTTTTGGATTTTTTTTCGTAACCAGTAAGTAAAAAAAACCAGGTCAAGTGCTATTCGGACTTGACCAATAAGGGTTCTGCAACAATGTCTGGATTGTAGGTCAACAGGGAGAACAAACTATAAAAGTTGACAAATTTATAATAAGTTTGTAGGTTGCCACTCGTTTTGTGTGAAAAAAAATTATAATTCATTAATAAGAGAGTAATAGTTCTTATCTGTAATATAAATATAAATTTATATTAGTTCATATCTTTTGCTTTATTCGCATTTATTGTATTTTTTTCCTTTATCTACTGCAAGTTCCCACTTCTTGCCAAATTTAAGAATTATAGGTCTTCGTGAAAAACCCTTAGGGTTTCCGACAATGCTTTTATCTTTTGATTGCGTTGACTGGGAAGCTCGATTTTTTCTTCTGATTTGATTCGCTTCTAGGGACACAGACCTCAGAATATTTGATATTAATTTCAGTTTGACACCTCCACGTGATTTCGAGACAAATGGTCTTGACAGACGGACAGACGGACAACAGAGTGATCCTATAAGAGTTCTATTTTTTCCTTTAGATGTATGAAACCCTAAAAACATGTTAACCAATATGATCTACATCATAAAATGATCTGTGAGGATTTTGGTCGCAATCCTCGGCGCCCTCACCATCCATCATCCAACTCGCACTTGACTGATTTTTCATTTATTATATAAAATGAGATTACAAACACGGACTATTGTGATATTTTATTTGAATACCATAATTTTTTATTTGTAGTATTCAAATAAAATTAAAATTGGATGGTGTGGGGCATCGAAGATTGCGACCAATCTGAAAAAAAAAGTGAATCCACGGAAAGATTTATTAATTAAAGTTGCATAATTAAGTTTTGAATGAAAAAAAACATATATATTGCTAATAGTTTTTTTTATATCAATAAATTTAAATATTTTACAAGTGTGTGATTGTAAATACGACTGGTTGACTCAATTAGTAGAGGAAATTAAATATTTATTTAAATTAATATTTTTATTTTATTGCTCTGGTGTCGAGGCACAGCGCGACGTTGAGTTCCGTTACTTAACGCGATACCTCCAGAATTCGGCGGAAAGTAGGGAAAATTTTAATACTAGGTTCCCTCTGCTTACCCTGTTGTGTGCTGGATTCAGCGTAAAGCTGATTATTGATTAAATTTTCGAATATTTTGTTTTTCACAAAATATTATCCTGCTTTATATCACATGATTTAAAGCTAACTTTGTCTTATCATCAGAATGATCTACCCACACCCACAAAACTACCCACAACTGTCGTGTCTCGTTACGCGCTGTGCCGCTGTGTTACGAATATTATCACTGATTTCTATTCTAGGTAACACTGATGACTAAAGCTACATTAAAGTATACAGGAGAAGTGAACTGGAAACCACCGGCCATATACAAGTCGTCTTGCGAAATCAACGTGGAGTATTTTCCGTTTGACGAACAAACATGTTTTATGAAGTTTGGTTCTTGGACTTATAATGGAGCTCAGGTATATTTATAAATTTATATTGTTTTATAATTTGCTTTTTTTGGGCAAATTAAAATACCGGCCAAGAGCGAGTCGGAAAATAAAATTGCATTGTTCTTCTGTTTTGTTTTTTCAAAATGTGATAATGAATAACTTTTTCGTTGATCCACCCGTTAACATAATGTACCTATGTAGATTTGTAGATATTATAAAGTATATAATACTACATAAATATAATCGGTTTTTTATGAAATTTATTATTAAGCCCAAAATAATAAAGAATAAAAGAATTAAATACAAAAAAAAAATTGTAATCATTACTTCCGTGACTTTTTTTATGTTGCATGCTTGTTGCAACTTGGCCGGGGAAGGATGAAGAGAATTTAGTGTTTTCCAACAACACTCCGTTCTCGGCGTTCTGATCAAATCCGAAAAAACTTCCATGTTTGTAGCTACTCTCTTAATGCACACAAATGTTAACCAACTTTATTATATTGTAGGTCGATCTGAAGCACATGGATCAGTTACCAGGCAGTAGTTTAGTCCACGTTGGCATTGATCTAAGTGAATTCTATTTGTCTGTTGAATGGGATATTCTAGAAGTGCCCGCGACCAGAAATGAGGAGTATTATCCTTGCTGTCCAGAACCGTTTTCAGGTAATAATTTTTTTTATATTTTTTCTTAGGTGTATTTCTAATTGAAGAATTTGATATTATTTTTCGTCCTTATCTTCGTCATCCATCGGTTCTTTTTGAATAATATGTCGAGTGGGTTTATTTTTAAGAGTCAATTATTTTAAGAGTTAAGATTTAACAAATTTTAAAAGTTAGTTGCTGCGGTCGACAAGTCGTAGCCGCTCTTAAGTTCTCTGATGGTAGCATTTTTCTTTTTTTTTCATTATTTTCTTCCCCATTGAACAATGCGCAAAAATTTAGAAAATCTAACTTTTGGGCAGCCACGACTCGCCAACCGTACTGTATACCAATTTAACTCAGTTAAAAAGCATTTGGCTGTACACGCGATGCTTCTATAGGTTTCAGAATGAAACCTGGCAGCAGCAGCAGGAGAATATTAAAAAGACAGCCAAAACGCAATATCTCATACCCTTTTAAACTGTGTGACATAATGCTTTACATAAATCTAATTTCCTTAAATAAAAGTAAACAAACAACATTTTTATCAATAATAAGAAAATCTAATAGAGTAAAAGAAGGATCCATCAATAATTTTTGTTTTAGATATAACATTCAAGCTAACAATGCGAAGGAAAACGTTGTTCTATACAGTGAATTTAATAATACCGTGTGTCGGTTTAACATTTTTAACAGTACTAGTGTTCTATTTGCCGTCGGACTCGGGGGAGAAGGTAAGTGATGATATAAGTTACTTGCTATGCATCTTATTGGCAATAACCATTGATTTGAGCATTCCATTGTCTTGTGAATAAAGTTGTTTTATCAAAATTTTTATTTATACGAAAACAATATGTACAGTGCGTTGGTTGATCGGGGCGGAATTTGCTGAATATTTTATGTGCTGATTTATATTAGACAAAATTGTTCGTTTTTTGGTAACTTCATCATAGTTTAGTTCAGACAAATCAGCACAAGATGGCGTCTTAACCATCTGAATTCATATTCAAGTGTTGGTGTTTACTAAATGTCAGTCAAAATGGCGAGTAAATTAAGAACAAAGAACTTGGTCATTATTATTACTCATCATTTGGTTCTCTCTGACTGTTCTACAGAATTTAGCTATGAATGAAAAAAGGAAGTCTGACATGTGTGGATTTTTCTTATTTAATTAATTTTTTAATTAATCTAAAGTTTCATTCTTTGCTTATAATTATTAAATTTAAAGTAGTTATATATTGAAGATTTCATACAGAAATTTAAAAAAAATTCAACGAGTAGTTTCTCTTTTATGAACGAGCGTGCGTAAAGCACGGAGAAAAGGCAGAAATCCACATCAGAATAGTCATGTTATTTAAAACCAAATTCGTTCAACATTTGCAGCTGTTCCATTATACTATTATATATTCAGCAAATTGTCGCCAAATAGTATTTAGTTCTTCCATTCGTTCAAAAGATTTGCACGATTGATGTTTAAGGGTAAACAGTCATATCATCCGTCCATCCCTCCATCCATCATCCATCCACCCGTGCCTGCCCAGTGACGGTCTTTTTTGATCCATTAGCTAGATGTGTGTGTGCTATCATTGATTTGCTTTTCATTTACTTGTTGTCTTTCCACATTTTAAAACGACAAACTTAAATAATAACCTATTCTGATTCTAAAATTCTTTATCTTGTAGTATTTAGTTCTTCCCTTCTTTATATGTTGGTATTAAATGTAAATCCTTCCAAATTTAACTTAATTGTAGATTAATGTGTTATTTGTTTCTTTAGTACCTAATATTATAAGCTTCTAATATAATTTATAACATAACATTAAACGATCTACCTAAAATTATTTAAAACAATCCTAAACCTGTTATTATTAAACAACAACAAAAAAAAACGCTTCAACATCAATAAATATTTAACAAAAACTTAACATATACAGAATAAGTTCTAAAAACCAGCGAGTGGAAAGACAATATACTTACTTGTAATAACGAACAAAAATCATTCAAAAGAGACTTTTCTCCTTAGATATCGCTCTGCATCTCCATCCTGGTGTCCCTCACAGTGTTCTTCCTTGGCCTGGCTGAAATCATACCGCCAACGTCGTTGGCGATCCCTTTGCTCGGGAAATATCTGCTATTCACAATGATCCTAGTATCACTCAGTGTTTGGGTCACAGTGTGCATTGTAAACGTACATTTCAGGTAAACTAATATTTCCCCCGTAGATATCGTTAAGCATCTCGATTTTGGTATCACTGACCGTGTTTTTCCTGTTGCTCGCCGAAATTATACCGCCCACGTCGCTGGCGATACCGCTCTTAGGGAAGTACCTGCTGTTCACCATGATACTGGTGTCGCTCAGCGTGTGGATGACGGTGTGCGTGCTGAACGTGCACTTCAGGTAACTTTTGTTTTGTTGTTTTGTTGTTTTTTTGTTATTGTTATTTTTTATTTGAGGGAGAGGACTTACATGTGTTGAGACACGTGGTTATTTTTTTTACATATAATACTGTTGTTGTGTGTATGTAGTTGAGTGTTTTAATGTTGTAAATGTTTTGTTGTTTTGTGTTTATGGGCGAGTTTTTTGATTTATATTAACATTTTAATCTAACAGTGTTCATGTAGGTGCAACTATTGGCTGGGCCGGGGTTTCAAATTTTAAGCTGGACAAGGTAACTTTTTAGCAATAAGACTATATATATGACAAGAGAAATTAAATTAATTAACGATTTATTTTTAAAGAAAGCTGAAGTCTTTAAGGATAATATTAAATTGTGTTATATTTGAGAATTGTAAATGTATACTAGTTAGTTGTTACAGTTTTAATATAAACAAACAAATTATCAGTTTTATTAATTTACAAATTAATATTTTCATCAATTTTCAGTATGTAAGATTTATTAATTATTAAATATTGAACGCTTTAGACAGCTACAATTGAAATAATAATATTATAGAATTTAAACAGTAAAAATCAGACCATCATGTAGCAGTTTGATTGTAACGCAGTGGTAATGGGCTGGAGGAAATGTATATATTTTATTTTTTCCATTCCTCCTCTATGATTACACAAGAGTCTTTAATTTGGATTTCATATATATAAATGAACAAAAAATACACAATTTACTACTAATAAGCATGTCGATAAAATGTTTAAATTATTACTTAAATTAAATTACGATGTTTTACTTTATTGGCTATTATATAATAATATAGAATATAGAATTATTTAAAAATAATTATTTTCGTTAAATATTTTTTAAATAAAATGTTATTCTTTTTTTCTATCAATCAATCAATGCCTCCAGAATTCGGTGGAAAGAGGAGAACGGAGTATCTTAACACTAGGTTCCCTCTACCTATTCTGCTATGTGCGGGATACAGCGTGAAGCTGATTTTTATAATTTAAAAATGTCTTCTTCTTTGGTATCTTTAGTAAAGCCAAAGTACAATATTGCAACTTTTTGACTACATTTTCAGTGTTTTTATTATATGGCTGATTTTAAAACTGTACTGAAACAGTACAGTTTTAAAATCAGTAATTCGGTGTTCGTTTGTAATTGAAACGATACCTGGGATATGTATGTTTGAATTAGTCTGTGTTTGTAAACATACATAAATTAAATCAAATAAATAATATTAGACATATAAATAAAATTGTAAGTCTAATTGTAAGTCTCGGTGCAGGGGCACAAGCGTGTGACGGTAAATGCGACAGGTTGTGGTTTTTATTCCCACTGGAGAAAATTAGTTATTTAAAAATTTATATACTGATGTCGAGGCAAAATGCGTTGTTATGTTTGGGTGGAAAGTAATGAGCGGAGTGTTTTAACACTAGGTTAATTCTGACGATCCTGCGGTGCGGAATATGCGGAATATAGAGGTAAAGAAAATAAAACTAAAAATAAAATAGCATAATTATTGTATAAATTATTTTATGGGTATCATGTTAATTTCGATACTTACATTTTTTTTAAATAAATCCATAACATAACTTCCGAGGCAAAGCGCGGCGTCGAGTTCCGCCATTCAACACTCAATGCCTCCAGAATTCACTGGGCCAAATCAAACATATTGCATCCATATAAAAGTTGAAACACAAAATAATACACTCGATTACGAAAACAGAGCACCCTTTATCATCGCTAGGTTTAAATTGCAAAATAAAATGGATGGTCTAAAATTCAGGCATAAAGGCCCATAAATCTACGGTCTCATTGTAACGATCCGATAACGAGACAATGGCGTGTGAAATATAGTATGCGGTGCAGCTTATTGAATGCGCATGTTTAGTTACGAATGGTTTGATAGTGGTACTTAAATGTATGGAAAAAATGGAAATGTCTATTTTTTCTGTATTTTATATTTGTTATTTTTGCGTCATGCTGTATTCCGCACATTGAAGAGAAGGGGAACCTGGTGGAAGGGAACCTAGTGTAAAAACACTCAGTTGTTATTACGATAGTTCTGTTCCCTACTTTCTGATGAATCCTGGAGGTATTGCGAGTTGAGTGGCGGTAATCAACCCTGCGCTTTGCCTCGAAATCAGCGTGAAGAAAATGGAAATATTAAATATTTAATTTCCTTGAGTGGGAATCGAACCCACAACCTGTCGTGTTTACAGTTACGAATATAAAAACTTTTTGACTTTTGTAGGCATTTGTTGTTAATTTTTCTTGTTAATGTAAATAAACAATTTTAGTTCTATTTTTTAAATTTTGATAATTAATATTTGAATTTTTGAATAGATGCTTTAAATTGGTAGTAAAGAACTATAATGTAGAAGTAAGACGATAAGTTAGTAATTACTTTTTTTTTATTTCCACACTGTATTCCTTACGAGCATCCATCAGAGCTCGTATTTAATCTTCAGGGGCGAGCTACTCTTGCCCTTCCCCGTCCGGAGAAGCTGTAAAGACTATTCCAGGTCAACAGCAATTTAGCCTATGAAAACAAAAAACGCTGCATCCCGCACGTAGTAGGGTTTCAGAGGGAACCTGGAAACATAGTGTCAAGATACTCCGTTTATATTAAAGTAGCTCCGTTCTCCACTTTCTCCCGATTTCTGGAGGCATTGCCTGTTAAATGACGGAACTCAACGCCGCGCTTTTCTTCTTTACCAGAGCGACGAAATTAAAAAAAAATATATATTTCATTTCAAATCGAACCCACAAACTCTCGCGGTTACTGTACACGTTAGTAGCCCTGCACCAGCCTCGTCGTTGTGGTTACTTTGTTATTCAATTAGGTGATTTCGTGTTTTATCAGTTATAGAATGTCGCATTTTGCTCAGCCATATTCTGGTTTTGTGTTCCCAATACAAATAGAATAATAGTGATTTTATACTGATATTGAAAATAGAGAGAAATTTTATTTCGAGATTTCAATATATTATAATTATTCATACATTATATAATATTATATTAGATTTTTTTTGCGTTTAGGCAGAGGCACGTAGCATTAAGACACTCCGTTCTCCATTTTCCGCCGAATTCTGGATGCATTGCGTGTTGAGTGGCGGGACTCTACGCACAACCACACAGCCTCGATATTACAAAAAAAAAATAGAAATATTAAATATTTCATTTCCTCGAGTGGGAGTCGAACCCACAAACTGTAGCGTTTACACTTTGTGCCCTGCGCTACGACTGGATTATTTGATATTTAGAGATATTATTTTGGATATATATACTATATTATATACTTAATTTTGTAAATTGAATTGAAATTTTGATAGTCATGGGCAAGAGGTTAGTAAATTTTATTATTGCGATTGAAAGTGATATTTTTTATTGGATATTTAAAACTGGTGGTAAAGAGGTACATATAAAAGAGAA
Source organism: Heliconius hermathena (assembly GCA_013403705.1). NCBI lineage: Eukaryota > Metazoa > Arthropoda > Insecta > Lepidoptera > Nymphalidae > Heliconius > Heliconius hermathena. The sequence continues at coordinate 34,811 of JAAIXJ010000221.1, read as the reverse complement.
ATAAGAGGATAGTTTTGTGGTTATTTTTTTAGCTTCAGGCTGTCACGCACATAAGGATACAGCGTGAAGCTAAAGAAAAGTAAAGTAAAAGGCGGAAGGAACCTGGGAACCTAGTGTTTAGCCCCCGTTCTCATAAAAATACTTCCTTTAAACACTTTCCGACAACTTCTGGTGGCATTATGTGTTTTCAGGTGGAACTCAACGCCGCGCTTTGTATTGTTACCAGAGCGACAAAATGATAATATTAAATATTTAATTTCAAATCGAACCCACAAACAGTCGCGTCTACTGCACACGTCTATACCCTTGCGCCACGAGCGGTCTCCTCGTTGTGGTTACTTTGTTATTCAATTACGTGATTTTGTATTGAGTTATAGAATGTTGTATTTTACTCAGCTATATTCTGGTTTTGTGTTGCTAATACTAATAGAAAATAGTTATTTTATACTGGTACTGATGATAAAGAGAAATTTTATTCGACACGATATAATTTGATATCGTTTTTTTTGTGAAAAAAAATCAATGATGATGAGTCCAGTTATGGCGTAAGGCCACAAGTGGTGTGCTTGTGGGTTAAATACCATTTTAAGAATTATGGTAAGAAATGAAAAATATAATATTTTTATTTCTTCGCCCTGGTAACGAGACTAATCGCGGCGTTGAGTTCGGCAACGCAATGCCTCCAGGATTCAGGGGAAAATAGGAAACGGAAGTATTTTAATGAGAATGGAGTATTTTAACACTAGGTTCCCAGGTTCCCCCTGCCGACTATGCTATGAGTGAGATACAGCGTGAATCTATTAAAAAAAGATACAGTCAACATTAAATACAGTCAATTTCTGTTAAAATTTAGGATTTTTTATTATTATAAAATTGCACATATTTGTTTCGTTTTTTTAATGATAATTAAAAGAAAACATAAATTAATGAGTATATACAAAATTTCTAATTTTTATATATTAATTCATTAATAAAAATAGTTTTAGAATATTTCACAGAATATATATTAACTTTATACATAACAAGAAATAACTATAGGTCACCATCAACTCACACAATGTCACCGTGGATGAAGAAACTTTTCCTACAACTGATGCCGAAGCTCCTCATGATGAGACGCACCAAGTACTCTCTGCCGGACTACGACGACACCTTCGTGTCTAATGGATATACAAATGAACTTGAAATGAGGTGAGTGGCAAAACGCTTCTCTCCATTTACTTGGATTTATATTTTGAATAGATTCTTTACAAAAATAATAAAAACTTGTCAAGTATGGCAGAACCCGCACACCGGGGGTTCCTTGCCAATTTCAAAATTATAGTACCATTTATGAAACTTGACAAACTTAAGTATGTGGGTGTTTGCATTCATTTTATATGAAAGAAACTACATATATAAGTTTGTATTTTTTTCCTATGAAATACTTATAATTTTTCACTGCTAAATTTAATAGCCGTGGTGCACGTGAAGTAACCTGTAGCTTTTGAATACGCGGGGAATTTTATACAGCAGGGGCGCAGGGGGAGTGTGACTGTAAAATTGACTGGTTGTGGGTTCGATCCCCACTCGAGGAGGTAGAATATTTACTTATATTTATATTTTCATTTCTTCGCTCTGGTGTCGAGGCAAAGTGCGGCGTTGAGTTCCGCTACTCAACACACAATGCCTCCAGAACTCGGCGAAAAGTGGGGAACGATGTGTCTTAACACTAGGTTCCCTTTGCTTACCATACTGTGTGCGGGATACAGCGTGAAGCTGATTTATAATATACGAATGTATATAATATTTTTTTTTAATTAAAATAATATTTCTGAGTAGGTGGCAAATATTAAGGAACAAAATTATTTTCTTTATAAATTAATCAATACTTCAATAAACATTTTGTTGTTATTAAATTATTTAAAGGGTTTATATTAGATTCTTTGATTATTTTATATTGCTTAGTGTTATTGGCGAAGGTTCTTTGGTGTAGATTTGATGTGTATTTTGAATGGGAAACGGTTTATTTATTGTCTTTATTAATAAATTGAATGTTTCATAGTAAATTGAAGTAAAGATAGTAAATTTAAAATGTTATTTATTCCAGTATATGGAGTTGTAGTGTTGAGTAAATGTTTAGTATTCTTTGTTCGGTTGCAAACTGATTTATTCATTTAATTGGCAGTGAGGGAACCTAGTGAAAAGACACTGTATTCCCCACTTTCCTATAAGTATTTAAGACTTTGTGTGTTGAGCGGCAGAATTCTGCGCTTTAAATCGTTTTTAGAGCGAAAAAAAAGGATAAGACTTAATTCCCAATCGAACCCACAACCGTCACGTTTAAGCCAGCCATACACGTAGCGATATACTTGTGCAAGCTTCGACTTGTACAAATACACATATTTCGGAGGTGAAGGAGGCAAGGAACTATTAAATATAATTTCTTGAAATCGGACAACCATATGTTTTGTTTTATGCTATGGATGGTTTTATTTATCCGAAAAAAAAAACTGAAAGCTCACAAAAGCTTATATTTTTTTGGTCCCCGTCATGTTTTACTTTTTATTTATCAAAGACATGGTCCATTTCTGTAAATTACGAATTCTTCTATAATATGGTAAACTCTATGCCTCTCGGTGGTCTCGTTCATTTTGATGCGAAAATGATTTTTTTTTCCAATATACGTTACAGTATATAGTCTCGTTGTGTGAATTGAACCAAATCAGAGAAGTCGGTCACTACATTCTTTAGTCCGTGTCCAAAACACGAACGATATCAAAACTAATTTTTTTTATTTTGCTAGTTTTTTATTTAACGATCAACTCATCAATTGCACCTCGTTTACATAACAAAGCCATCGGACTCCTAACTTGCGGAAATAGATAAAATCAAACGTCAAAATCGATACTTATGAATAATAAAGGCAGTTGAGAACAATTTTTTTTTACGATTCTCAACTTTTATTGAGAACAATGAATGTATTGAAGCGTGATTTTATTACTTTTTATGAGCTTCTTATTTTACCGTAACCGTTTATGAGACGTAAAATATATAACTAAAGTATTTTACGACACGCCATTTTGTTTACGCCTCGGGCAATGTTTTGAATTAGCTGTAATTTTCAGTCGGTATTATATAATTTGTGAGTTAAGTTACGACGTATGGAGTTATTGGTTGTGTTTTAGTATGAAATATGTATGTTTTGTACGCCAATGTTAATTTGTATTGGTTAATTTATGTCAATTATGTTAAAAGTATGGCGTTTATGGCTGTAAGTTTCATTTTTTTATTTATTTACACAAAAAAATCAAAATTAAATCAGCTTTACGCTGTATCCCGCACACAGTAGGGTAGGCAGAGGGAACCTAATGTTAAGACACTCCGTTCCCCACTGTCTGCCGAATTCTGGATTTATTTACACGCTTTTATTATATTGTAATGAAATTTAAGAAGCTGAATTTGAAACACTTGTAATAATAATATAAAAATATCTTTATATAAATATATATACAAACACGTAGCTTAGGTGACAATACAATGTTATGATATCAACGAACTGGTGTGATGATGGAGCCAAGATCTTAATTTTCGAATTCTTCAGAAATTAGTAAACCTCATAGAATTTATAGCTCCGAGCACATTCTATAGCACTTGTATCACTTAGTGTAGAAAAGTGTGTTTTTTGGTTTTTTTTCTTATATATATTTTTATTTAACCTTTCGTTGTACTTTGCCTAATTAATATAAATATTCTTCCAAATTAGATTTGAAGCCACAACCGTTACTCTCACTCGGTCATATTAAAACTGTTCTACAATGACATTGATTTAAATACTCTATGTATTCGAATACCAACTACATCTCGTATAATATTTTTTTTGTACTCCTACTGTAACGAATTGGCTGATAAACATTTTCCTCCTGCTTGTAAAAAGTCAACTAATTATATAAAAAAAAGAAGATTTTTAACATTTTTAAAGTGTTATTCCACACTTCAGAAAGAAAAATACTTATTTAGAAAACGTTTTGTAAATAAGTAAAAGAAAGATTTCCAAAATACATTAAGGGTTCTATTACCATGCTTTCATTTCTAAGATAAATCATTATTGCAGGGATAGTTTAACTGATGCGTTTGGGAGCACCAAAGGCGATGATGAAGACTATAGAAAATCCCCTGCACCTGAAGACGATATGCTGGGTGCTGGTGTACATCAACGACCATCAGGTAATGTGGTGTTTTTTTTTATATTCAGCTTGACGCTGTAACCCGCACATAGCAGGTTAGAGAGCATGAGAACGTACTGCATTAAGACACTTCCGTTTCCTGCTTTTCGCTGAATTCTTGAGGTACTGCGTGTGGGTTGGCGGTATTCAACACAGCGCTTTATCTTTTACCAGAGATAAAAATAAAAAAAATAGTCAAAATATTTTATTCCCCGAGTGGGAATCAAACCCGCAGCCGTAGCGTTTATAATCGCAGTGAATAGTTAAAAACTTTTAAAAATTAAAAATATAGTAAATATATTATTAAAAATGTATTAATTGTCCTGAATCTGAGTTCACACTGCCACAAAACTGTCCTACCGGAAGTGGCTCCACCGTTGCGATATATACGCTTGATAGGAGACCGTATTGGAAATACTAATTAATTAACTTGATACTGACCAGAGGTTTTTCTGGTCAAAAAATGGAGTATCTTCATGAAGATTCCATAATATTTTTCGAGTTAATTAAAATATTTATAATTTATCAAATTTGAAATAATATTGGTTTATTATATGATTGTAAATATGTTGTTTGTGGGTTTGATTCTCAGTCAGGAGAATGCATTATTTCATTTCCTGCGCCACGACTGACCTCTAGTTTTATAATACATATATACTCGTATAAAATATAGAGGCCAGTCGTGGCGCAGGGGCTCAAAGTCTGACTGATAAATTTACTGGTTGTGGGTTCGATCCCCAATCGAGGAAATGAAATATTCGTTTACATTATTTATATTTTCATTTCTTCGCTCTGGTGTCGAGGCAAAGCGTTGGCGTTGAGTTCCGCCACTCAACACGTAACGCCGCCAGAACTCCGCGGAAAGTGGGGAACGGAGTGTCTTATCATTAGATTCCCTCTGCCTACCATGCTCTGTGCGGAATATTGACAGCGTGAAGCTGATTTTTTTTAAAGAAAAAACACTTTTAGCTTTGAACCCTTCGATCATTAGACTTTTCTGTCCTCCAGTAACAGAATCCGAGAACATGCTTCCCCGCCATCTTTCACCGGAAGTAGCTGCGGCGCTGCAGAGTGTGCGCTTCATAGCGCAGCATATTAAGGACGCAGATAAGGATAACGAGGTGTGTGGGATACTTAAAGTTGAAAATATTTAGTAATATGGTAATGTGTTTTAGATTTTAGCTCTATTTTTAGGTATATTGTGGAATAGTTGGATTTTATATCTGGGTTGGGAGTTGAATCATCATCAAAATCATTGACTTGGTTTGTGCCAGTGTTGGACATATGTAGGTGTCTTTAAATCAATTAATTTTATATATTTTTTTGTTTATTTATACAAAAAATTTAACGATTGTCTCTTTGAATTATGATGAATGTGATGTTGATGAATGTGAAACAAGTTATTAAACCGAGTTGAGGCCAGCCATGGTGCGTGGACAATCAAGGAAATGTCATATTTCATATTATAATTTCTTCTCTTTGGTGTCGAGACAACGCGGGGCGTTGAGTTTCGCCACTCAACACACAACGCCTCCAGAATTCGGCAGAAAGTGGGGAGTGGAGTGTCTTAACATTAAGGTCCCTCTGCCTATCCACCTAAAAAGCGGTACACAGCGTGAAGCTGAAAAAAAAAATATCAAAATTTTATCAATCTGTTAAACAACATCCTTCTGGAATATTCGGTATAATTTCCTCACGTCAAAATCCTATTAGAACAATTACTATCCTCTCATCTTAATGACATGAACCATCAGCGAGGCAATCGAAACTTCTAAGTTTTCCTTATATTAATTTCTCTTTCGAGTTCTCTCTGTTCAAGTTTGTATTGCTTGGTATATGTTCTAATTATCATAAAACTATTAAGATTTTTTTTATTGTTATCTTTATCTACGTTATAAGGTTTTTTTGAGGCCAGACCAGAGCGAAGAATTGAAATATCTATATTTTCATTTCTTCGCTCTGGTGTCTAGGCAAAGCGCGGCGTTGAGTTGCGCCACTCAACACGCAATGCCTCCAGAACTCGGCGGAAAGTGGGGAACGGAATGTCTTAACATTAGGTACCCTCTGCCTATCCTGTTGTGTACGGGATACAGCGTGAAGCGGATTTAATTTTTTTTGATTTTATATTTTCTAATTAGCTTTGGTATTAAGGCAAAGCGCGGCGTTGAGTTCTGCAACTCAACACGCAATGCCTTCTGAACTCGGCGGAAAGCGTAGGCGCGGGAAACGGCGTGGTTTAACACAAAGTTCCTTCTGCCTACCCTGCTGTGTGCGGGATACAGCGTGAAGCTGATTTATAAGGTTATAATGGCGCATTCAGATTGACTGTAAATATGATGATTGTGGGTTCGATCCACTCTCTCGACAACTATTTTTATTTCATTGCTCCGTTAAGACAAAATGTGGAATTGAGCACACCACTCTATCATATCACCCACTAGGATTAAGACAGTTAAACTGCTTAAACTTATTCTTATTATTCGTATAAGCTATTTATTAGGTTTCATCTAAACCCGTTTTATCGATTTCGATTCGAAAATCATTAGTTTTTGCGTGAAAGTGGAACAAATTACATCCAGCCTCATAAACTTTAACATTTATAATATTAGAGGAAATCAAATATTTAATATTTACATTTCCTCGCTCTGGTAACGAAGCAAAGCCCGGCGTTGATTTCCGCCAGTCTACACGCAATGTTTCTAGAATTCGGCGGAAAATGGGGAATAGAGGTGTCTTAATAAGAACAGAATGTCTCAACACTAGGTTCCCAGGTTCCCTCTAGCTACCCTCCCAAGTCCGGAACACAAGCTAAAAAAAAAGATTTTCTTATATGAATATTTATGTTTATACAAAAACGAAAAATAAGCGAGGAAACGAACAAGGGTTATTCACCCTTAATCGTAGTTACTACACGAAGTGCGCTTGATTGCGAGTTCATTCAGGAATATTTGAATATATTTTTTAAACGTCGTCGGCGCAAAATACAAATTATGAATGTATTTGTATACAGTTCTTATGTAGATAAAATATTTATAGTATAGTAAGATTAAGGTTCTAGTCTATATTTATTAGGAAATCTGCTGAGAAGCTTCACGTTTTTTTTTAAAAGGGTAGGCAGAGGGAACCTGATGTTAAGACACGGATACAGTACATGTACTGGCCTATATTGCGAGACATTGTGTGTAGAGTATCGTAACTTAACACCTAATATCTACCAAAGCAGAAATGAAAATCATTTAATTATAATCATGTCCTTGAGTGGGGATCGTCACACCCACAACTGTTAAAATATTATATTATTATTATCAAATACTACTTAAACTATGCTTGAATATTATATTTACATTGAAAACGTCTGGTTTAGCTACAAAAAACAATCGGATACTGGACAGCGTGTAATATTTCCAAATAAATCAATTAAAATTTATTAGTTATATTAAACCGCGGCGTTTAGTTCCGCCATCCGATAATAAATGCTTTCAGAATTCGTCCGACGCTGGGGAACGAAAGTGTCCTAGGTTCCCAAGTTCCCTTCTTACCCTGCTGTATACAGAATGCAGCGTGAAGCTTAAAAACAACAGTAAATAATATTTCTCAGTTGCGTAAACACGTCCGAATCGAAAAATACGTCATTTACAAATGTTTTCAAAGTTTTTTTTTTAATACAAAAGGCAATCATCGTACTTAGATAAGCACGAGCCGTCGACATCTCAAGGATTTCTTGACAGAAGTTACAAAAAAGTTTCACAGATAAATAAAGATTTGGGAATTAGTAACGAACCTTTCACTTTTGTGGACTTTATTTATGGGTCAGTTGAAATGTAATGTTGTATCAGTCATTGGTTTTATTTAAATTTTTCTTTTTTTTTTGAGCTTCACGCAGTATCTCGCACACAGCAGGGTAGGCAGAGGGAACCTAGTGTTAAGACACTCCGTTCTCCACTTTCCGCCAATTTTTGGAAGCATTGAGTGGCGGAACTCAACGCCGCGCTTTCCCCTCGACACCAGAGCGAAGAAATGAAAATATAAATATAAATAAATATTTCATCTCCTCAAGTGAGGATCGAACCCACAACCAGTCGATTTTACAGTCACATTTTGTGGCCCTGCGCCACGACTGGCCTCAATTTAATTAAGTTTCAAAATTATTATTTGTTTAATATATATAACTGTGTGTCGTAAAGTTATCACCTGATGAGATTTATCATCAATATCATTATCATCATCATCATTACCATCATCGTCACCATCATCATCGTCATTTGCCCGTCTCTATCTTCTAACTTAACTGCTACGTATAACTTACTTGTGATAGAGATTTAATTTTTTACTATTAGCTTTAGGAATATTTAAAAAAATATGAAATATCTTGATTAAGGCTATATTTGATCGTAAGTATGCATGCAATACTTATTGACACTGCACTCTTTTATTTTAAAAATATTTTTTTTATATATCATTGTTGTCAGTCGTGGCACAGGGGCACAAGCGGCGTGACTGTACGGGCAGGCGGCAGGCTGTGGGTTCGATTCCCACAATTTAATATTTTCATATCCTCACTGTGGGAACGAGATAAAGCGAAGCGTTTAGTACCGCCACTCAACTCACTATGCCTTCAGAATTCAGCCGAAAGGGGGCAACGGAAGCGTCTAAACGGAAACGGAATATTTTAACATGAGGCTCCGAGTCCCTCTACCTACCCTGTGCGTGAAACGAAAACAAGAAAAAAGCATTTTTGTCATATAAACTCTTATTTATTTTCAAGATATCCAATATATGAAATTGCATTGTGTCACTGAAACTAAGAGTTGCCTCTTGAGTTCTAATTGACTTTGTCGGACGTAATTTGTTCTTTTAATTATTAATAAACATTACAATTTTCTTCATGTTAGTATTACTGGTGAGCTTTCTAGTGTTAGTGGATTTTAGACTCTAGTTTAGATTAATTCTAGGTTAAAAGGCTACTCTATTTTTCTAAAACAAAAATGGCTTTATCTCGACGCGTGTTTATTGTTCTTATAAATTATTTTCTTTTCTTATAGCTTAAATAACATTTGCATGGATACACTATATAAGAGGTAGAGCATGGAGCTTACATTTCATAATTGGTTTTTATATTATTTAGTACCTTAAATATTAAATAATTATATCGTATTACCATATGATAAAGAACTGTAAAACTTTACACTGTATCCCGACACAACATGATAGGTAGAGGGAGTCTAATCTTAAGAAACTCTGTTCCCTATTTTCTCCCGAATTCTGGAGACATTGTGTGTTGAGTGGTGAAACTTAACGCCGTGCTTTGCCTCGACACTAGAGCGAAAAAATGAAAGTATTAAATATTATATTTCCCCGAATGGGGATTGAATCTACAACCAGTCACGTTTACAGTCACACACTTGCACCCTTGCGCCACGAATGGCCTGAACCACCAATATATTTTCTCATTTTCTTCCTAACATATTCCGGTAACACGTAATACCTTCGTTTAAAATCCAAAACAATCTCAAATTTTATTTGTACCGTTTCATATATTTGCACTACATTTTTACGATTTTAGTACGTTCTGCTACTATAGCAGACATTGAATGGACGGAGAAATGAAAAATTAAAAAATTTCCACAACCGCTTGCACCATCACGAACGTCGAGTTTGTTGAGACCAATAAATATTTCTCTTAAGAACAATAGGAATGGAGTGCATTAAATCTGAAAAATATTACTAAGCTTTGCTTTTAAAGTGGACCCCAGTTTTATTTAACTAAGAAAATCCCTTCGCTTCCGCTAATAAACACTTACCTATTCTTGGTATTGAATGTAAAATGAACGTAAAATATGAATAGATTTGTGGAATACGTATAATAATAAAATTACGCTGTGAATTGGTTGTACGGGTTTGAGTTTTGAAAAATAAATGTTTTTTTTATGATTTGGATTTACATTTTAGTGCTATATGTATATTTTTATTTAGTGAAACTTAAATAATTTGCCTTTCGTTTTTCGTTTTTTTTTGGTGTAGGCCTTCGGGATCGGTAACGTTTTGATTATATGGTCTGTTTTATGACACTACAGACCAGTAGTATATCCTATGACCCTAGTGGACTTTAGTAGTGATTGTATACTTTAACTTTACACTGCATTCCACAAACGGCTAAGTAGAACGGAGTAGTAAGAAAGGAAATGAAAATAATTATTACACTCGAATAGGAATCGAACCATCATCTCATAACGTAAAACCAAACGCTGTGCCCTTGAATCACGATGTCCTTGATATTATGAGATTTTCTCATAGATGCCATTGTCGAAAATGAACCAAAAAAATAACTACACAAGAATCACTAGCTGTCAAATAAAAAGAAATCGATTCACCCAGTCAAAAGTTCTGAGGGAACAAACATACAACAACAATAAAAAAACAGTCGAATTGATAACTTCTTTTTCCTACAGACGTCGGTCGTATAAAAACAAGACAACATTTTTATAGTATTATTATTATACATGTGTAAATTTAATTTTATATTTATATGTATTTTGATATTTTTTTCTTGCATTTATTTCAATTATTTAAGCGACCATTTTGTTTAAAAAACATACATACATATCAAAATCGATTAAATGAAATAATTGAAACACTCAATACACGCCGTTCAATATTATCATAAGGTGACCAAAAGTACAATTTATTTCTGTTTATTATCTTTCTTCTGTAGAACCGTTATTCGGACAAAGCGCGTTTCCAAACATAGTATAAATAAGCAACAGTTTTTAACAATTACGTCAATTTACAATATGAATTTAGTCGGCGTGTAGCGTTAAGCACCGCAGCTTAACACGTGTTACTTCGACGAACTAACGAATTCGGGGAACGGAGTGTCTTAACACTAGGTTCCCTCTGCCTACCATACTGTGTGCAGTACATGAAGCTAAAAAAAAAGATTTAGGCCAGTCGTGGCGCAGGAGCACAAGTGTGCAAGTGTGTAACCGTGACAGGATGTAGGAGGTTTGATTCTAATTGGAGAAAATGAAATATTTAATATTTTCAATTCGCGCTCGCTTGCTTGCTTCGCTTTGGTAATAAGACAGAGCGCGGCGTTGGGTTTCGTCAACGCGGGACCGCGGAAAGATGAGATCGGAAGTGTTTTAATGGAAACGGAGTATTTTAACATTAAGTTACCAGGTCCATTTTGCCTACGCTGCTATGTGAATATATAGCATGATACTAAAAAAAGCACCTTGTCGATGAGATTAGAGCGCTCAAGCATACAGTCTTCAGATTTACAATATTATTTTAAATTATTTAAAATATACCTATTACAGTAACTTCATATTTAAAGCAATTCATTAAAAAAATCGTAAAATCTACCCTCTTTCATAATATAGTAACGAGTATCTTAGCCAGTATTTATAAGGGATGATTTCAAGCAATTTAAAGTTATCTAGGAAAAGGCCGAAGCGCTCGTGCGTCCGTAAAGAGCCAAGTTTTATTGGGAAAACTTTTAAACCGCTGATGCTCGTCTCATTAGGACGAGGGGATTGTGATTGCGTTAATAGTGTAGCCAAGTTAATACTTTATAAGTGAGTGTAGTTTTATAGTTTGTATGAAGAAAAATTGTGTGTAAGCATATTGAGAACATTTGCAGGTGTTATTCTGGTGTGATTAATTTAACATACATTGGGTCTATAAAATAAATCAGGTTCACGCTGTATCCCGCACACAGCAGGGTAAGCAGAGGGAACCTAGTGTTAAGATACTCCGTTTCCCACTTTCCGCCGAGTTCTGGAGACATTACGTGTTGAGTGGCGGAACTGAACGCCGCACTTTGCTTCGACACTAAAGCGAAGAAATGGAAATATAAATGTAAATAAATATCTCATTTCCTTGAGTGGGGACCAATCTATTTCTGGCTGACTGGTCTATCTATTTCTGTATTTTAGTTTTTTATTTTATTTTATTTTTAGTTTCATTGATCTATCTATCTGTATCCCGTATGTACCAGGGTAGGCAATAGTGTTGAGACACTTCGCTTAGAGAATGGAACATTTTTATTCCTCACTTTCTATTGAATTATCGAGGCATGGCGTGTCAACGACGCGCATTGCTTAGTTGCCAGAGCGAGAAAATGAAAATATTTAATTACTCCGAGTAGGAATCGAACTTTCAATTATCGCGTGTACAGTTGCACATACGCTGCTGCACCACGACGGCCCCATATGTATCATATCACACTATATAATATCGGATATTTCTGCTTGATGAACATAATACGTATTGGGTAGGTACTGCAATTTATTCCGGCGCAGTGTAATATCCCTACAGAAATGCTAACAACATAAATAATTTCTTTCCTCAATGTGGAATAACACTTCAAAATGTTAAAAATGCTTTTATATGTATATCTGTCATTTTGCTTTATTCTATGACCAAAATTATTATGAGCAGACTGAGAGGGCCTCTGTACAATGGGACGTACGGTTTAACTTAATCACCATTCTCTGTATGATTTTACCCACACACCGTCTGCTTTATTCAATGCGCTATCTAAATCTAAATGTACGTTACATTATATTATAATATATCTAAATTTAAACTTATAATAAAATACTAATGGATCGGTGTCTTTATATGGAAGATGTATAAGAAAAAATGTTTTTTTTTTGCCTATATTAATGTAATAGAATCCAAAACAATGATTTATGATTTTTTTGTCCGTTTGTCTGTGCGTGTGTTCACGCTTATCTAAGAAACGGCTTAACCGATTTAAATGCAGTTTTCATTTTTCTATTTTAGCAAACTTCCCTCAACATTTTGTGTTTGTTTTATTTCAATTCACAAATAAGAAAGTTATGTGGATATGAAGAATCACATGCCACAAAATATGTGTTTTATTGAACTAGCTAAGACTTTAGCTATCAATGTATGGATATTGTCTTTAAAATAAAATAAAATAAATCAGCTTCACGCTGTATCCCGCACACAGCAGGGTAGGCAGAGGGAACCTAGTGTTAAGACACTCCGTTCCCCACTTTCTGCCGAATTCTGGAGGCATTGCGTGTTGAGTGGCAGAACTCAACGCCGCGCTTAGCCTCGACACCAGAGCGAAGAAATGGAAATATAAATTTAAGTAAATATTTCATCTCCTCGAGTGGGGATCGAACCCACAACCAGTCGGTTTTACAGTCACACTTTATGCCACTGCGCCACGACTGGCCTCAATTTAATTTAGTTAGTTAAAATCAGTTATTATTATTTTTTCTCTTTTAGCTTCACGCTGTATCCCGCGCAGAGCGGGGCAGTCTAATAAAATGTATATAGACATCATTATTATATCTTCCATTTTTCATTATTATATTTTCCATGTACAGACAGCGATCATTTACAATTTTATTATATGTGTAGAGGCCGGTCGTGGCGCAGCGGCACAAAGTGTGACTGTAAAACCGACTGGTTGTGGGTTCGATCCCCACACCAGGAGATGAAATATTTACTTAAATTAATATTTCCATATCTTCGCTCTGGTGTCGAGGCGAAGCGTGGCGTTGAGTTCTGCCAAACAACACGCAATGCCACAAAGCGGGGAATGAAGTGTCTTAACACTAGGTTCCCTCTGCCTACCCTGTTGTGTCGGGATACAGTGTGAAGCTGATTTTTATTTTGTGTAGATTTAGTAGTAATTAACATTATGGATTGAACCCACGACTACTTTCTAACAATACAGTCAAAACTACTAAGGCGCTTATAAATATAAGATATATTACTTATATGAAGGTCATCTGAACCCAGAAGTATCTGATACGCTTTCACAATACATAATTCTTGTTTGTTCATCAAACTTGTTCGAAACTTTACCCAAGAAATACTTGCTGTCGTCGACTTGTGCTTTTGATAAAGTATGATCGTTTTACTTTCAAAGTACAGGGCTCTTGTGTTATTAAGCCTATGTACATATGTAAATAATAATATATTCAATTATATCATGAAGAGGCAACGTAATAGTTGTGGGTTCGATTACCAGGCGGAGAAATTAATTATTTTTCCACTGAAAATATAGTATATTATTTAGTTTACTTTTTTTCAGCTTTTAGGCCAGTCGTGGCGCAGCGGCACAAAGTGTGACTGTATAATCGACTGGTTGTGGGTTCGATCCCCACTCGAGAAGATGAAATATTTGTTTATATTTATATTTTCATTTTTTTCTTGTTGAGTTCCGCCACTCAACACGCAATGCCTCCAGAACTTGACGGAAAGTGGGGAACGGAGTGTCTTAAGACTAGGTTCCCTCTGCCTACCCTGCTGTGTGCGGGATACAGCGTGAAGCTGATTGATTTAATTTAAATATACACTATTACTTATTACTTAGTTTACTTTTTTTCAGCTTTACTCTTTTTCTACATATAGCAGGGTAGACAATTCTATTGTTAAGAAACCCCGTTTCTCACTTTTGAGACATTTAGACTTTTGAGACATTTCACCTAAGCAGGAATCAAATCTACTATATTCGCAATATCATACAAGAGCTTTCCCACTGTGCCGTGACGGGCTCATATAGTTCATATAACGTATACACATGGTATAGGAAATCGATTATTTTATTACATACAAGCAGCCTATAAACTATACATAATATGCCAAAATTCCTATATAAAAATACAAAACAAAAGTACCACCAATCTACACCCGTCGAACCGAAAATATGTAATGTTTAACGGGAAAAAGGGGCGAAGTGAGGTAAATAAATCGGTGCCTTAGAAGAGGAAAACTAGGAAATCTCGAAAGCCAGTTGTTTGTGAAATTGTACAAACACTCACTGTACTGTTGATTTTGCGTCTCTTCATTGTCGAAACGCGAGTATTTCACTGAAAATATTATGGGACAAATAATTCTAAATGTTATATGATTTTTCGTTAATATTTTTGTGGTGTTTGTTTAAAAGTTTTTAATCTTTATCGTGAAATAAGGCTGTATGTATTGAGTAGGTATAGTGAGTCACTTTTAGACGTAATATAACCTATAGGTTTCCTTCATGAATGGACATATCTAATATAATTTTTTTTTACGTGACGAAACTGGAGTGAAATTGAAAAAACAAAATGTTTTGACACTAACTTATTTCTACTTTTTTATTTTTTATCAGCTTCACGCTGTATCCAGCACACAGCAGGGTAGGAAGAGGAAACCTAATGTTAAGACACTCTGTTTCTCGCTTTTCGCCAAGTTCTGGAGGCATTGCGTGTTGAGTGGCGGAACTCAACGCCGCGCTTTGCCTCGCCACCAGAGCGAAGAAATGGAAATATAAATTTAAATATTTCATCTCCTCGAGTGAGGATCGAACCTACAACCAGTCGGTTTTACAGTCACACTCCGCGCCCCTGCGCCACGACTAGCCTCTTACTACTTATATAGCTAATAAACACGAAACCAAAAAAATCACATTTAATTCTTACAACCTTATGAAATAAAAAAAATATACACCACTTCATTGTGATTTCGCAACATAATGTTAAATTTATGTATATATGGGTACACCCTTGAACGGTGCTCCACGCTGGAGCATACATTCGACTCGTACAGGATCTTGATTAAAACCCGTCTCGGGAACGTAGGATTACTTACAACGCTTGCCGCAGCAAAATATTAACGAATAACTTGTGTTTAATGTTTGCTTTCTTCTGTATTATAATTTATATGAATATTTATAGATTTTTCTGTATGATTTAATCATTAAATAAAAGGAGGCCAGCGTGACGTGACGTGACGCATGGGCACAAGCACTTCTCCAGAATTCGACGGAAAATGGGGAACGGAAGTGTCTTAATGGGAAGGGAGTGTCTAAACACTATATTCCCAGGTTCCATCTGCCTACCCTACTACGTGAAGCTATAAATATGTCGTCTTTTACATTAAGAGGAGCATATACACAGACCACCAGAGCATATACATATATATAGACCTAGAGTTAACTTCTATTCTAATAATAAAATTCATTATTATCATATTTGATTGTATTAAATTTACACGCACGCTTTTTTTGTTTAAAATTATAAATATAAATTTATACTGTTTTTTTTTTCTGTTATAATACAGAAATTTCCAATTTAAGTAAGTTTTACTTTTATTTGTATTATAAATTATCACTTTTTTCTAAATTTAGTAGTTAAGTTGTAATTAGTAATTAAGTTGTAAGAAAAGTACTCGATAGGTTTTTATTATACATCGAATTTCATACAAAATGTCTTGTTTCTTTCTTTCATATATACATATATATAGCTAAATAAGATAAAAACTTACAATATGTGCGGTTAAGAAGAAAAAAAAATCTATTTACATATTAAACTTACCAAGTAATGCTACTTAACAGGCCTTAGAAATCATAATGTTAAATATTCAAAAGGTATTAGAGGATGGAGTCTTAAAATATCATGTCATTCCGTCGTACTTAACGTTATGTACATTCTAGTCGAGCTCATCGAGATTTCAGCTTAAATTGGAATCTGATAACGTAAAGTTTTTGTTTGTCAGTAATTTTAATGGCTTATAATTTTAATGTTTTATTATAATTTTATTATCTTTTGTGTTTTCGGTTCCCATTCGGAGAAATGAATTATTTAAATTATGTCAATCACTCGGTAAGGAGACAAAACGGGGTGTTGAATTACGTCACTTACCTAACTAACTATGTCTCAATTGAGGGCGGAAAGATAGGCAGAAAATGTCTTAACACTAGGTTTCTTCTGATTACCCTGTTATATGGGAAAAAGCGTAAAACTATAATAATAAATTTGTAATAAAACATTAAAATCGCTACTTTCCATTTTAGAAATATTACGCATTATAAAATAATGGAAATGAAATATTAAATATTTTCATTTGTCCGCTCTGGAGGCAAAGCGTGGCGTTGAGTTACGCCACTTAACATGCAATGCCTCTAGATTGGAGAGCGGAGTGTCTTTACCTACTCTCTTTACCTACCCTCAGCGTGAACGTTGAAAAAAAATCAAATATATTAAGAAAAAAAATACAATCGTTAAATATCACTATGTACATATTTCAATTTTCAAAGAAAATCTGTTTAAAACAAACAAAAAAAAATAAAAAAACATTATACAAAAAACGCCTAGTTAGGTTATTTACAATCTATTGAGGTGTCTACGTGAGTAACGCTACATACTACGAAATCACGGTATATTTACTGAGCTTATAACGAATCCGCTCATTCAACTGGCAAAGCTGAGTGAACGAATTATCCCAGAGGCCCACTGAACTGTAGTGAACGAGTGAATGTTTTATTAAACTCAACGCGACATAGACGAATGAGTGAATGTTTACTTATTTAATGTTGGGATTTGTCTTGATTTTTGTTTAATATGCAGCTGGGGCGTGTGTGTGTCGAATTAGATGTTGTTTCTGTTTATTTGTGTTTTTAGATAAAACTTCTTGATTGGAGTTATAATTTTTAGTTTAAAATCATAAATTAAATCAGCTTCACGTTGTATTCCGCATATAGGAAGATAGGCAGAGGGAACCTAATGTTAAGTCACTCCGTTTTCACACTTTCCGACGAATGTTTCGAGGCATTGCGTGTTGAGTGGTGAAATTCAAGGTCGGAAGAAATTAAAATATTAATAAATAATAATATAATTATTAGTTCGTGTATTAAATTTTATTTGCCAGGGTGGAAGTGTCAGCGCCACTTTAAATGAAACCACAGTTTTAACTACTCTATAAAAGCCTAATACAATTAAAATTATTTTTTTTCTAAAAATGAAAAAGTGATTATTTCAAACAAAATAAATAAACGAGGCCGGTCGTGGCGCAGCGGCACGAGGTGTGACTGCAAAATCGGGATACAGCGTGAAGCTGATTTAATTTTTAATTTTTTTAAATAAATAATAAAATTATTGTTGTAAAACGCCATTTGTCAAGAACGACGCACGCACACATACACCTATCAAAGGGAAACCGCCGCACACGCCTCATTCCGAAATCGAGTCGTAGGTATTGGCGGCAAACCTTTAGTAATATTTTTGTAGTAGTATGTGTTTACGTTATTAGTATCTTTGCGTAACTGCGTCACACGAAATCCAGGTATGGATAAACATCGTGAAATGAAAAAAAAAAATCCTACGTCTAAACTGTTGAGGTATCTTGATTAATTTCTTTAAGTATGGGTTTAAAATATTTTACACTTATACGGGAACAGCCCGTAAAAGTAGCGCTGAAATTTCCACTCTATATAACTATTCTCTTATATTGGAGCTAGAATATAATTTATATTAAAAAGTGACCAACATTTGGAAGTATACCCCGAGAAATAAGAGAGACACTACGTTCCTTCTAAATTTATTGCTGAAAGATTTATTTTATACTACTCTTAATTAGTATATTAAATTTAAATCGTTTTATTTATTTAGCTTCACGCCTTGACCCGCATATAGCATGGTATTTAGAGTGAACCTAGTGTCCAGACACTACGTTCTTCGTTTTGCGTATGAAATCGAGAGATTATGTGCTGAGCGGAGGATCTTACTCAACTCAAAATTAAACATAATATATTCCCCTGAGTTATATCGAACCTACAACATTCGCAATTACACTCTAATCGGTCATATTATATAAGATTAGCAAAAAGAAACTCACACAAAATTCCATTTGCATTGTAACGAATCGTTAATCGAATAGACTATTACAGTTTGGCCAACAGTTGTAAGTACACCCAGAGGAGCTAGCGTAAGATGGCACCACCTCGGGGGGCCAGGATCGATGGCGGCAATTTAAATCCGCTGATACCGTCGCTCCGTAACATTGTTCTAATGAGATAATGTAATTACATTCGTCTTAAATCCCTATTGGTGATCGAAGCGTGGCGTATGCTGGTTTTTTTAACCGAAATCCAAAAGGAGGGTTGTGTTTTTCGCGTGTATGTATGATTTGTGAGCTTTAAACGGAATTTAGGAGAGGCCAGTTGTGGCGCAGGGGCGCAGAGTGTGACTGGGAAATCGACTGGTTGTGGGTTCGATCACCACTCGAGGAGATGAGATACTTACTTAAATTTATATTTCCATTTCTTCGCTCTGGTGTCGAGGCAAAGCGCGGCGTTGAGTTCTGCCACTTAACACGCAATGGCTCCAGAATTTGGCAGAAAGTGGGGAACGGAGTGTCTTAACACTAGGCCTCTGCCTACCCTGCTGTGTGCGGGATACAGCGTGAAACTGATAAAAAAAATACACGTTACATACACTTAACACGCAATGCCTCCGTAACTTCGCGGAAAGCGGGGAGCGGAGTGTTTTAACACCAGGTTCCCTCTGCCTACCGTGATGCTGATTGCTGAAACTGATTTATTTTAATTTTGTAATAAATTTTTTGGTTGGACTATTTTGGTTATTTTAGATTCTTTTATTTGATCGGCCGGGCTTGCAAATAGTGGTGCTAAGTGCTTCTTTTTATACTCCAAATGGAAATCGAACTCACAATCATCACTTGCATAATCAGACACCACCTTGGTTATCCAAAATGGCGTTAGTATAAGATCTTATATTAGTAGATGTAGATGGTTAGTATAAGCAAAATTTTTGATATATTGAAATATAAGTAAGATGATTTTTAAACCTTACTACGTTACCTTTTTTCTACATGAAAAGCAATAACGTGTACTATATGAATGCACAAAAATATATTTTCCGTGGAACATTTTATTAAACGATTATCAACTTATTGCTTGGAGCAATACGTTAATAATTTTATAGATTTTAGAATGGTTGGATCGTATCGAGTATGTACCAATTTACATATATAATAATATTATATATAATTTTGTATAAAGGTTTATATACATCTATACTTCTATAAGATATTGTTCTAAATAGTTTATTTGGTTGAATTCGGTCATCTCAGGAACTATTGATTCGAATCGAAAATATATTTTTGTCTTGAAATGGTACATTTATCGAGGAAGTTTATATCACGTTAATTAACTAAATATAATGTATANGTATTAGATTCAAATTCGTTATAATCTATATATATATATATAAAAGGACATGTACCTGACTGAGGTAAGACGCACGCACAGCCGAAACCACTGTGCGTAGAAACGTGATATTTGGACAGATGTTTATTTTCATAATCTGGACATCCACTAAGAAGGGATTTTAAAAAAATTTAACCTTAAAGGGATGAAATAGAGTTTGAAAGTTCGTATGGAAAAATCTTTAAATCGCCACCGATTTTTATAAAAAATTAAATTCAGACTATTAAAAATATTTTATTGAACACGTGTTTCTTGGTTTTTTTAGAATTCACCCCTAAGGGTGCAAATAAGCGGGCGAAGCTGCGTGCGCCCACTAGTAACTCATATAATATATATACCTGCAATCAGAGTTACTTCGGTTTTCTAATATCTCGAATTCGGACGGAAAGTGAAAAACGAAGTGTCTTGACACTGAATTCTTTCTGTCTCTCCTATTATATACGGGACTTAGCGTTAAACAGAAAAAAAATTACATTAATTTTAATAAAAAAACGATCATTTCAAATTATTCAACAATTTAAATAAAACACTGCCAAAATGAAGCGTAGCTACATCTCAATAATTAAATGTCATCATGTAAATTTTGTTTTAATTTGAATTTAAGACGGCGACATTACCTCCTCCTCCTCCTCCTCCTCCTCCTCCGCTGTCATCGTCTTATAACAGATGAACGAATGTAATAATGAAGAACATTAAACAGATTAATATTGTTAATTGAGTGTGGTCCTGTCTGTCGGGAACAAATCATTCTTTAATTCAATCTTCTTTGTTGCGTTTTCAATGGCTGACTGACAAATGAAATGTTGAACTTTTAAATGTTAAACTTTTAAAATTACGAACTTTTAAAAACTTACATTTACTGGTGTTTGGATTTTAAAATTATATTATCTGTTTGCTGTTTAAGTAACATAATAAAAAGAAAATTATTCAATTGGGGCCAGTCGTGGCGCAGCGGCACGAGGTGTGACTGTAAAACCGACTGGTTGTGGGTTCGATCCCTATTCGAGGAGATGAAATACTTACTTAAATTTATATTTCCATTTCTTCGCTCTGGTGTCGAGGTTATGCGCGGCGTTGAGTTCTGCCACTCAATACGTAATGCCTCCAGAATTCGGCAGAAAGTGAGGAACGGAGTGTTTTAACACTAGGTTTCTTCTGCCTGCTGTGTGCGGGATACAGCGTGAAGCTGTTTTATTTTTTATTTTTTAAAATTACTCAATTTAGCTATGAATAATGGGCGTATCTTATCTCAAAATTAAAATATTTTATGTTTTCTTTTTGTTTAATTATCAGTTATCACAAGGCAAATGAAAATATGAAAAATCTCTATAAATCTATAAAAAGTATATGAAAATATAAATTTATATTTTTAATACAAATCCCTTTTTAAAAAACTAATAGACTTCATGTAATAAAGAAATACATATATGGGAAAGGCGAAGTTTCACAAAAGATCCATTGTTAAATTTTACTTGGGAAACATTGGAGTACTTACAATTTTCCTATTAAAACTTCTGGTATAGCCTCGTCCAATGCTGGCAAGTCGGTTTAGTTTCTTTCTCCATTTTATTGTTTATTCGATTTAAAGTTGGAATTTCAAAATTGACGTTACGGACGATTTGCACGATTTATTAGTTTTATTTTTGTAAATTATAAACGAATAAAATAGTTTTATGCTTTTACTCGAAAAGTGGAGTAGACAAGATGGAATTTGGTGTTAAGAAAGTTCATTCTCCACTGTTCGCCGAATTTTCAAACACTACGTGACGGCACTCAACGCTGCGCATAGTCTACTTGCCAAAGCGAGGAATTTAAATAAACTCATTCCCATGAGTTAGAATCTAGCTCGCAACCGTTACTTTTCACAATTCACGATGTTCGTCATATTAAAACGCAAAAAAACCCACCCACCGCTGGATTCGAACCATAACCCAAACTAACAAACCTACCAACAGTCCAGTAGCATGAAACAATAGAACAAACAGTTTACACAGCAGTAAACGTAACATTAAACACTATTGAATTATACCGTCGCTTTTGTTAACTATCCAAACCACCATATCAGGCTGGCACATTCACAAATTTGAAAAGAAAATTGTTATTCTGAACACGTTTCGCGGCTGTAGATAATCTCGTTCATTTTTGAGACGCCGATATAAATAGCACCCTCTGGGCGAATAAATTTTAGTACCATTTCAGTGGATTGCCCAAGAAATCCAGTTTGAATGTGCTTCTTATCTTCAGCGGTTAAATGCATTCGGTCTTTTTAACTATTTTTTCTTTCTTTTCCGTTGCACTCTGTTTGAATCTATAATGGGTTATGCTGGCTTTTGTTTTTGGGTTTTTTGTTTTGGGTTTTTAAATTTTAATTAAGATTAATGTTTTTAGTACATATTTGAAATTATTTATATTGGAAATAATATTTAAGATATTGCGTGTTGGGTTTAGTTAACAGCAGGCAACAGGGTGGAAAAATAAAACGAAATAAATATAATCATTTAATACCCGAGTGAGAATTGAACCCACATCCATCGTCTACAGTCAGACCATTTTTCATGAATATTTTAAATATTTCGCCTAAAAATATTTTAATACAGTAGCTGGTTCCATCTGTTTCACGATGGTCGTCTAACTCGACATTAAAATACTTAATTATGTTTGCCACTTTATAAATGGCCCTCCCTTATCTAAACGGACAGGACATTGTGGAAATCTTTGAATTTATGTTAAATTATAAATCCCCGGTTCAATTTTGACGTTGTGGTGATTACTGAAATATATTAATGTTGTCTTTTTTTTCATTTAAAAAAAAACGATTATAGACGAGATGTAGTGTTTGAGGCCAGTCGTGGCGCAGCGGCAAAAAGTGTGACTGTAAAACCGACTGGTTGTGGGTTCGATCGCCACTCGAGTAGATGAAATATTTACTTAAATTTATATTTCAATTTCTTCACTCTGCTGTCGAGGCAAAGCGTTGAGTTCTGCCACTCAATACGCAATGCCTCCAGAATTCAGCAGAAAGTGGGGAATGGAGTGTCATAACACTATGTTCCCTCTGCCTATCCTGCTGTATGTGGGATACAGCGTGAAGATTTTGATTTATTTTATTTATATATATTTGTTATTCCATGAATTGTTTCATTTATATTGTGTGTAGGTTATGGTGGTGTCATTCGGAGCAATGATTTTTTAAATATTTTTTCCTCTGGTATTAAGACTAAATACGGCGTTGAGTTCCGCCACTCAAAGCATGTTAAGAAACTTGGACGGAAAGTATCCCCGAGTGTCTTAACACTAAGTTTCTTCAAGAGTCACGCATAAAGCAGGGTAGGTACGGGGAACCTGGATACCTAGTGTTAAAACACTCTGGTCTCATTAAAAAAACTTCCCTTGCCCACTCACTTTATTATTTGATAATTTAAATACATATAATAAAATGCAAGTAGAATGCAATATCACAACCATTCAATTATCAATAAAACGCTTCAACAGTTCAAACTTAATGAATATTATCGATAGTTAAAAGTTAGCGCAAGTTTTGAAGCGAGAATTTTTTCATTTTCATTTTACCTTTTCAAGAAAGAAGTTCTTATTGGTTATTTTATATTCAATTATCTAGTAAAAAATCAATTTTTGCATCTTTAATATAAGTTTGTATTAAAGTCATAAACTACTAGCGAATACTCGATAGCTCAAGGTTCGACTCCCAGTCGGGAAAATTTGTTATTTCCATTTATTCTGTCTGGCAAGAAACAGCGTTAAGCTCTCCACTCAACACGCAACTTCTTATGTTTTACTCTAGGTTTTGCTTTAGGTTCCTAGTGAACTTCTTCATCCTCCTCCTCCTCCTCCTCCTGTCCCCTTTACCTATCCTGCGACTGCTATAGAGCTAAAAACTGAAAAAGAAACTTTGTATTTTTAACAAGTTAAAAAAAATTATAGCTTCATGTTTTAGCTTCGCACTTCACAGGGTATGTAGAGGGTTCCTGGGAACCTAGTGTTAGATTAAAAGACTTCCGTTCCCTACTTTCCGCTAAATTCTACATATACATATTAATAACAGTAGTATAACAACTACTGTTCACGTTCATCAACGGGTTCGATTCCTGAATTTCATAATAATAAAAATAAAGTCCAATCATTTTAATTTACTCACTGAACCAATTCTACGGCCCTCAAACAAAATGATGTAACGGAATGTAGATAATTTGTTAATCCACTAAGTTTACCCGTAAAATGTTTCCAACAAGAAAACTTACTTTGAGCTTTTATTCCTCAAAGTTGGCTGAAGAGCTTCTATAAAAATATGAAATGCATATATTTGTGAGAAATCCACTTAGAGTGGGTATCTTCTAGTTTAAGCTCGGTCGATTCTATTTTTATTTTAATACTCTCTGTGATCGTAAAACTTTAAGGTTTCGTTTAAATGTTAGTTTGGGTTACACGCTATTGGGTAATGTCGAGACGTTATTCTATATAAGTCGGTTATATTTTTTTTATATATTAATATATATGGTGGTCCTTATTATACTACCTGTAAATGCTAGCTGCCATATTTCATAATTCTAGGTCAACCAGAAGTACCCTACGAATTTTGATTTCCTTTATAGATTCGATATACGCAGTTTTTGTGATATAAACGGCTATATCTTTTTTCTAAGTAAATATAGAAATGTATTTTTATCAGGAAATCATGAGGCCGCAGATCTGAGTATATGATGTGAATTACAACTTAATATCTTCTAGCGTTCCTGAGATAAAGGGTCTTGACAGACAGACAGACAGACGGACAACAGAGTGGTCGTATAAGGGTTCCTTTTTACTTTAAAATGTACGGAACCCAAAAAAAATAAGTAAATTTATATTACAAGTGAAAATCAGAAGTATATATACGTTGGTCCAAAGGATAACAGTTGTCCCCGAATAACCTCGGACGTATTACAAGAACTGCAGCTCGGACGGATATTGAATTTCGATTTACTCTCAACCCGACCACAAGTGCGAAATATCGCGGACCAGTTCTGTTAGTTTAGTATTTTTGTGTATGAATCGTTATTTATAGTGTTTAATATAGAAAATAGTTTTGCATGGAGGTAGTAAACGCGACGGGTGTAGATTCGATTTCCGCTTAAAGAAATTAATTCATATCTCTGTTCTGGTAGCAAGATAAAACGCGGCGTTGAGTTCTGCCTTTAAGCACATTATTTTTCATAAAAAAGTCATAGAGTGAGGAACGTAGTGTCCTAGCACTACGTTTCTTCAGTCTGCTATATGTGGAATACAACTTGTAACTAGGAAAAAATGACATAGAGAACCTAGATTTTATGTTCCTTTTAAGGTATTAAATCTTTGATTTACTTTATAATAATTAAGACTAAGACTAAGATTTTAGAAAGGGATAAACATTTTTCAACATGATATATTTAAGGAATGGTTTTGATATTTATATTATACAGTAGAAATTTACTTTCTTTTTAATCCACAATATTCTAGTAATTTTTCATAATTTTTCATATTATACTATAGTAGGGAGTTAGAGAGGTCGTAACGGCGCACTGTGCACACAACTGTGCGTTTGTAAACGCGACAGGTTGTGTATTCGATTCCTACTGGAGGAATTTTTTTTTGATATTTCCATTTGCTCGGGGTAGGTGTCCTGTCGGGGTAAAGCACAGCGTTGAGTTTTTCCACTCAACACACAATGCCTCCAAAATCCGGCGGAAGGCAGAAAACCGAAATTTCTTTATGAGAACAGAGTGTCTTAACACTACGTTCGGAAGTTCCCTCCGCCTACTCTATTAAAGCGTGAAAATACATACACTAATACATACATAAATTTAACCATATCTAGGAATATCTAATAATATCCTTAGCAACAACATCTGGCAACACAAGCGCATTGAAAACAGTATAATTCAACACCAAAGGCGCACCCTAAGGAATTACAAAGTTGTGGTAAACGAAGCAACGTTGGAATTACTCTGAGTGCAGCGTACTCCAGGGAGGCTACTTACTTCCCATTTACCGGGGCTGTCGTATATTATATATCATAGTGGCGTGCTAACTAGAAGGAACATGTTTTAACATGGCGGATAAATATGAAAATGATACGAATTTTTTAAAGAATATTGAAAATTATTATTATTTTTAAATATTTAATATTTTCGTTTTTCGCTCTGGTAACGAGGTAAAGCGCGGCGTTGAGTTTCGCCACTCAACACGCAATGTTTCTAGAGTTCAGCGGAAAGTGGACAACGTAAATGTCTTAATGGGAACAGAGTGTCTTACTAAGTAACTTTTTCGCCTCACTGACTTTTACAATTATGCTTACAAAATATACTTTTTACTTTGTATATTATAATAATACAATATTATTTGAGGCCAGTCGTGGCTCAGGGGCACAATCGTGTGGTTGGAAACGCGACAGGTTGTAAGTTCGATACCCTCTCGAGTAAATAAAATATTTTATATTTGCGTTTTCTCGTCTATCTAACCTAGTAGTGAAGCTTAAAAAACGAAGTATTATACACATTAATATAATATTAAAATCTTAAAAAAAAACAGAATATATCTAGCATTCGGTATTTACAATATGACCCATTTCTTCACAACAAACAACACTCTCAAAATAAAAAAAAATGACAGCCAGAGACGGCGAAATCAAAGGTAGGCGGTATATATGAAAAAAAGAATGTCCTCAGGGCAACAAAAAACGCGTCTTTGAAGCAAATCGTGTCAGACATGTATGTCATGGCGAAAGCCACTTAACGTCAGTTCTAATCGCTCGACATCGTTCTGGATGAAAATGTAAAAGGAAATGTTTAGATAAACTTCTTTTCTGTTAGGTGCTTATGGATATTTATTGGCTGTTTTGAGAATTTTTTGATACGACGATAACTTGTCTTGAGGCCAGTCGTGGCGTAGGGGCACAAGGTGTGACTGTAAAATCGACTGGTTGTGGGTTCGATCCTATAAAATATTTACTTACATTTATATTTTCATTTCTTCGCACTGGTGTCGAGGCAAAGCGCGGCGTTGAATTCTGCCACTCAACACGCAAAGCCTCCAGAATTCGGCAGAAAGTGGGGAACGGAGTTTCTTAGCACTAGGTTCCCTCTGCTTACCCTGCTGTTTGCGGGATATAGCGTGAAGCTGATTTGATTTGATTTGATTTGATTTTGAAGATAACTTGTACACTAAAGTTATTAAGTCATTTGTATTTTGTGTCTGTAATTTTTACGTACTATTTTCATATATTAAAGATTATTTGAGGCGGTTGTGGCGCAGCAGCACAATCTCTTAAACTGTAAACGCAATGGTTGTGGGCTCGATTCACACTCGGGGGAGATTTCATATAGCAGGTTAGGCAGAGAGAATCTGAGGACCTATTGATAAGACACTTCATCTCGAGTCATTGCATGTTTAGTGGCGGAAATCAACGCCGTGCTTTGCCTTGTTACCAAAACGAGGAAATAAAACGAATGTACGAGAGTAAATTGCACTTTTCACCCTGTACCACAATTATTTTAATTAGATACATAAGCGCTCTACGTAATGTAAAATGTCAACATACAGATAGCCAATCAAACACTCGATAGTTAGTAATTAATAGGGCTATAGTATTAAAATTACATTTTATAATTGGCAAACCGTTATTTGTAAATATTTGTATTTATTTTGAAATTTGTAGGAAGGATTTATGTATATTGGTTAAATGTTTTTGTTTTTGGCTTCACGCTGTATATCACACGTAGTAGGGTAGGCTGAGGGAACCCGGTAACTTAGTGTTAAGATACTCTGTTCCCATTAAGATACTTCCATTCTCCACTTTCTGCCGAATTCAGAAGATATTGCGTGTTGAGTGGTGGAATTCAAAGCAGCTTCGCCTCGTTACCGAAACGAAAATATGAAAATACTAAATATTTTATTTCTTAGCTTGTGCCTATGCCCCACGACTAGTCTCGGTTAAATGTTTAAATATAAAAAAGACTCAGCTTCACGCCATATCCCGCACACCGCAGCCGCGCACCGTAACCCTCTGTTCTCGGTTTTCTGCCGGATTGCGTGCAGGTATTGCGTGTCGAGTGGCAGAACTCAACGCCGCGCTTTGCCTCGACACAAGAGCGAAGAAATAGAAATATACATTTAAGTAAATATTTCATATCATCGAGTGGGGATCGAACCCACAACCAGTCGGTTTTACAGTCACACTTTGTGCTCCTACCAAAACTGTTAATATTTTTTTATTGCTATAATTTCTAAAAGTTTTAACAAAATTTATGGACATGACGGGCTATCCCACAACTATAAAATTATGTCTTTACACTTTTTGGTCACACACACACAGCTTTATTGATGTTATTAAGTTGATACACGAAATAACCTATTTTTATATTAGGTCCTTGAATAAGTTATCGCTGTTTTTTTTGTTTAAAAAAAAATTATTTAAAATATAATGCTTACAATGACATTATTCAAAGTATTGTCCATCATTAGAGACCACTTTCTCCCATCTCTCTAGTAGCAATTGAATCCCCCGTCGGAAAAACGACTCATCTTTCGAGGCAATCCAGGAATCAAGCCATTTTTCGGCTTCTTCAAAAGAATGGAAGCGCTGCTCGCTTAAACCGTGCGCCATCGACCGAAACAAGTGGTAATCGGAGGGGGCTATGTCCGGTGAATACGGCGGGTGGGGTAGAACTTCCCATTGAAGTGTTTCCAGGTAAGTTTTGACTGGTTTTGCCACATGTGGCCGAGCATTATCATGTAATAAAATCACTTTGTCGTGTCTCTGCTCGTATAGTGGCCGCTTTTCTTTCAGAGCGCGACTCAAACGCATCAACTGAAGTCGATAGCGAGCTCCCGTGATAGTTTCATTAGGTTTAAGCAGCTCATAATAAATTACGCCCTGCTGATCCCACCAAATGCAGAGAAGAAGCTTAGAACCATGGATATTTGGTTTTGGCGACGATGTTGATGCGTGACCCGGCATGCCCCACGATTTTTTTCGCTTTGGATTGTCGTAGTGAATCCACTTTTCATCCCCAGTGACGATACGGTGCAGAAAACCTTTTCTCTTTTGCCGTTGAAGCAACAATTCACACATGAGAAAACGTCGTTCTACGTCTCTCGGCTTCAACTCATACGGCACCCAATGCCCTTGCTTTTGGATCATTCCTAACGCTTTTAAACGTTTTGAAACTGTTGACGCATCTACTTGTAACGTTTTCCCGAGCTCTACTAACGTCTGACATGGATCTTCTTCAAGCAATGCCTCCAATTCTGTCTTCAAATTTTGTCGGTGCTCCAGAACGCTCTTTGTCTTCAAGGTCAAAATCATTACTTTTGAAGCGCCTAAACCAGTCTCTGCACGTTGTATTCGACAAAGCATTGTCACCATATGTCTCAACGAGAATTCTGTGTGCTTCTGCTGCAGATTTTTTCTGAATAAAGCAGTGCAATAAAATTCCCCGCAAAAACACTTTATTTGGCACAAAAGTACACATTTTCACAAAGGGAAAATAAATATGTAGTTGACATTGTAGTAAACACTATTCTACTATAATTTGAGGTTACATATAGTACTACTTTGGTGATTCGTTATCGTAAGAAATTCCATGCACAGAGTGCCGCAACGCCATCTTTCAAAAAACAGCAGCAACTTATTCAAGGTCCTATTATTATTTAGTTTTTAAGGCTTTCGTTTGGCCGCGTCAAATATTAGACTTCATCCAATATTAAGAGTTGATGCGGTCTACGGTGACGCACCTCGGCCTAATAAATACCTATTCCTGTAAGTCATAGAATATAATGTCGCAGGCAATGAGTTCAATTCTCTCGCTATGTAAATAAAGATAAATATAGGCAAATTAGGTTGTCCAATTACAAGGCACACTCCAAAATCTATATGGTAAAAATAAATATTGAGGTAACACTACGCTAGTGACTAAAGCTCGGCAAATGAGAATCAACGAGAGTCTCTTTAGTACTAAGTAAATTTTTCCCCTGACTGACACGTGGCCGATATAAGGTTGATAAAGATAAAGAAACTAAATATTCTTTCATTAAATAGTTATATATGCATATATACATATACAGGGTGTAACGCAATCGACGGATCAACGGTTGTCTATGAATTTTTTAAATATATTTTTTTTTGTAAAATGCTTTTTCTACACCGTGTGAAACTAAGTATTACCCACCACCCAAGTGCACTAACCAATTCACGGTATTCACATAGTTTAGCTTTAGAATATCACAATATTTGTACTGTAATATCAGCATCGTCTAATTATAGAAGACAGATGAGAAATGCAAATACTTATGTAAATATCTAAAAAAAATCGATTTAAATTTATTCGATTCTCATAATAAGAATAACAATTTTTCAATTTAAATTTTTAATTTCATGATTCGAGTACATTTTTTAACATGTTGTCATTGAGCTACACTTATAAAACTTTCAGAAACACCGATTTTAAAAAAAAAATCCCAAATTCTCAAATATCTGCTGAACCACTGAAAATCGCTGAACTTATATGTGGGTAAACTATATAGGCGCGGAGATCCCCTACCCATAGACAACCGTTGATCCTGAACACGCTGTATCCCGCACACAGTAGGGTAGGCAGAGGGAACCTAGTGTTAAGACACTCCGTTCCCCACTTTCTGCCGAATTCTGGACGCGTTGAGTGGCAGAACTCAACGCTGCGTTTTGCCTCAACACCAGAGCGAAGAAATGGAAATATAAACTTAAATAAATATTTCATCTCCTCGAGTGGGGATCGAATTCACAACCAGTCAGTTTGCCACGACTGGCCTCTTCTTTCAATATGAAATCTCAAGACGAAAAAAAAAACACCATATTTTAATTTTTATCTCTTCATATTATTTCGTTTAAAGCAACAAAAGCTCAAACTGTATCTCAACTTAATTACAGCTAAAATAATATTTGTCAGTAGACATTTCCGCATATAGGAAGTATGTATTCAGTATGAAATGTAATATCATTACAATATTTAATTATAACGCCACCTGAACGGACTTAATGAACTTTATCAGATTATAACTGTCGAACAGTTTGTATGTGAGCTTTTGTGTTTGTAATAATTATAAGTATCTAGGTCGACGTGGTGCGATGGTACACACGTGCAAATGTAATCGCGACGGTTGTGGGTTTGATTATTTGGATATATTTTTATGCTAGATAAAATAAATAAATCAGCTTCACGCTGTATTCCGCACACAGCAGGATAGGCAGAGGGAACNAGCGAAGAAATGGAAATATAAATTTAAGTAAATATTTCATCTCCTCGAGTGGGGATCGAACCCACAACCAGTCGGTTTTACAGTCACACCACGTGCCGCTGCGCCCCGACTGGCCTCCGGCTGGCCTTTATGCTAGATGAATTGAACAAAACTCTTGATGTCATCGCTTATTTGATTGAACCTATAACCGCCGCGCTTACAGTCGAAGTTCTACCCCTGTGTCATGTCGGCCTCGGCGCCTGAAACTTTATTTCAAAACATTTTTAGTTATCGAAAATAATAAAAAAACATAGAAAGACATAAGAAATAACACAAGCAATATTAAAAATGTGAAAATATTACATTAAGGCGTTAATATCCCGCTCAAAGGAGCTTTTAGAGAAAGCTCCAGTTTGCATAGAGATGACAATGCTCTTATTTTTCTATTTTATCCCAAGCTAGGAGGTAAGCTTTGTAGGTTTTTTTTGTATTTTATTTTTGTATCGTGATGTTTTTATACAGAGAAGTATATTTTTGATCGATTTTAATTTATATGTTATTTGATACTTTTACAAAAGCTTTTTTATAGGCGCAGAAAAATTAGTGTCCAGATATTCCGTTATTCACTATCTACCCGAAGCGATAATAACAACTATAAAAAAATTTAAGCGACAGTTTGAGGGTTCAATTCCCATTCGAAAAAATGAAAATTTAATATTTTTATTTCTTCACCCTGTTTAACGAGGCAAAGTGCTGCGTTAAGTTCAGCCATTTTCAACACACAATGCCTTGAGAATTCGGTGGAAAGTGGGGAACGAATATGTCTGGGGTGTCTTAACACTAGGTGCTGCTGTCGTGTGCGGCATACAGGCAAGTTAATACATTTAAAGGAAAATTATCCAAAAATTTACTATTTTCATGATTTTATAAGCCGCACTTTCTTTCTCATTATCTTAAAAAAAAATACGAAAAAGAAACAAGAATGAATAAATAACTAAAAGATTCGTGTACATTTTACTATATATATTATATATATTTGGCTACATTCCTATCAGCCAGAACGTGAACAAGATGCTCTACTATTACGGAACGAACGCTTAATTTCTGACAGGAAATTGTTGAGCAACGACTTTCGTTCCAACGGCGACATAATGAAAAAATCTTCACAATTTACTCCAAGAAGGAGGTTAAATTAAGCCTTTGAAAACTAGAAAACGAGATTTTAATACAACCTTTATATAATTGAATAGAATTTGTAAGAAACTTTTAAAGTGTCAAACAAAAGTAAAATAAAAGTACATTCTCTTTTACTTATCGCTGTAGCTAGATCAAATTAGGACTCTCTAAAGCTATTGGGGCGGATGTCAGGAGGAATTGCCAATAATACTTCTTTTCCTTCCCCGGTATTGCCGTGAAGTGTAAATTGAACTTGCGTCCGGGATATTTTAATTTAATCATTTTTTTGAATCGCAAAAAATTACGCTGTGATTAGATTTGGGTATAGTGGGACAAATTGATATTTGTAAACGCAACGGTTGTGGGCTCAATCCCCACTCGAGTGAATGAATTATTTTGATTTCTCTGGTCTGGGACATTCTTATAAACGCTTGATATAGGCATGAGCGTAGGAAAGGGGGGAGTCGGGCAGCAGAATATTCTGATACCTACCACAGAAATTTACTTACAACAAAATTTGCTCTGAAAAATTAAAAAAATCAACACTTACACGAACATATCTGTTCAAAGCTAAACTCAAGGGGCTGATTTACAAATTCTTTTATATGGCAGCGAATGCTGGCCAGCACTATCTCGGCACACTCAGTATCTTCACGTCACGGAAATACAGATGCTAATGTATGTGGGACATAACGCGGTCTGACCGCATACGTAACACATTCATTCGAGGTAGTCTTGGAGTCTGTGGCGTAGCGGACTCCAAGAGTAAGCCAGAGAGGATGCAAGTACTTTGCTATATCAATCCCTGGAGTGAGACCTCCCGGACGCCGGAGGGACCGCTGGTTGGATGTCGTGATGCAGGACATGAGAGCCGATGAGCTAACCACCGAGGATACTAAGGACCGTGTGAAGTGGAGTAGGCTGACTGAAAAGCAGACCCTGACAATAGCCGGGATTAATTCCAGGAAGAAAAAGATTTTTCTATGTGAAAAATAATTAATGAAGATTTAAAAACATATTTATATTAAAGTAGGTAATTAAATAGGCCAACTACATTTATATTTTCAAATATGTTCACTAAAACAGAATTTATTTATAATGACAGATTTTGATAAAACTCTTCTTAAATTTTCATTTTAATTAGAGAATTGCGGAAGGGTGACGTTATTTAAACTTTTAATAGAATAATTGATTGAATTAATTCCCTAATCTTAGAAGACAAACAACAGCGTTGAGTTCCGTAACATTCAATTTCAAGCGGAAAGTGCTACCATGCTATAGGCAACATTACAATTATAATTATGACTTATTATTTCAATTACTAATTTAAATATTTTGTCCACAGGTAGTAGAAGACTGGAAGTTCATGTCCATGGTGCTGGACAGGTTCTTCCTATGGCTGTTCACCATCGCCTGTTTCGTGGGTACCTTCGGCATCATATTTCAATCACCATCTCTCTATGACACCAGAATGCCCGTCGACCAGCAGATCTCGTCAATTCCGATGCGAAAGAACAATTTCTTCTATCCAAAAGATATTGAAACTATTGGTATTGTTAGTTAAATTAATTAAATATTTAATCTTAATTTAATTTATTATGTTTTAAGTGGAGAAAGGAGTGTCTAAACACTGCTTACCTTGTAAAATTCTTGGATGTGTAGGTTCTATATATTTTTTTAATTTTATTATTAAGATTGTTGTTTTGTATAACTTTTTACAGTATTTAATTATTAAGTACTTTTAAGTTTAAATATTTTAATTAAAAAATCAATTAAATAGTTGTAGGTTGGAATTCTATACGTTTTACACGTATTAATCTATAGTATATAATTATCTACATTATAAACGCGTTGACTTTTTGAACGCGTTACTCTCAGGAACTACTGGACCGAATCAAAAACTTGCTTTTGCATTGAAGAATTACCTTGTACTCTTAAAGCTGGAGGTGAAAGCTAGTAATTATTGTGTGAAAAGTATTTACAAAGTTTTTGCCTATTCTTTAAAAGAAATAAGAAGTAAACAATATAAGAATATTTATCAATTGCTATTATGCTTAGCTGTAATCACATAATGTGATTTATTAGTTTAAATTTCATATCGTAATACGATACAATATTTATTTATTTATTTAGATTCACCAGTGGTAAATTAC
>JAAIXJ010000389.1:254944-345766 GCA_013403705.1 Heliconius hermathena | reverse complement strand
CAAATCGTGTATTGACTACATCAAACGCGATCTGACAGTCTAATGCACTTTTAATAGATTTTTAATGACTTGACATAATGAATGAGTGAAATTGATTGTTCAAGGTCGCGAGTTCAATTCAAAAAAGAAAATGACAGCTTGCCTATTTTTTTTTTTAATTAATAGCTTGATTTTACGATGACAGGCGCAAAATAATCTGCCAGTGTCACGTATAGTAGAAAAAACACGAATGATATGAAGCAGTAAATTTTGAGTGATATTATGAATTATAGATAAGGTGGTGGGACAGCTTGCCTAAAAAAAGTATTGTCATTTTATTATTAAAGCCTTATGTCTACTGTTTTTACAAAATACACAAAATATTTTCTGTAAGCCTGATGGTTGTGACTGTGGGTTCGATTTGCAAGGTAGAATGAACAAGACTGGTTCTACAATATTTTACACTAATTAGTAGTTGTGCAGCCTTAAAGTGTCATAAATTCGAGTAGAAAACGAAGAACGGAGTGTCTGATACTAAAATCTCCCTGCGGCAGGTAGGACATGCTAATAATGATTAACACTAAATTAAATGGAGATATGTGTATAATATTTCTGAAAATATGATAAATAGAAGAAATTGTAAAATTCAGTCAACAAAAGCACAAACGTGCGACTGTAAAAGCGACATGTTGTGGGTGCGATTCCTACGCAGCAGTAAGAAATATTTCATATTTTTATTTATTCGATTTGGTACCGAGGCAAAACGCGGCGTCGAATTCTGCCACATAACACGCAATATCTCCAGAATTCGACAAAAAGCAGGGAACTAAAGTGTTTTAATGAGAACAGAGTGTCTTAATACTAGGTTTGCAGGGTCCCTCTACCATACTTTGCTATGTGTGGGTTTATTATATGTACGCTAAAAAAATACATACGTTAATTTTATTACAACTAGACTAGTTTTCACTTTCACTTTGAGAAAAAAGGCCTAACCACAAAACCAAAATGCAAAAGGCAAAAACTGTTCAGCCGAAATTACAAACAAAAGTTTCGCGCTACATATTCTAATTGAGACAAAAAACTAAGCAACTTTGATGTTGACGGTAGATTGAGTTTCGACTTTTTTTAACTACAAAAAATTCCTTTCGCTTGTTAAAGATAAAAAAAAAGATTCCCACTGTATTCCGCATAGAGCAGAGTAGGCACTTCGTCTTTAGACACTCCGTTTTCATTAAGACACTTCCGTAATATACTTTTCGTAGAATTTTCGATGTATCGCTTGTTGAGCGGCGGAACTCAACGGCCTCGCTACCCGAGCGAGGAAGCAAAAATATTAAATATTTTATTCTCCCGAGTAGGAATTGATCCTACAACAGTCACGTTTACAGTCGCACGCTTGTGCTTTTGCACCACGACGTCCTCAAAGATGTAAACACCAATATTACGGTTTCTAAGATTGAATCCAGTACTAACCTTAGCGGAACTGACAGCTATTTTAAAGATCAGCAGCAACAAACCAATGGCGACCGACTTGGCTGACAGAATAGTGGTCACAGCCAACCACGAAGTAGTCGCTCCCACGTGGAATATGATAGGGAGGAGGGCTAAGGAGAGCTTTTTTGAGCCTCGCGCTTCTGTAAGAGAGATCAGTATGATTAATACTTAAAGCTACAACATACCAATGTTTACTTTTTTTGTTATAGTGTATATAGAGAAGAATTGGAGAATATTATTTTTTTTAAAATAGTACATTAAAATACTTTAAATCAATTAAATAATATCATAACACCGTGTATTGTATGACAATACATGGTGTTGTTTAAAGTTACATACACGTTGCTATCGGTACGCGTTTTATTCGCGTCATTTCGTTCTCTAGTTAGTATTATTATATTAAGAGGTTGTTATAGGTTTGAATCTTGATTAACACTTTCACTAAAGGGTCTGAATTTAAGCCCGATCAACTATTGTAAGTTCGATTCTCACTTAGGGTAACGAATTATGTTTGTTTACTCATTCTGGTAACAGTAACAGTGTCTTATACTAGATTCACTCTACCTAACCTGTTTCTTTTATCAGCTTCACGCTGTATCCCGCACACAGCAGGGTAGGCAGATGGAACCTCGTGTTAAGACACTCTGTTTCCCACTTTCCGCCGAATTTTGGAAGCATTGCGTGTTGAGTGGCGGAACTCAACGCCGCTCTTTGCCTTGACACCAGAGCGAAGAAATGGAAATATAAATTTAAATAAATATTTCATTTCCTCGAGTGGGCATCGAACCTACAATCGCCGCGTTAAAGTCACACCCTTGTGCCCCTGGGCCACGACGGCCTCGACCTAATTTGTATCACTGCGCTCTCTCTGTTCACTATTTGATCACTATATCTGAACCTTCTTAGCCAAATTTAAGTATAATGTAATTATAACTTGAAGCCTTTCAAAAACCAGTTTATCTGCAATTGGATCATTCACGATGCACTTTCAAGTAAGTAGTTGCTATAATTTATACATAATTATATACATACATATGTATGTGCTTATGAGTTTTTTTCATTTTATTTTATTACTGCTAAGTAGGTTTATATAATAGTTATTTTATAAAGTGCGTTAGTAAGAGATGCGTAATCTGTTTTTTTTTCTTTTTATCATATTTTATTAGGCCGATAAGTAACTATATAATAAACCTACTTGTAATAATTGTTAGCTTCGGTGACAGTACAACAATACGGTATCATAGAGCTGGCCTTAATTGTGGAACTCTTCAGAGGAGAATTGAGCGTCTTAACACTAGGTTGTCTTCCCCAAACTCTCTATAAGCTGAATTATATACGGTTATTGCTAAAATTTACTATTGACTAATTTCTTTTAAAATATTAAAGATTCACAAGTATGTCAATGTATGTATGTTGAGAAAAAATAAACTTCGTGTCGACTAAAGTTTTCATGTACTATAAATATATTAAATTCTTTCTTTGTGCATGACTGCCAGATAAAGCACAGACGAAACTACTAAGAATGTTGGCATTTAGTTGTCTCTCTTCTAAATTTTTGCGGGAACGGGAAAACAACGAGATTTTACGTGTTAAGGTTAAGGATTTTACGTGTTAGGCTACGCAAATTTGAGGTAGTTGTAACATAAAATTTCGCTTTTTAAATTACACCATTGATAACTAATGAAAAACGGAAAACAAAGCAATGTGTATTTTTTTTCTTTTCTACAAGATAATATTATTATGACAATAATCACTTATTGTTTATTGTCATAATAATATCATCTATATTATTAGAATTTATCTCAGATAACTATTTTCTTAATTATACACAGTAATATATACTTAATAATAGGTACAGAATTTTCTTGAAATCTTTATGGTGCCCACAAAAATTTTTATGGGATAAAAAAGTTGATAAACATGAAACAAAACCATAACTCACCATACATTCTATTCAATTTAGGTTTCATTTCTTCATATCTTAAAAATCTTCCCAAATCACTATCCTTTAAGTGTCTATCATTGATACCTTCCAACCATACAGCAATACTGTTCGCATAATCAAAGAATTTAACTTCTAAATTCCTCTCCAAACGCTGAATAAAAAATTGGGCAGAATGATTTCTAGCATTCGCCATTTTACTCATGAAGTTCAGAAAAACGAAAAACGTCAGAACTAGACGCGTCATTTTGACAGTGACTTCACGGCGCGGCAATATTTTCACGACTGATCAGTTTAAAAGTTTCGTTTAAAACATGAAGAAAAGTAAAAGTGCATTTTTTTTCAATCTTATTATTATAAAGCAAGTTGCGATTGACGTCACATATAAGTTATATATGTGGGATTGACTAAAAGAAAGCTCAGGTACCTATATTAATACTTATTATTTTGTTTGTTAAGGAAGTTAATTAGTACGTAAAGTAAAGCAGAGTAAAGCATATTTTTGTAAAGTTGTGGCGCTGGTGGTAACTGGTATTTATTTCGTCAGTAAGTAATTTTTTATACTACGTTTTGTATGATTACATAATATTAATATTACGTATGTATGAAACTTTTGAATGAGCTTTTATAAAAGTGTTCCCACGTTGTCTTTTGTTCATAACAAATTTAAAACTTAGTTTTTGATATGATATATCAAAAACTATTTTTTATTAATATTAATCCATTGATAAGAATATCAAGTTCTGCTATATAAGTATTGTATTGTCATCGGATTTCTCTAATAAAATAGAGTTATGTATATATTAATTTTTTAGCTTTACGCTTTCCTTAGCACAGTTAGAGAGGATAACGCGCCACATGTTGCAGTCTGCATACTTATTTCGAGTCGTCAAATGTCATCAACATCTTCATATAGTTCTTCTGATAGCGGAGGTTCTCATGTTTATTACGTGATCTTCCTCGAATATCATGGATACTATGTTCTCTAAGGTAAACCGAGCTCTCTCTCTCTCTGTCTCTCATTCTTGCTCCATATATATTTTTGGCATTCTAGCGTCACTCATTCTCTTACGTTCCTAAGACACCTGAGCGCGTTCTTCGTCATGTATGTCCTTTAATATCTGCCGTCTTTAAAAAGTTATGGAGTTACAATTGTCATTTTAGCACGTTTATTGAATCGACTTTTAACTATGTAAATAAATCTTAGAAACAGATTTTGAACCACTAGTAATGATTGTATCACTATGAAATTTCATAGTAATACGTAGAATAGGTGACTGTACAATAGTATGGTATCATCGAACTGGTCTGGTGATGGAGCTAGGATCTGAATGCGTAAGAAATTCAGAGGTTACGAGTAGGCCCCGAACCTAGGCCCATATAAATAGTACTTGGTCTAGAAAAATATGATCACGCTCACTCATAGCAAGTGATATATAATTCATTTCATAGTAAAAAATCTAAAAATGAATACACTACACTACATTATGAAGTAGTGTAGTGCTGTAGTATGCTACAGCATCTCAAATTAAACTCTTTATTTTTATTATAAGTAAATTTTTGGCACCATGTTTTAATTATTCAACATTCCATAAGTATAATAAAAGAAATACCTAAACTTGCTATACAATTTTAATGTCTTTCACTTTTAAGTGTAGTCGTGTGCATTATATAAACAATTACTGAATTGAATAAAAGAAATCATTGATTTATTTAAGAATTAAAAAAAGAGGCCCGGTGTACCGCAGAGACAAAGGCGTGTTACTGTACGAGGCAGGATGTTGGTTTGAATCCCACTCGAGGTAATGAAATATTTATTATTTACATTTTTACACTCTGGCGTCGAGGCAAAGCGCAGTGTAGATTTCCGACCAACACGCAAGCTTTCAAAAGCATTTAGAAAGGGGACAACAGCAGTGTGACTAAGTTCCCAAGTTCACTTTGCCTACGCTGCCATGTACTATAATACCAATACTAGAAGCTAAAAATATATATAAAAAAAGACATGAGTAAAAAAAGTAAAAGTAGAAGAATTGTTAAATTAAAATGAAAGAAATTCTATCTATACTGATATTATAAAGCAGAAGAATTTATTTGGTTCAATGCTTTAATCGTCGGATAGTCCATTTAGCGAGTAAACCTTTAGGCTATAATTGCATCGCGTTAATCGTTTCGATGTATTCCACTGCACCTGCGGGCGGAGTTGACATTAAAGTTAAGAAAAAACGTTTTTTAGCTGAAAAAAATTATATCTAAGACAACGTATTAAATTATTCTTTAGAAAAAAATAATCTTAGTATTTCTGGTCTCTTCTAACTTAAATTTTATACTTTAATTGATTCAGTAGCTTAGTACTAAAATTTAACATACAGACGGCAGTTTTTTTATTGTATTTTGAATATTAATACTACAATGTCAATGGCCTGACACGTTTTTAATGTCAGAATGAGTATAAAACAAGTTTAATTTGGGCCCAAAATTTTTAACCCGCCCTCGTTGTAAAATTTTGAACAACATACCAAATGTAGTTGTTCATAATTAAAGCAAAAATTTTCATTTTTTTTTACTGTTGGATGAATTGATCTAATTTCAGTTAATATATTTTAAATGACTAGAGGGCAAAGCGTGACGTTGAGTTCCGCCACTCAACACGCAATACCTTCAGAATTCGGCGCAAAGGTGGAAAAGGAGATTCTTTATACTAGGTTCGCTCTAGCTACCCTTCTATGTGCAG
The DNA here is from genome assembly GCA_013403705.1 of Heliconius hermathena. Lineage (NCBI taxonomy): Eukaryota > Metazoa > Arthropoda > Insecta > Lepidoptera > Nymphalidae > Heliconius > Heliconius hermathena. The sequence continues at coordinate 339,617 of JAAIXJ010000389.1, read as the reverse complement.
GATACAGTGTGAAGCTAAAAATAAAAAAAAAAACCGTAAAAGTGCGAATCGGGCTTGCCCACCAATGGTTCTGTACAAAAATTGGAGGTCAAGCTTAGCTTAGCCAGAGCCCTTTCATGTGATACCTCACTTGAACAACCGGCTTCAATACCAAATTTTGCCCCCCTTTTATTATAGTAATAATAGCCTTACTATTATTTTTTATGATTTAATCACAAATTACAGTTTTCAGATTTTTTCCTGTACTAAAACAGGTAGTATTAGCAGATGCTAGCTGCCAAATTTCATAATTCTAGGTCTGTCGAAAGTACCCTTATAATTTTGATTCCCTTTAAATAAATAAATAAATCAGCTTCACGGCTGTATCCCGCACACAGCAGGGTAGGCAGAGGGAACCTAGTGTTAAGACACTCCGTTCCCCACTTTCTGCCGAATTCTGGAGGCATTGCGTGTTGAGTTGCAGAACTCAACGCCGCGCTTAACCTCGACACCAGAGCGAAGAAATGGAAATATAAATTTCAGTAAATATTTCATCTCCTCGAATGGGGATCGAACCCACAACCAGTCGGTTTTACAGTCACACCTTGTGCCGCTGCGCCACGACTGGCCTCAAACACATAAAAAAATCGGTTCATTAAAAAAAAAGTTGTCGTCATTTGAATGAAATCGGGGCATTAGTTTGCCTGCGAATGTTATATAGCAATCGCGTAAGATTCTTGGCTAAAGAATGACATTCGATACGTCTTATTTATATGAATGTTGATAAAAATACACTATTGTTCAGAGTACAAGCAATAAAGTAAACAAAATTGAATTGTAAGTGAAGGTTACCTTCATAACTCATAACAGTTAAGTTCAAGTCGATATTAATTCAATACAGGGATAAAGACCAATTTGATCTTCAAATTCAATTTTGTTTACTTTATTGTATAAAATATTGTATAATAGTGCTTCAAAAATATATATTTTTATCAACAGTCATATAACCAAGACGTTTCGAATGTCATTCTTTAGCCAGGAATCTTACCAGCGCGATTGCTATATAACATTCGCAGGCAAACTAATGCCTTGAGTTCATTCAAATGACGATAACTTTTTTTTAATGAACCCATTTTGATGAAACAGACTTTGTTTGTTAATTTGAGTTAAAACACAGCAATTGGTGAAATTATAAGTAAATCGGTTCAGTACTTTCAGAGAAAAATGTGACCATACAAATAGACAGACAGACAGACAGACAAGAAATTAAAAAAATATGTTTTTGCTTTCTATTAATCTTTTTAAGTGTCCCTCTATCCATTTCAGTCAAATTTACTAAATGTACAGACAAAATATTTTTACTGTTCTATTATATATAGAGATAATAAAAAGGTTAATTACTAATTATTATTAAAAAAATATTTTGCGCACGATTTCTCCTTTATGAGTAAGAATTTTTTTTTAAATGAATACAATAATTATAAGTATTTCTAAACGCGGTCAAGCGGCACGAAACTTAAAAAAGTGAGTGTAAAAATGTAATCTGAGGTCTTGTAATGAGATAGTTTTGCACTATACAGTAGGTCCATCGTAAAAAATATTCGTTTTGAAGTAATTTGGTTTTGCTAGTGTGAAAGTGTGTATGGATCTTTGTTACACAATTAGGTGGAAACGGTTGAATGAGATTTATTGAAAAATTGTAAATAGATATCTAAATTTATGTAAAAAAAGAGAGACGTAAGAATAGTGTACCATTGTAGACGTGGTGGTAGTTGCAAGTTCTATTCATATTCGAATTTATATTTCCTTGGTCTAGCTAGACAAAGCGCGGTGTTGAGCTCCTCATCTGCCATTCAATAAGCAAAAAGAAATCTATTTTTAAACCTATAAACGACATAAATTTAACAAATATGTCTTTGGTAGCTTATTCGCTAAAATGAAGAAGTAGCCAAACTTAATAGTGTAGTCTATATGCCTTTAGAATAGTTCAATAAGGAGGAATGCTTATAATATTTCATACAATGGTATTTGAAGTTGACAAGTGAGTTCCGTAGATATGTCTTAAATAAAGAACTCTAATGACCACGTTCTTTGAAATTTTAATTCTCAAAAGCTGAGCCTGTCGTCTTGGTCCAAAGGCTCAAGCGTGCGGCTATAAACGTGACGGTTGTGGGTTCGATTTCCACTCGGAGAAATCAAAATATTAAATATTTTTATTTCTCGCTTTGGCAACAAGGCAAAAGCGCGGCGTTGAGTTCCGCCACTAAGCAAAGAATTTCAGTGGAAAGTGGAGTATGGAAGTGTCGTAATGAGGAATGAAGTGCTTTAACAATATGTTCCTACACGGTGCCTTTTACATACCCTGGGCGGGTGTATCCCGTGAACCTGAAAAATATGGGTTCCAATCACGAGTTCCCGAGTTCTTTATATGTACGGCAAAAAGAACTCGGGAGAATGATTATATTTAATTAATTTCTATTCCCCGCTCTGTTAGACAAGCGTGGCTTTAAGTTCCGCAATCCGTATTACTGCCGCTGAGTCTTTTATATATCTATAAATACTTTTTATATTTTTAATATAAAAAATAACGGGATACAGCGTGAAACTAAAAAAAAAACAAAACTAAGAAGTTCCCTAGATGTATTTTGAATACGGAACTCTAATGACCATCAAGGCCTATGGAAATTGACTTGTCACCAGCATATGGCTCAGTAATTGGTTTTTAAGCATCCGTGAGACCGCGAGAAAGTTTTGCGTTCACTGAATGTATAATTAAAATTCAATTTGCAACAAATTTGGTTATTATAACAATAGGTAGAAGATCTATCGAGGCCGTTGTGGCACAGGTGCTCAAGTGTGTGACTATAAACGCGATGGCTGTGCCTGTGGGTTCGATGCCCAGCTGTGTCGTTGACGATCGGTGGAAATGCCTGTACTTAAATTTAATCATTTAATTTTTAATTTCCTGTTCGAACAAAGCGCGACTTTGTGTAGCGTACATTAAAAAAGTAATTTCTCTAAATTGAGCAGTGCGTGGAGTACAAAGTGTCTGAACACTAGATTCTCAATGCCTATCTTGCTATGCGAGATACATTGTGAAGCTATATTTTTGTTTCAGAGTGCGAATATCCGAAACTTAATAGTAAATGATCCATAAAATTTGTGGTGTTAAAGTAAAAATAATGGTAAAGCTCTAAATGAAGACGTAAATATTATTATTATAGGCAGTTTACGTGTTTATTCGTTATACTTAATTCATTTTTAAAGCAGTTTTTTAAATTTTTGTGTTCTCGAAGACATTTATGGATTCCATTTCCACTCGAATAAACGAAATATTTTTCGCCACTCAACAAGCAATGCCTCCGGTATTCTGCTGAAAGTGAGGAACGGAAGTTTCTAAATGGACTTTTTTAACAAAAGGTTCCCAGGTTCTCTCGGCCTGCCATGTTCGAGATATTATACTATAGTGTGAAGCAATAATACAAGGACTTAGCAGTTAGCTATCTATGATAGGATAAAGACACATGCAAAATATGCAAAATAAACGAAAAAAAAATACTTTATTAAACATAAACCAACATACAAACTAAAATTAACAAGCCGGTACAAAATAAGTTTTTATTAGAAGCTGCTTTTTGTGGTGCGAAGAGAGCTACGTCTTGAAAATTCGAGTTCCACCCTATTATTTGCTCTTCACGGTTTTGAACCCGTAACCACAGTTCCAGAGGCCGAAAGTATCTGTAATAATAAATGTTTTTATAATTTTTAACCATTACGAAAAGGAGGTCCTCAGTTTAACCTGTATGCATTATATATGTATGTTCATCCGCGATTATCTCGCGTTTGGCCGAAGCGATTTTGAAACGATTTTTTTTTGTAAAGAATTTGATAGAAGTAAGTCTTGGTATTATAATCGACTTCGGAAAAAACGATATTGTGAGTTTAACCCGTAGGTATATTTATCGTATGTTTGTCCTCGTTTTGTTAGTTATCAAAGTTGGTTCTTTATAAGTTAGTTGGTTATTAAAGTGATATTTCGCACTTAGGAACCTCTAAAAATATTTCTAATCTAAAAAACTAATAAGAAAGGTAAGATACTATGGGACATAGCAGAGGAAGCAGGGACGGAACCAGTGGCAGACTAGATGAGGCCCTCAGTGTAAAAAGAAATTTACATTTTACATGTTTTTTGTCTTATACAAATTAGTGTAATTGATGTTTGCATTAGAATTGCATAAACATAGAAAAATAAAATACAAAATATCAAAAATACGTGTTATAGAATTTAGTAAAAAGAAGTAAAAATTAAAGTTTTAAGTACATACTTATTACTTTATTTATATGTTATAGAAATATAACGTTATATATCGTTTGGATATTTTATAGAAATTTGTAAGAATGTAAAAAAATCAAGATTCGTAGTCCAGCGAGTATTAGTTAAACATTTTAAATTTGTTTCTGTTTTTCCTGACTGCTAAGGAAGGGTTATGTTTTTCGCGCGTATCTTGTGTGTATGTGTAATAATATTCTTTATTACCTCATATCTCCAGAACCGCTGAACGGACTTACGAAAGTAATGAATTTATTTTCTCTTCTATTCCTGAACAGGTGACGCTGGAAGGAACGCGTTAAATTGCGGAATGGAGTACGCAAAGATACAAAGTAATATTGGAACAAGAACTGAAAAGAGCTTTTAAATTGACTTGTCGGATTTTTCGTTGTACACCTCCATGGATACCTGACATTGATGCTGATTGTCATAACCTTGAACCCTGCAGAACGAAATATCAATTTCTTTCGAGATATCCTCATCAGTTTTTTTAGACATCGAAATTAAACCCAACACCGAATGATTCTCGTACGTCCACAAGGTCATTCTCAATATGAACGTATCTAATGATTTGTCAGTGGTCTGTTTTACTTTCGTCAAGAGTGTTTTATATTTGCAAAAATACAAAATATTCACTCAAACACTGAATAAATTAATTTTGTATCCCTTTTGACAAACCTCTTAGGTAATCTCTTTGAACAACCAGCAATATCTTCAAGTTTATAGCAATGCTCTTCCAATTCTGGATCATCATATCGATAATAGTTATTTATCCTAGAAAATTTCTCCTGTTTTCCGAAAAAAATGTATTCACGATGGCCTCGGAAAGTAAGATTATCAAGCAAGATTAGTTTAGTATTTTAATTCTAGTACGGTATTTTTTTACCTTCATCAAGAAAGAAGAAAACTACCAAACTGGAACTACATGCAAACTAAATAGACATTAGAAAGATAAAACAGTAGACATATTTTTAATTAAATATTTGTTTATGGGGCTCTCAACCCCAAACTTTCTCTTAAGTAAATACGTTCTCTACGGTTTTTCAAAGGCTTGTTTAGGATTTGATCAAGGGAGCTTGTAGCCATTTGTAGGTCCCTCAGGACCAGAGGCTGGGGCGTACCGCCCCGCAACCCCCCCAGTTAGTCCGCCACTCAACGGAACTTAGATTAAAGACTCTCTGTTGTGTCGTAACATTTCTGATCAAATTCTAGGCACTGCGTGTTGAATGGCGGAACTGAACGCTTCACGCTTAAATGCCGCTGCGTAAGATATGATAATTCACTTCCTCGAGTCGGTATCGAACTCACAACTGTCCCATTGCGCTACGACAGTCTCACATTTTTACATCTATTAAAATATTTGTTAATAAAAAAAATATTATAAAACTTGCGACATAATTTAGTTTTTATGGCTTTACGTTGGGGTAAGATCGGTGATGGCAATGCCTCCAGCATATATTTTTTTGTAAACACTAACCTTACTAGTGACTCCGGTGATATTCTATTAGTTTTGCCCCTAGTCATACTCCTTATTATATCCGATGCTGATTTAGATGCACCAGGCTGCATTATTTCACTGAAAAAGAAAGAGAACCTAGTGCTTAGACATTCTGTTCAACACTTTCAGACTTAGAGATAGAGTCTTGTCTTTTAACCAGAGTCAGAAAGAAGAGATTAATAAAAATCATTTATCCCAATGCGACACACTCACAATTGTCGCGTTTACAGTCACACTCTGTCATGATCACCTCAAAAAAAAAACAATTATTGGTTTTGTGAGCTACCGCTGTATTCTGCACACAGCAGGGTAGGCAGAGCGAACCTGGGAACCTAGTGTTAAGACCCCGTTCCCATTACTTTCCGCCAAATTCCGGAGACATTGCACGTTGAGTGGTGGAACTCGACGCCGCGCTTTGTCTCGTTACAAGGGCGAGAAAATGAAAATATTATATATTTCATTTTCTCGAGTGGAAACAAACTCACAACCTGTCGTGTTTACAGTCGCACGCTTGTGTATCTGCGCCACGACTGGCCTCTTACAACGGCTATTAATAAGCAATTAGTTATTATTAATTACTTAGGATTATTAATTATTTATTATCTATTATTGTCACCTCAGTATTCTCCCGGCATCTCGACTCCTATACACGTCGCACTCATGCAAGTGTCCCACGTGACCTGAAGCTAAGCAAAGTTGCTCGAATATTTGAAACTCCAATATGGTCGCTAGAAAATATTTTATGTATTCCTGTAAAAAATATGAAAATTATTGATATAAAAAAGAGGCTAGAGGGATAGAGGAGTGAGAGAGGCGCAGGGACACAAAAACCCAATCGATGACATTAAATATTTAATTGTGTAATTTCCTCGCTTTGATAATAAAACAAAGCGCCGCGTTGAGTTCCGCCACTCAACACGCAAAGACTCAAGAATTTGAAAGTAGGGAGCAGGGTGTCTCAACACTAGGATCCCTTTGCCTATCCTGCGGTGTGTGGAACACAGCGTGAAGGATGTTATTGAAAAACAAAAAAATAATGCTTTATTTGAGCATAAGCTCAGTGGTTAACCAGTAACCTTGGAAGAGTTATACTATTCAGGTGCTGGCTTCATCATCAAATGATACCATATTATTTTATTTGTCATCTAAGCTAAGTATAACAACCAAGTTTCATGATCAATTATTATAATTAGGACAAATTCAAATTGAAGCCGAAATGAGTCAATGGCGCAATCGTGTGGCTGTAAACGCGATGGTTGTAGGTGCGATTGCTACTTGAGGTAATGAATAATTTAGTCTTTTCATTTCTTCGCTCTGGTGACAAGCGCGACAAAGCGCGGCGTTGGGTTCCACCACTCAACACGCAATGTCTCGAAAATTCGGCGGTGCGTAGGGAATGGGATATCATATTTCATTTCCTCGAGTGGGAATCGAAACCACAACCTGTCGCGGTTGCAGTCACAGTTTGTGCCTCTACTAGTATATACGTACTTGATCCGATATAATGTGATATTTTGCTCCAGGATCGAAGTCAGCCTCCGTTCTCGGTATAGGTGGAGTTACGCCCTGGAATCAAATCGACACATAATTTATTTGTTAAAGAAGTGTTGTTATTATCTTTTCAATATCTCGCATCGCAGTGGCTTGTTGTAGGTGATGGTTGTAGGTTAGATCTCCAGTCGGGGGTGTGTTTAAGCTTCAATTCAGTTGTATCTCGCTTATAGCAAATAGGCAGAGAGTTAGTGTAGAACGTTCCGCTTTCCATCTTCCGTCCAATTAATGAAGAAATGATTGTATTTAAATTATTTTCATATCCCCGCTCTGTTAGATAATGTGCGGCGTTAAATTCCGTCACTCAACAAGCAATATCTTAATTATTTATAAGTTAGTACTTACTTGATACCTAAGCTTCATTTGCCACCATTTTGTGTTCATGTTTTGGACGCCATCTTCGAAAACCGACCAACGCCACTATAGGAAAAGGAAAATAATTACAAATATACAATATTAGGACCTTAGAATAAGTCCTCGCTGTTTTTTTTTGTTAAAAAAATTAATTTAAAATATAATGCTTACAATGACATTACTCAAAGTATTGTCCATCATTAGAGACCACTTTCTCCCATCTCTCTGGTAGCAATTGAATCCCCCCTCGGAAAAACGACTCATCTTTCGAGGCAATCCAGGAATCAAGCCATCTTTCGGCTTCTTCAAAAGAATGGAAGCGCTGTTCGCTTAAACCGTGCGCCATCGACCGAAACAAGTGGTAATCGGAGGGGGCTATGTCCGGTGAATACAGCGGGTGGGGTAGAACCTCCCATTGAAGTGTTTCCAGGTAAGTTTTGACTGGTTTTGGCACATGTGGCCGATCATTATCATGTAATAAAATCACTTTGTCGTGTCTCTGTTCGTACAGTGGCCGCTTTTCTTTCAGAGCGCGACTCAAACGCATCAACTGAAGTCGATAGCGAGCTCCCGTGATAGTTTCATTAGGTTTAAGCAGCTCATAATAAATTACGCCCTGCTGATCCCACCAAATGCAGAGAAGAAGCTTAGAACCATGGATATTTGGTTTTGGCGACGATGTTGATGCGTGACCCGGCATGCCCCACGATTTTTTTCGCTTTGGATTGTCGTAGTGAATCCACTTTTCATCCCCAGTGACGATACGGTGCAGAAAACCTTTTCTCTTTTGCCGTTGAAGCAACAATTCACACATGAGAAAACGTCGTTCTACGTCTCTCGGCTTCAACTCATACGGCACCCAATGCCCTTGCTTTTGGATCATTCCTAACGCTTTTAAACGTTTTGAAACTGTTGACGCATCTACTTGTAACGTTTTCCCGAGCTCTACTAACGTCTGACATGGATCTTCTTCAAGCAATGCCTCCAATTCTGTCTTCAAATTTTGTCGGTGCTCCAGAACGCTCTTTGTCTTCAAGGTCAAAATCATTACTTTTGAAGCGCCTAAACCAGTCTCTGCACGTTGTATTCGACAAAGCATTGTCTCAACGAGAATTCTGTGTGCTTCTGCTGCAGATTTTTTCTGAATAAAGCAGTGCAATAAAATTCGCCGCAAAAACACTTTATTTGGCACAAAAGTACACATTTTCACAAAGGGAAAATAAATATGTAGTTGACACTGTAGTAAACACTATTTTACTATAATTTGAGGTTTCATATAGTACTACTTAAGTGATTCATTACCGTACGAAATTCCATGCACAGAGTGCCGCAACGCCATCTTTCAAAAAACAGCGAGAATTTATTCATTCACCTAATACATTTTTAGGTACACTTAAATGTCCCCGATCTTTAGTTTGTGACTATTATACAGATCTTTTTCGTAAATTTCCATTTATACATTTTTTTTGCGTAGCTCTTGAGTAGCACCAGAAAAAAAAAACATATTGGTATTGAGGCTATTTATATAAAATTATACAATAAATATAATAAAACTGTAAGTTATCTTTGCCCAATTTAGTAACTGGTTTATATTCCTCGAATAATCATATTAATATTATAAATGTTTAGTTTGTTTGTTACGCTTTCACGCTAAAAATACTAAACCGATTATTATGAAACTTTGTACACATATTCTTAGATATATTAGAAAGGACATAGGATAATACTTCTTATTAAAAACAATCGTATGGCTATAATATAAAAAATAAGTTTAAGTGAGCTAAGCCTCGTTTGAGTCCTATAGTAACAAAATAAAGTTTTACAATAAAGTGTAGCTCACCTGATCTACCATAAACGCAAATGGTAAATACGCAACTTTTTCTAACGCCATAGTCATTAAAAAGTTCATGCTAACTTCATAGGGGTCAAGGGACCTGAAAAAAAATCACGGTGTATGCCGCGTATGAAAAAGAAAATAGGCAAAGAAAATGTAGTTTTAAGACACTCCGTTACTCTCGGGGGACCCAATTTTCGAACCACTTCGTGTTACAATTAAATAGAAAATCAATACCGCGTTTTGTCTTGTAACCAGGAAATGGTAATCATTCACTTCAACCACTTCTCCACCACCACACAAACTTCAACCTCGTGTTTACAGCCATACGTAGTGCTACTGCGCCAAGATAATTTCAAATTATTTGAAATCACCAATATATTCTTTAAGTTTTTAATATGTTCGCTTATGGACACTAGGAGTTTAACTTTTTTTTGCGGTTCTTACCGCATGGCAGGATGGACGGATAGACACACAGAACAGAGCCTAGTACCAAGATACTCCGTTCTCGACAATGTATGTTAATATTAGCTGGTGGAAACCAACGCCGCGCTTTATCTTGCCAGAGCAGGGAAATTACATTAATTGATTAATTTTTTTTATGAAAATGATTATTTCTATACCGATTTACATAATTTCGACGAACAGTTTTACTTTGCCATTGCGTTACAGCCTATATATGAGTTATAAATTCTCTATTGAAAAACGCAACTGCTGAGTTTGTTGTCGGTTCTTGTCAGCAGAAAGAGTACCGACAGAAGACCATTCGGCCATTCAATATGTGCATGTAACAATCCAGTCTCTCCTGCAGCTTAAAATAAAGTTTTAACCATTCTACTTAGTTACTCACTTGTTTTGATAAAGCCCCACTCTCTGTAAATGCGGTAAATTATAAACGGAGAGAGTCGCCGCATTCGCGACCGCCTCGTGGAATGCTAGAGAAAGATGGAAATTTGTTACTTTGTTAGAAAGAGAATTGTATGTGAACATTATAAAAAAATCTTGGAACATTTCGCAGAAATTTTTTGCATCTTTAGGCTTTTTAAAGCATAGCAGAGCAGGCAGATGATACTATGATCGTAGTATTAAGATACTCTGTTCCCCATCTTTAAATTTTTCGGGATACACAGACACGAATTTTTTCGTTTGTGGATTCACAAAGATCAAGATTTTTATTTATAGCATTAATAGAAAATTATTATACTTCAGTTGGGAACGGAGTGTCTTAATACTAGGTTCCCTCTGTCTACCCTGCTGTGTGCGGGATACAGCGTAAACATGATTTATTTATTTTTATGATACGAGTACTTTTGGACAGCAGGGATCGACCAGTTAGTTTTCCGCTGTAATTAGTAATTTATTATTTTGTAATTTACAACTCCGCTTGCTTTACAACTCTACCATAAAAAATGCAGTGTGGCGCAATTTACCGCATATAAGAGTAAACAGATTGTGTTTAGAGTGTCGGAACTCGACCCTCTTTATTTTGTTACCAGAGAGGATATATGAAAATGATGCATTCCCCTGAGTAAAACGAACCCATGACCGTCGCGTTTACAATTAAACATTTTGTCGCTGCGCCACGATGACCTTTATATTTATACATTTATTTTTTCTTTACCAGGATTGGCTCCATCTCTGAAAAGTTGTGGTTGTTCTGCATATTGTAGATAATATTGTATGTGCGCCATTTCGTGATGCGTGGAAATCAAATCTTGCATAGTCACTTCTGTACATTGTTTTATTCTGAAATAGTTGAAACATTTGAATATATAATTTTTCAAAATTTAAAGTTACTTTTAATTTTAAGCCTTCGAATGTCAATTTAATGTTTTTTGTGGCTAGTGTTGAGACCGTCGCGCGTCGTGGCGTTGGGGCTTAAGCGCGAGACTTTGTCGCGTTTATACGCGGCAGAATGTTAGTTCGATTCCGACTTTAGGAAATGAAATATTTAATCGTTTAATTTCCTCGCTTTGGTAACGAGGCAAAGCCGACATTGAGTTCCGCCTCTCAACACGCAATGCCTCGAGAATTCGGCTGAAAATGGGAAACGGAAATGGCTTAATGGGAACTAAGTATCTTTAACACTAGGTTCTCAGGTTCTCAGGACTTTCTTAATAGTTTAATTTCGATACATCAATTTTTAAAACAGTTAATAAACAATTTTTAAGAGTCAAAATCAATCACTTTTTAAATATTTATAATATACTTATTATAATACGTTTCCTTGATCAGTACAAATTTAGCCGTTTCATCACTCAGCACGCTATATCGTAAAATTTTTATAATATATTACTACTACATAATATATTACTAGTTTCGCACACGCATACATATTTTTTTAAAATAAAAACAAACATCTCTTTCGCAACTTCTCCAACTTGTATGTAAAATCTAGACCCACCCTTACCTATAATCAATTCTATTACAGAAATCCCAAGCGCTGGCTGTACATTGTACACTCAAATGCGAAGGCCTAGCCAGCATCGACCCACGCCAGAACTCGGGAGGTACTGGCTTCAAACCCATTGACGTGTAGAACTCTTCTGCCATTTGGAACATTCTGGAATTGAGAGTGTTGGCATATTTAGTATACCAGTATAGCATATACTAGGGTCACGTAGTCTGTACCTTTTTTTAAGTTTACTAAAATTATTATTAGCAAATTGTATTTTGCTTTTATTCTCTGCTTAAACTAGGCTTATAACTAGACATTTAGATATAAGAAACTGAAATCTTAAACTTATATTTAATCCTCTTTTTCGAGGTACAAATTGTATTTTATTAACACGCAAATCAACTTAATCGATACAGAACACTATAAATAATTATCATTATCATAAGAAGATTTAAAAATAAAAAGGCATCCCCAAACCTTAACGGTGTAAATCCCTGTCTCAGCATTTCAGAAGTGACATCGATGTTAGGTGACTGAGGGAACGGCATTACTAGATCCATTATTGATTTCCAGTTCTGTGCCCACATGTTGCCTGCAATGCATGGAGAAGGTAGTGGGTTCGATATTTGACAGGCAGTAATTGTTGTATTTATTATAGAAAGTGTAGACAACCTAGTGTTAGGACAATCTCTTTTTCTTTTTTATACAAAATTCGGGCCGCAATATCCCCAATTTTGTCTATATTGTATATGTGGTGTTGAGTGAGGAGACTTTTAGCGTTTTGCCTTACCAGAAAGAGAAATTGAAAATAAAAAAAAATAAAAAAAAGTTTTATAGGTATAGATCGACAATACAATGATCTCATCATATTATTCTAACGTTGGATTTTTTGTTTCATCTCTAAGTTCTACTCATTTCGGATTCTAATATAGTACATATTGGATATGGTGCGAGTCACACAATATAACAGCAAACTGAAAAAATACGTACCCAACAAGTGAGCAGGAATAGGTCCATCGGGCCTCACGGTGTTTTCGCCATATCTTAAAACTAGTTTTCTTCTCACATACGTAAATAATTGCTTGTAAAGCGGTACCACTTGATTGTAAATCTCTTCTAGACTTGTTCTAAATGAAGAGTCTTCGTAAGGGGCACGCATCTGGTCTCCAGCATCTCGAAATCCTGAGGATTTGAGGGAAATAATTCTAAAAATGATCGCATTAAAGATACTTCATTATTTTATACTAAACTTTATGGTAATTTTATTAAATATTTTTTTATATTTGTAAATAAAAATTATGATGTATTGTTTTAATTTCTCAAATTAAAATTAATAATACAGGCCAGTCAAGGCGCGGGACCACTAAGTGTGATTGTAAACGCGACTGGTTGTGGGTTCGATCCCCACTCAAGGAAATGAAATAGTGTCGAGACAATGCACGGCGTTAAGTTTCGTCACTCAACACGCAACGAATTCATCCAGAATTCGATGGAAAGTAGGGAACGAAGTGTCTTAACACTAGGTTCCCTCTGCCTGTTGTGTGCAGCATACAGTGTGACGTTGGCTTAATTTCGATTTTATTTTTTTAAATATTTTTTCTTTTATATTCCATAAGTCCCTTTAAAATAATTTTATGATACTTGTAAAAAATAAAGTAACACTACAACATCAACTGGATAATGAATTTCCAAAGTCTGAAACTCACCAGTATTAATAGCAGCTTCATTAGCCAACTGAACGTATCTCATGAAACGATTCTTTAGTTTAGGGCCAGTTTTGTCTCTAAAACTCCTCCAGACATACAACAATTCACTTTCTATCCTAGAATGGGCTAGAATCCTAGAAATTTCCGGATCTAATTGCATGTCACAGTAATTTGGAAAATCATTATTTTCTAATGGTTGGTAGTGCTGGTATGGCTGGTTTGCCAGTTGGTACGACTGATATCCCCGAGTTTCGAGGTATTCTGTGGGATAGGATGGCAGCCTTGGTACATGTGGGTCATAAGGTTTCTGTCCGTATGGACAGATTTTGGCAGAATTGTAGATTTCTTTCATTTCTGCTATTAGTTGTTGTATCTGAAATAGGATTGGTAATGTTTTTTTTTGTATATAAATTTTAAAATACTTTCTTTACGCAAATTAAGCTTTTAAGTGAGCTAATGTCTTCCACATTTACTTATTTAAGACATTATATTTTCTCTCTTTTAACTATTTTATTCATTGGAAAAAAAATATATGTAAAAATTATATATAGTGAAAAGAAATTGAATATTACTATGAGTTTATCCATTACCAACAAATAAAAAACTATATATGCTTACTTCACTAAATTTTTCATCAGTTAAAGCAGCTCGACTGGCCTGAACTATCCTGGCAAGCTGTCTCCTTCCTTGAGGATCTGATACTCTGGAACCATCGAAGACAGCCGCCTTCCTCCAAGAAAGCTTCTCAAATTTGGAGTTAAGAGCCAGTTCCTCAAGCATTCTTCTACGGTTATATTCCGTTATGTTGGTAACAAACTTCCATTGAGACATTGTTACTCTGAAATGAAGTAAATATTTTTGATTTTGGACAAAGTCGTTTCACAATTCTTTATTCGTATAAATGTATTTAAGACTACACAATGGATGCTAAAGATGTTTTTACCAATAGACAGAGTGATTCAAGAGGTAGGTTCAAAAATATTTGTATAATACATGCATGTATTACATTATTACTATTATTCACTATGGACACGTAATTTTTGTGTACTTTGAATGTTTGTTTATGCTCCTTCTGCTATTTAAACTAGGCTTTAAATTGTGACATAATTAGTTACAGGAATATAATTCAAGATTGCCACTTTCGTTATAAGTGACTTAATATTATTTGGAGAAAAACGTGCTCAGCTGGTTTGGGCACATCGAAAGTATAAGTGATAAAAGAATGACAAAAAAGATTTATCATGGAAAAGTGAGCCGTAAGAGAGGTAGAGGGAGACCTCGGTTGACCTTCGAAAACACAGTTTCAAAGATATTGGAGGAAGGTCGCGTAAAAAACATGAGGACCCCCTGGAGGTTGATGAGGTATGTAGAGACCGTAGCGTTTGGCGCTTCATTCTCTCTGATTATCCCACCAGGGACATCAGCCACAGCCACACATCCGCAGCGTGAAGCGAAGTTGAGTTAAGTTTTTTATTTCCTCGTTCTGGTAACACGGCATATCTGCGTTGAGTTCTGCCTCTCAACACACAATACCTCAAGAATTTAGCGGAAAGTGGGGAGTGTCTTAACAGTAGGTTCTGCGGTTCTCTCTGTTCACACAATAAATACAGCGTGAAGCTAAAAAATTATCCAAAAAAATATATTTGTTAATATACATATATAAATTTGGATACTATAATATATAATTTTGAGTTACCTGTAGCACATTCCTGAAGCTTCCCGATCGTACTCCCGTAGAAACTGATTAGCTTCAGCAACATTTGTATTTATACCCTGTAAATGAGATATATATTTTAATACAATTCATTAAAATGTAAAATATTCACTCATTGCCGTACTTTGTCTATCAGAACAAGGGAACAAAAATAACTCATTCAATCGAGTAGGAATCAAACACGCAATCGTCGCGATTCAGTCAGATGCTGTACCACTGCGCCACAACGGCCTCAAAATGAAATAAAGAACATGATTTATATAAAAAACGATTATGATTTATCTAGAATTCTTTAGATTATTTTTTATTTTACCTTTTTTATGGTTTTACGAAACTGTGTCTTGACTAATTGGTTCTTTTTTTTATATCTTAAAAATATCCAAGAAAATTGAAGATGTGACCTTCATATGTCAACAAAAAATGTCAAGATCATTCTAATGACAGGAAGGATGGTAATTTAGCAGAGCAAGTGCATGTCCAGAACGAAGGACGTAAGACAATAGCGACGCACAAATTACAAGATGACATGCTATTATATTAGTTTTTGTTTGTGAAATTGGGTCATTTTTAAGGGTACCGTACCTTTTAAGGAAAGAAGGAACTCTTATAAGGTCGCTTTGCTGTCCGTCCGTCTGTCTGTGTGTCAAGAGTCTTTATCTTATTATATGAACTACTCAGAAAATTCAAACCATATACTAAGATTCACGGTCCTTTGATTTCGGGAAAAAAAGTATTTCTACATTTACTTAAAAAAAAGATATGCATCGCAATATCGCAAAAAACGCGTATTTCAACACTATGGAAAGGGAATCAAATTAAATAGAGCACTTCCAGTAGGCCTACTATTATGAAATTTGGCTGCTAGCAGCTACTGGTAGACAGTACTAGTTCAGGAAAAAATCTGAAAACTATACATTTGTGGTTAGATCATAAAAAATAATAGCCTTAAAAGGGGAGCAAAATTTGATATTAAAGCCGCTAGCTAGTTCAAGTGAGTCAAGTGAGGTATCAGATGAAAGGGCTACAATTTCAGAAAAAGCTCAAAACCTCTAATTTTTGTACGGAACCCTCAGTGGACGAGCCCGACTCCCGCTTTTCTGGTTTTTATATCTTTTGTTTTTTTTTCTATTTAGTCATTATTGTATGTTTAGAAATATCTGACTGTATAATAATTGGGGTTGTTTCTTTTTTTTTCTTTATCTCTAGAGGGTAGTTAAAGAGAACGGAGCTCCAAATGCTACAGTCTCTGCATTTTTCGTATTTCGGAAGATTTAACTTTTGTACATGATTCTCCTTATATTTAAAATAACTATCCTCGAAGGTCAACCGATGATCTTCCACTACCTCTGGTACCACGGTCACTCATAAATCTTATTTAGAGGAGTAATTACTCGTATATAAAAAAAATATTTTTTTTGGTCTAATTTTGGTCTTGTTGCCTTTTCTTTTCTTGGACTGGTTCAACAAAGTCTTAACACCGAATGGGCCCAGAAAAGAAAACTCTGCGAAACACTAAAACAGGTAATTTTATGATTTTCCTACGTTTCGTTTAAAAATGGATGTTACAATAAATTAATCAACATTTATGTGTGTTACAATAAATAAATTCCGCCACTTTATATATAGTATTTCGATATTGCACGAAACGTGTCTTTCTCCAAACAAATCATAAAACATCTTGTAAAAGTTCAGAGAGGCCTTCGTAGTGTAGCGGCGGTTGTGATTCCCTCTCGGGGGCATAAATTATTTTAATATTCTCGCTCTGATAGCAAGAAGAAGTGCGGAGTGTCTCGACTCAATACGCAATGTTTGGATAATTGGTGTGTCTTAACACTAGGTTCCATCTGCCTACCCAACGCTATGGAAGATACAGCGTGAAGCCACACGAATTTTCACTCACGAGGATTTCACCCGGTGCTAAATCTCATACTATAAGTCCGCGGGAAGTACTCTATAGATTTTAATTACGCGGCGAATTTCATATAAAATGCAGCAAAGTCGTTGCATAAATGCTCGTATCTTTTGATTATGTTGACTTAAAAGCTTAATTTTTCTATGCTTTAAGGGGCCGTATAGCAGAATATTTGATATTTGAGGCCAGTCGTGGCGCAGCGGCACAGAGTGTGACTGTAANGTTCTGCCACTCAACACACAATGCCTCCAAAATTCGGCAGAAAGTGGGGAACGGAGTGTCTTAACACTAGGTTCCCTCTGCCTACCCTGCTGTGTGCGGGATACAGCGTGAAGCTGACAGAAGGAAACAAAAGGCATCCTATTAAGGTTCCGTTTCTATCATTTGAGGTAAGGAACACTAAAAACAAGAAAAGTCGTGTTACAATCATGTATACGGTATACAGCATGGTTTTAATAACCAAACAATAGTACTTCACTATTATAGTATAGTATTACGTATAAAACAATGGCAGTTTTGTTCTGGTTAAACGATTTTGACCAACGAAAATGTTGAAATATCACGTTTTTTTTAATTAAACTTTCGCTTTTAACTTGTAAATATGTTTTTTCATATTTAATATTTTCATTTCTTCGCTCTGGTAACGAGGCAAAGCGCGGTGTTAAGCTCTGCCACTCAACACGCTATATGTATGAAAATTCAGCGGAAAGTGGGTAACGGAAGTGTCTTAATGGGATCGGAGTGTCTTAGCGTTAGGTTCCCATGTTCCCTCTGGCTACGCTGCTATGTGCGGGATACAGCGTGAAGTTAAAATAATGAAGTGGTTATTTACTTCTGTAGTAGTATACACATGTGTTACAATATTTCAGTTATAATCCAATAATTATTAGGTTAAAAGTTACAGAAATTATTACGACAGCATGCGTTCGACTCCTGATGGAGACTGGTTTATTTTATTCTATAATTATTCTATATGATTTATATGTGAATGAAAAATGACATTTTTATTGAGTAGGAATAAAGGACCTTGTGATAAGTCACTTTTTTTGAATATTACAAGCCTAACAGGGCGCTTTGCTTTGAGTTGAGTAGCAGAACTCAACGCCGCGCTTTGCCTTGGTATCAGAGCGAAGAAATGTAAATATTAATAACCGAACCGAACGATCGTCGCGATTACAGACACATGCTTGTGCCCGTGTATGTGGTTATAATATAACAATAAGTTTAAGCGGGCGAAGCCGCGCTTGGGTCGTTAGTTACTAATTACCTTAAAAGTGGTAAAAACCTTTGACTCTATATTTTATCAGCTACATACGAGTATATGATAACTGAGCCACAATGGTTCGTTAAATCAAAGTCGGGTTATTGTTTAAACGACCTACATTTCTGGCGGAAAATTTTGTCAACTTCGTCATGGCTTCTAGCCACAACGGAGGTTTCTACTCATGGAATATGGGAAGTATATTAATTACTATTTTTCTAACGTGTAGTTAGAAAGAAAAAAACTTATGTAATGTATCCTACATACATTTATTTTTTTATGATTCCGTACCTCGAAACATAAATCAGAATCCTTATAGGATTACTTTGTTGTCCGTCTGTTTGTCGTCTATAAAAACCATTTATCTCAAGATCACGTGGAGATATCGAGCTGAAATTAATATCATACATCCAGTCCGGGGATCCCATCAAGCACAGAAAAAAATAAGTTTCTACTTTCATACATCGTATCTGCTGCTTATGTATGAATTTCCCCTTGTAATCGAAACCTATAGGGTATTTTCTGTAGACCTACAACTATGTTTGGCAAGAAGCAAGAACTCATAATATAAACAAACGAAAATATTCGTGAACTTGAATTTATAGTAAAAATTATTACAAACTTATATTACCCGCAAACTTAAGTTTGTCAAATTGGTACGGAAACCATGATGTACGATACCGACTTGCACTGGATTGTTTTTTAGGGTTCCGTACCTTTAAAGGAAAAAAGGATCCCTTATAAAATCACTTTGTTGTCCATACTTCTGTCTTTCTGTCAAGAGCCTTTATCTCAGGAACGCTTGAAGATATCGATTTGAAAAGTAAGTAACGGTGTGCCCTAACCCTAATATTAGGCCCTCTGCCAACTCTGCTATATGCGGGTATAGTGTGAAGCTAAAACAAAATAAACCGGACAAGTCTGAGTCGGGCTCGCCCACCGAGGTTTCCGTACAAAAATTGGAGGTCTCGAGCTTTTTCTGAAATTCAAGCTTAGCTTAGCCAGAGTCCTTTCATCAGATACCTTTCTTGAACTAGCGGCTTTAATACCAAATTTTGCTCCCCTTTTAAGGCTATTATTTTTAGGATTTAACCGTAAATGTATCTATAGTTATCAGATTTTCTCCTGAGCTAGTACTACCTGTAGATGCTAGCTGCCATATTTCATAATTATAGATCAACTGAAAGTATCCCATTAATTTTGATTTCATATTTTTTAAGTAAATGTAGATATACGATTTTTTCAGGAAATCAACGGATCGTAGATGTGAGTATATGGTTTGAGTTTTAGCTCGATATCTCCAGCGTTTCTGAGATAAAGGCTCTTCACAGACAGACAGACGGACGGACAACAAAGTGATTTTGCTAGGATTCCTTTTTCCTTAAAAGATACGGAACTCTAAAAATGTGAATATTATTATATTATATGCTAATTAATTAAAGTTTTCACTATAACGGACTCTTAATATAATAATTGTTATTTCTAAAATTTCTAAGATCTCTTAATTTGGGCAATAACCAATCTTTATTAAGCCCTAGCCTAAAATTTATATTCGGTTACCTGTTGTCCAATTTTATTTCAAATTTTATTAATTTGAAATGTTAATAAAAAATATTATAGTTTTAAGTTTTTTTTTAATTTTCATAATATATAAGCTATATATAACAAAGAAACATTCATTTTTTGTGTATAATTAATTAATTGTACTTAAGTGTTAGATTTATAAATGTACGTGGAGAAACTCTCGAGTTATCAGATCTTAGTGAAATTATATTTTTTCACTCGCATTAAGTAAGAAGAGGCCGCTGTAGCGCAGCTACACAGGCATGCGACTGTATACCTGACGGTTGTGGGTTCGATTGCATCATGGGGGAGTGAAATATTTAATATTTTCATTTTCTCGGTCTGGT
This sequence comes from Heliconius hermathena, assembly GCA_013403705.1. Classification (NCBI taxonomy): domain Eukaryota; kingdom Metazoa; phylum Arthropoda; class Insecta; order Lepidoptera; family Nymphalidae; genus Heliconius; species Heliconius hermathena. The sequence continues at coordinate 319,170 of JAAIXJ010000389.1, read as the reverse complement.
AACGAGATAAAGCGCGGTGTTGATATCNATATATATATATATATATATATATATATATATATATATATGTTTTATTTGCGTAATACAATTTTAATTATAGTTTTTAAATAAATTAGAGCACTGCATTAGGTATATAAATAAATGTATTGACTTATTTTTAATTTAGACTTTCAAACAGTGATATTTGAAATCATATTTGAGTATGATCAATTTAAGCTTTCAAGTACTTATGTGTTCTAAATTTTGTAACTTTACGTTTGTCTACAAATATCTGTGAAACTCTAAGTTACATCGTAATGATCTTTTTGGTTTGTATCAGAGATAATATATCAGGACAGGCACAGTCCACGTTACATAAAAAATGGTTGAGTAGTTTTTGAGATATAGAATCCACGCATTTCGGTAGGGAGCATTTATAGTGTGGGTATTTAAATAATTGACAGTTGTTTCAAATATTTTTTAAATGAAAGGAAATTTATATCAGTATATAAATACTGACAGAAATATTTGTAAATAAATTTCTTTCGAGATATAATATAAGTAGATTTTATTTTAATTTAGGTCATCGTGGCGCAGGGACACAAGCGTAGCTCTAAATGTGACAGGTTATGTAGTAGATTCCCAGTCGTGGGAATAAAATAATAAATGTTGTTATTTCCTTGCTGTGGTAACGAATTTGGCTTTGAGTTCCCCCACTTAACACACAACGCCTCAAGAATTCGGCGGAATGTGGGGAACAGAAGTGTCTTAATGGAAAACGGAGTGTCCTAACACTAGGTTCCTGGGCTCCGCTATCCTGCTGCGTACGGAATACAGCGTGAACCTAAAAAAAAAGTAGATTTTAATATTTTTTTATAACTTACCATCCTCATATAGTCTTCACTAAACGCATACCGTGTGAAGAAAGCAAGAACGAGACAAATTATAGCGACCGCCATTTTTTAAAAAAAAACACAAACACTTGTTCAAAATAACATTTTTTTAAACCAAATTTATAACTTATACAGATTTTTGTACATCAGATCATTGTTTATTTAGAGTTTTTTTTTCATATATTTTGTAAAATATGGAAAGTGATGTCTATACGCTGTTGGAACTGGGGGAAGACTGCTACAATGGTGAAGTCGTTATTGTTAGTTCCATGCTTTGCTGAGCACGACGCTGGGTGCGGTATAAGTGAGATATCTTCAGATTTGTATTATCAAATATATACTATATTTTGAGATATATTTTTTGTAGCTTCACGCAGTAGCAGGGTTGGCAGAGGGAACCTGGAAATCTAGTGTTAAGACACTCCGTTAAGACAATTCCGTTAAACATTTTCAGCCGAATTATGGAAGCATTGCGTGTTAAGAAGCAGTGTTAAACGACCCACTTTGCTTAGATTAGAGACCCACTAAATAAAACCGACTAAATGTGAGTAGGGCTTGTCCACTGAGGGTTTCGAACAAATTTTAGGACTAGGTTAACAGGAAGAACAAGTTTCAAAAGTTGACAAATATAAGCTTGCGGGTACATGCATACATTTTGTATGAAATGAACTACAAATATACATTTGTATTTATTTATAATATAGGTCTACAGGAAGTACCCTATGGGTTGTGATTACGCGGTGAATTTTATAGGTACAAAACGCAGGGAAAACGATGCATAAATGCTCATATCTTTTGGTTCACTGAGAAGTTTGATTTTTCCTGGGCTCCAAGGGACCGTGGGGCCGAAAAATGGACAAAATATAGAAAACGGAGTGATCAATCACTAGATGATTTATTATTTAAGAAAAGGAATCGTAATACGTGAGTGGAAAAATATTCATACATATGTACATACAAAATTATCTTAACCCAGTAATCTAATGTGTATCTAACCGAAACGGACGATCGCGTGTCGGTGAGTGACATAGAAAGATGTTATTTAAATATAGTTACATACTTATGAACACGTTATTTAAATTACTCGCTATATTTAAGTCTATATCATAAAGTTTCTTAGAGATATCAATAAAATTTCTTAGACTTTTTATGTTTCACGCTGTATCCCGCATATAGCAGGGTAGGCAGAGGGAAGGGCTAGTGTTAAGGAACATGTTAAGTGGCGGAATACAACGCCTCGTTACCAGAACAAGAATGAAAATATTTTATATTTAATTTGTACGAGTGAGAATCGAACCTACAGCCGTCGCTTTCACAGTCACAACTTTGTGCCACCAGGTCACGTTCGTTTCCTTGTTTTGGTAAGATAAGAACGCGAAAAGAGCCTTAACACAAAATTTTATCCTTCTCTTTACTGTGCGAAAAAAAAAGAAAACGTTTCTTTACATAATTATTAGGTATAATAAATCGAATCTACACCCACTATACATTACCACATAATTATAACAGTTCAATAACCAATAAATCACTGTCGCGTTAATAAATAATAGTCACACTGTGAAATTTTAATACATCGCGTGTAGCAGAACTCAGAAGCATAATCATCGGAATTCATGTATAATTATTTTTTTCGCATTAACCCGCACACGCAGGGTAGACGAGGGGAACATGGGAACCTAGTGTTAAGATACTAAGTCCTCCACTTTCCGCCAAATTATTGGGGCATTGCCTGTTGATTTGGTATTTAACGCCACGCTAAATAAAAAATATGAAATATTTTATTTTCCCGAGTGGAAATCGAACTCATAACTGTGGCATCTTAACGTCCTCAATTTATATTTGTTTTTATCAATGTAGTTTATCATTTATTTGTTTAGCTTCACGCTGCGTCTCTTTGACTTAACATTGAGAGACATTGATGGTGGGACACATAATATAATATGAAATAAAACATTTAGTCAAGATTCAATGGGGAATGGAGTGTCTTAACACCTGGTTCCCTCTGCCTACCCTGCTGTGTGCGGGATACAGCGTGAAGCTGATTTCCCTGTTCGCTTTGCTACGTCATCAACTAAAAAAGATTTGAAGGAAAGACATTACACAAATATTTCATTGCCTTTGAATCATTTTTATTTATTGATTTTGTTCATAGCGAAGAAAATGTGACATTGCAGCGTTTCGTTTCAATGGGACATACAATATTCCTCGTTTTTCCATTTTTTTTTATGGAAAAGGACAAGGCAAACGAGCGTTCGGGTCACCTGATGGTAAGTGATTACAGCCGCCCACGACCCCGTGCAACACCAGAGGAGCTACAGGTGTGTTGCCGGCCTTTAAGGTGGAGATAGACGCGCTTTTTGAAGGTACCCATGTCACATCGACCTGGAAACACTGCCGCGGGTAGGCCATTCCACAGTTCCGTGGTGCGTGGAAGGAAGTTCCTACGAAACCGCACAGTAGTGGATTGCCATGTATCCAGGTGGTGTGGATGATATTTCAGCTTATGTCGTACTGTGCGGTTAGAAAATTCGGCAGCAGGTAACCGGTCAAACAGTTCTTCAGAACACTCACCATGATAAATGCGATAGAGAACGCACAGCGAGGAAACGTCTCTACGCACTTTCACAGATTATTGGGTCCCCAATGATTCGAATGGCTCTACGTTGTATGCGATCAAATGGTTCAAGCTGATACTGGGGTGCACCAGCCCAGAGATGAGAGAGTCCATCTGACGCGTAAACGAATAAACCAGAAGGTATCTTGTACATTTCTCAAGAGTTATTCCACACTTAGGAAAGAAAAAATACTTATTTACTTAGTGGAACCGCAGCGTTCAATTTTTTTTTTGTTTAAGGTTTTCCGGTGTGTGAGCAGTCTACCTGTCACGGCAATATACAAAATTCATTGGAATGGGAGTGGCGCCATCTCTTGAGAATTGGTCGTAAAATACAACTCAGAAAGCTTCGTGGGCTCATGTACAACTTTGATCAATTTCATACTTAATGATTTTATAAAGAATATACAAGCATTCATTTTTATATATAAAGATAGGAATAATATTATTGTATAATGATGATGTTTTCTTTTTCTATCTAAGTTACTTAAGATTGCTGTATGTTTGCAGGCTAATTCATGCCTTGTTCATTCAAATTAAAAAATAAATAATAAATTAAAGATTTTGATGAAACAATGAACTTTCAGCAATTGCTTTGTTTTAACTCATTTAGAGTTAAAACAAAGCAATTGCTGAAAGTTTAAGTAAATCGCTTCAGTACTTTCGGAGATAAACCTGATCATACACTCATCATACGTATAATCTTTTTAAGTGTCCCTCTATGCATTTTAGTCAAAATTACTAATGTACAGACAAAATATTTTCACTGTTTTTAATATACATATAATTATGTATAGATAAAATTTAAATAATACTTGAAAGTTGTTCCTACCTCAGTCTGTCTTTATGCTGGTACAAAAGTAATATGATAGCCATTTTATGCTCCGAATATCACGTATTGTTTGTTATATGTCCTTTCTAAATACTTGTTTAAGGAAAAAGATAATGCAATTATTTATTTTATATAATTTGAGGCCAGTTGTGGCGCAAGGGCACACGAGCGTTCGGGTCACTTGGTAGTAAGTGATCACCGCCGCCCACGACCCAATGTAACACCAGAGGAGCTACAGGTGCGTTGCTGGCCTTTAATGTGGACTACGCCCTTTTTGAAGGTATCCAGGTCGCATCGACCTGAAAACACCGCCGCAGGTAGACCAATTCAGTCGCGTGGCGCGTGGAGGCAAGGTCCTACGAATCCGCACACTAGTGGAGTGCCACGTATCCAGGTGGTGTGGATGGTATTTTAGGTTGTGATGTACTGTACATTTAACGCGATTAATCGTGAGTTAGAATTCCACTCGAGGAAATGAAAGGAAAGACAGAAAATACGAAGAGATTAAAGTCAGGATTACTCCTGAGTAAGGTAAGAGAGGCAGAGGGAGACATCTGTTGATCGTCGAGAACATCAACACAGTATCAATGATACTGGAGGAAGGTCTCGAAAAAAACATGAAATAAATATCTTACATCAAAATAAATATGTTTTATTACTATTATTTTACTTATAGATATAATATACAAATTCACTTATACTAAAAATATACTAAAAAATAACAAAAAAAAAATAGCCTTTGAGTATATCACTAATGAAACCAGTCAGTACCAAGTGTTCTATTTTTTTATGAAAAAAGACAGGCAAGCGTAACGGTCACTGATGGTAAGTGATTATCGCCGCCCACGACCAGTACAACACCAGAGGAGTTATAAAATGGAAATATAGATTATATGTTATAACTGCTAATATGAAATTAATTTATTTTAATTTCCCGTATATAACAGGTTAGGCAGAAGTGATACTATTCAAGATATATAATAGATATTCAGAGGTATTTTTTTCTAAAACATAAAAATTTTAACGTTGTGAGATTTGAACCCGCTTCTCTTGGAAACCGTCTAAACGTTCTGACCACTAAGCCAAACTTAAATAAGTATTAAGAAGCGTATACGAATTTCGACGTAGCTTGATGAGAATATATTGCTTGGTGGTCAGAACACTTGGATGGTTTCCTAGGGGCATAAATTAGACCACTTGAACTGACAGATTAAACAAAAAAAAAATATTCTTAAAGTACCTTAAATATATGTTACACCTAAAAACTAATGCAACTATTTACATATAAACTATCTGTAATAAAGTAATCAGTCAACATTACAATCTATGTTAAGTTTACAAAAAATAAAATATCAAATAAAAAAAAGTAAATGTGACAAAAACTAATTTCAATTCTATTTATTCAAGTGATAATTTTAAGTCCTTTTGTATAATAAAAATAATCATTTCCTAGTGTGGATCGAATCATAAAGATCAAATGTACAGACAGACACTTCCACTTTCCATTACAAAACAAAGGTGTTCATGCCTTAACTTGTTTGAAGCCTATGTGTTATTCTGATGAAGAAGCTTTATTAATGTAAAGTTTCATCTTAATTTGTTCAGTAGTTTTTGCGATAAACTGGAACAAAACTCCATCGTCACAAACTTTTACATTTATAATATTAATTAATTAATAAGATCTTAATTCATAGATAAATTAAATAACAAAAAAGTAATTAATGCATAGAAATTATAAATTTTAGTACATATTAATGTTTTAAACATTTTTTGTGCTGAAACTAAAATTTTAACTACTTTTTATACAAAATTATCAATAAAAAACAAATTAAAGCTCTCGTTTTAGAATCTAATAATCTATTAGATACGATTTTGTTCTTTATTGCACTAAGCACATAAAAAAAAATAAAAAAATATAATTGGCATAATCTCAGGAAGAGATATCTTTCTACCAGTTTTCCGAAGAGACAAATATGCTGAGAAAAAAAAGTAAAAAACATATTATATAGATGCATATTCTGTTTTAAATATATATTATTTACTTGTTATAAGCAAATAATGTATATTTACTTAATAGAAATAGCAAATTAAGGAAAACATCACAAGGACATTAGATATTAAATGATTTTTTATTATAATAATATGTAAAATATCCAACATTAAGTACACTAATTTATTACTGTAGTTCATATACTTAACAATTTTTGTTTATTTCACATATCTTCAGCATATAACAAAGAAATCTAGTATCAAAACACATAATCCTAGTTCAACTCAATACCACACTTTTTCACTGAAGAAATAATAAGTGTTGATTAAACCCCAGTTTGAGGGGAAACTATTTTTTTTCTACATTCACACTGTATTTGAAATAGAAAATATTTCTATTACAGATACGCTCTACACTCTGCTGATTGGGAATTCAAACCCACATATTCACAGTCAGGTCAGTACCACTGAGCAATAACAGCATCTAATATATTTAAAATATATTTACAGTTCCAAACAATCTAAATTTTAAATTTTTTATATATTTCTAATATATGTATTTAAAATTTATATCTATTCTATATTATAAGTTATGATACATTCTCATTTTCATTCAAATTCTTATTAACAATATTAGCTTTAATACGAGATGATGTATCAATACCGTGACGTCGACTCATATGCTTCTTATAATTAGAACCATTAGTAAAGTCCCTTTGACAGTATATACATTTGTAGGGTTTAACACCGGTGTGCTGACGGAAATGTAAATTGAGCCTTGTTTTAAAACGAAAGGCCTTATTGCAGTATTCACATACGTAGGGACGTAAGTCTGTATGTACAATAGCATGGGATACAAGATGGCGTTTAACTCTGAAACTTTTACCGCATTGTTCACATATAAAAGGTTTCAGACCAGAATGGAGACTCATATGGGATATTAGGTTACCTCTAGCTCGGAAAGCTAGGGGACAATGATCACATTTGTAAGGTTTAACCTCTTCATGAGTTATCATATGAGTGCTGAGACTTCCTTTAGTATAGAACATCTTTCCACATACGTGACATGCAAAGTTACGGCTCCTCTCAGTATGTAAAACCTTGTGTTGAACTAAATTAGGCCGACTTTTGAATATCTTATTGCAATGATCACATTTATGTTCCTTACTTTCCCCATTAACTTTGATTTTCTTAATTTTTTTTGAGCCATCTTTGAAAAATAGTGATTTATGATCATCTAATTCTTCCGGAGATTCAAAATTTGTACCACAATTTGTGCATTTTGTTTTGTACACTTCTCTATGCTCTTTCACTTTATGATTTTTTACTTCAGAAGTTAATACAAAAACTTTATTACAATATTCACAGCAATGTCGCAAAGCACTATTGTGTGTTCGTAAGTGTCTCACAAAAGCTCTGTAACTATTTAAAATCTTCTCACACTCTATACATTTGAACAAACAGCATTGATTGTGAATTTGGAGGGAATGGAGTTGTAAAGATAGTATACTTTTACACAATGCATCACATTTAGCACATCTACAAGTCTGGTTCTCCCAAGTTACATTGAATGAGAGGATATCTATAGGCAAATCTGTATTGTCATATATTATATTATTTTTTACTTGTTTCCGTTTACCTTTCTTTTTCTTAATCTTTTTTAAAGGTACATCACTATCTGTGGAGCTTAGGAATCCATTTTCTTGTGAGAAGTCATCATCAGTATCATTTTCTGTTTTAACAGCGTTTTTATCACCAGACACATTATGGGAGTTACCAGCAACATCAATAACTTTATCAAAAACATTTTCGATTTTTACTTCCAATTTAGGTTTCTGAAACTCATCCCAATTAATATCAACTGGTTTGCCAGGTATATGGGAATTGTTTTCTTTTATACTACAGTCAGATATTTCAATAGTTTCTTTGGATTCTTTGAGAAATATAGAAGATAATTTGTCCTGTGCTGTACGAACATTATTAAGAAATGCCCAAGTTCTTTCTAACAAATCGAAGCACGAAAAGCATATAGTATTAGGAAGTCCATTAGGTGAGGATATGTCGATATTTATCCAGGATAACTTTGTAATAATTTTCGATGTAAACGCCACCTCTTCCTTCGGGGTTATTAACTGAACTGGTGGCGTTGGTTCTGCACATAGTCGACAATATGGTTCTGTTTCTTCGGTCATTATTAATAGTTTTTTTAATTTGTGTTATATTTTATTAATAACTTCGGTATATTCCAAAAAAATCACAATAAACAATGAATTGGTTCATTTGACGTATGAACGCTTTAGTGTTGCCATAATGCACACTAGTTAATATTCCTTTTTGGTTACAAATTTAATAATTTCATTTATGTATTTATTTGTTTAAATATAATTACTGTGAACAGATGTAACCTAGTGCTAAGACTCTCCGTTTCCCATTTTCCGCCAAATTTTTCCAGGCATTGCGTTTTGAATGGCTTGGTGTCAGAACGAAGAAATGAAAATATTAAAAATAATAAACATTCTCTCGAGTGGCGATCGAACCCACAAATGTCACGTTACAGTCACATCCATGTGCCCCTGGGCCATGATGGCCTCTATTACCAGATTTACGTAAAATATAAAATTCTCTGAACATTTATTTTATATAAAATTATATAAAATAAATGTCGTGGCGCAGGAGCACAAGCGTATGACTATAAACGCGACAGGTTGTGGGTTCTATTCCCACTAGAAGAATATTGACGGCCTCAATACAATGCCTATTTCATCCATGACATTTTTTTTATAGAAACAAATTCATAAAAAACGGATAAGCGCGAGTCGGGCTTGCCCACCGAGAGTTTCGTACAAAAATTAGAGGTTCCGAGCTTTTTCTGAACCCTTTCGTCAGATACCTCACTTGAACTAGCGGCTTTAATTAAAATTTTGCCCCCTTTTAAAGCTATCATTTTTTAGGAGTTAACTACAAATGCATTTAGATTTTTTTCCGAACTAGTACTATCTACCTGTACATCCTAGTTGCCAAATATCATAATTGTAGGTCTACCGGAAGTGATGTACTACTGTACTATTTCCTTTATAGTGTCGAAATACGCGTTTTTTGCGATATAAGCAACCATATCTTTTTTAAAGTAAATGTAGAAACACGATTTTTTCAGGAAATCAAAGGACTGTGGATCTTAGTATATGGTTTGGATTTCATCTCGATATCTCCAAGCGTTCCTGAGGTCAAGGCTCTTGACAGACAGGTAGACAGACAGACGGACGGACAACAAAGTGATCTTATAAAGGTTCCTTTTTCCCTTAAAAGGTACGGAACCCTAAAAAATATTTTAAAGTGGGAAAAATACCTTTCTCTATTCCATCATTCCTGTGCTTTGTGAATTCTTGAATCTTGGCACACGAAAAGTCTTGATAAATAAAAATTATTTTTCTTTTTTAGCTTCACGCTGTATCCCGCAGTCAATTAGCAGGGTAAGCAGAGGAAACTTAGTGTAAACTTGACAAGACACTCCGAATTCAACTTTTCGATATTCATCCAAATGGGAGACCGTGTGTGATAAGTGGCTTACCACACAGGGGAATATATCACTTCCATTTACCCGAATGGGAATCGAATCCAAGTCCTTCGCGTCAACAGGTAGGCGTTGTTCTTCTGACAACGAAGGTATTATATTTTAAAGAGGATAGTTTTATTTCTAAAATATAGTCAAAGGAATATTTTAAGCGTTTACTTTTTAGGTCAACGACGATTAGATTTAATTAACTATTAAGTATAATTTTTGTAACTTCTATCATACTACTTTCCGCCAAATTGTATCGAGTGACGGAACTTGGTACCAGAGCGAAAAAATTAAAATATTCATCAATATTTATTTATTCCACCGAGTGGAAATCTAACCCACAACCGTAGCGTTACAGTTGCACGTTTGTGCTCCTGCACCACGACAGCTTCTCTCATATGTATCTATTTGTTGAAATGCAGACACCAAAATTGTTTTTAAACTAACAGTCTTAGGCTCAGGTATAAACATTATTTAATTCTGCTAAGAATAAACATCGTGCATTTTGTAAAATAAAATGTATATAAAGTTGCTTTTCTTAACCTTGCACTTCGTGACTTGATTTCAAATACGTTTAACTAATTCAAATTTATTTATAGAAAAAAAGAATTAGTAAATTCACTTCTTTGTGTAACAGAAATTATAGAAGTATTTTTTTTAAGTTAAAGTTTGATTAACTATACTATTTTGCAGTTTAAAGGGGGATGTAGAAAAAATATAAGAGGCCAATCATGGCGCAGGGGCACAAAATGTGACTGTAAACGCGACTGGTTGTGGGTTTGATCTCCATATATAATTTATTTAAATTTGTATTTCCATTTCTTCGCTCTGCTGTCGAGGTAAAAGCGCGGCGTTTAGTTCGGCCACTCAACACGCAATGCCTCCAGAATTCGGCAAAAAGTGGGTAACGGAATGTCTTAACACTATGTTCCCTCTGCCTACCATGCTGTGTGTGGGATATAGCGTGAAGCTGATTTAATTTTTTTTATAAGTACTAATCCACTTATTAGAGGATGGTATTGTTTCATTTACTGTGTTCCTAAAGCGGCTAAGGCTTCAGAGCCTTAGTATATCTTTCGAAATTGTTAGTAGCTTATTTAAAAAAAATAAGATATCGAAAAATTCTCACACTGTGGGGCATTTCACGAAAAGTAGGGACATGTCTACCCCGCTCGGGATATTTAATTAAAGAGTTGAAAATTGGGACGTCCCGCCTAAATAGGTACCTATGCCTGGCAACGTTTATTACAACAGTTTTTTTTTGAAAAACAGGTAAAAAATGTTATTCATTCATATTGGAATGTGGGAAAAAATACATTTCGGTATTCCATCATTCATGTGCTTTGTGAATTTTAAGTGTATCTGTCTCGAATCTTTTATACTTGAGAAGTGATGACGAAAACGTAAATATAAATAACCTAATTTGATTTGTAGCTTCACTCTGTATCTCGCATAACAGGGTAGTCACAGGGGAACCTGGCACTACGTACCTAATAAGACACTCGTGGGTTCGATTCAGACTCGGAATAATTCTATGTGAATTATTTCCATATCTCCGCTTTGCGGACAAAGTTTCGAGTTTAGCTCCACGTCTCAACATGCAATATCTCGAAAATTGAGCGAAAAAGGGCAAAAAATCATAACACTAGGTTCCCTATCTACCGTGATGTACGTAAAAAAGCGTGAAGCTGCTAATTGCACAGGTAAATGTAATTTTTACAGGTAAACTTAGGTAAATGAACAGAAAATAACTTAAAATCACAAAATCTAGACCGTATCCTAGGTCAATGGCACTAATAAGGAACTACTCAGTATCCCCGTCACGTAGAGCCGCTATCGGCATCTGAATCGTTATCTGTTTAGAGGGCAATTTTGTTTGCTTTGCCGTAAAATTGTTATATTAGATGGTGAATTTCAATTGATTACAGTAGTTTTTATGGTTTTAAAGCTAGGTTACTAATATATCTTCTTTGATATCTGGAACGTAGTTTAGTGACACAACACTATGTCACTTGTGAATATTTTATTTTTCTTGAAAAAAGCAACTTCTCTACTTTTTTTCCCGCACATCAGCGTAGGCAGACAATAGAATTTTTGTAACTTTGCCTACTAGGAGTGAATCCACAATCCACAACTACCGCGTTTGCAGTGGCTGTGCCACTGCGTCATGACGGCCACTTCTTAGTATGGTTTTATTTATTACCATTACGCTATTTCCCCCTCATAGTGGGGTAGGCAGAGGGAACCTGGAAACCTAATATTAAATCACTTGTTCCCCATTTTCTACCGAACTCTGCAGGCATTGCGTGTTGAATGGCGGAAATCAACACTGCGCTTTAATCTTTCTTTGTATTGTTCTAAATTTAATTTTCTAAGATGGGATAGGAAGATTTTTGTGGGGAGCCTTTGGTTTCGAACAGATTTTTTGTATAAAGGTTTTTTTCGGTTTTCAGGAGGTGGGCACGTTCCAACTCCCCCCCCCCCCATTCTTAAGCCCAGGTACACCATGCTATGTCAGTACGTATATAGGTATATCATGTATACCATCTATACCTATATATCTACTGTCTTGGGAACTATTAAATAGGAGAAAGGCGTGTTTTAACACTAGATTCTATCTGCAATAATCTGCCATATGTATGTAAGCACAAAGAAATTAAACACATATATAGTAAATCCTTTGCCAATTTAAAAAAAAACTAAAACATACATTGTAAATTGTAAAAATTTTAGTTTCCCCGGAAAGATATATTTTTCCTGTCAAAATGAAAAATAACGGGGCCTAGGTATTAAAAACCCGTGAACCGTTACAGTTCTGTGGAGGAGTTTATAAAACGACATTTTTACGTTATAAAACCAGTTGACAGAAATAAAGTGTACATTTCTATGCAAGTACACACATCTAAATAGATAATAAATCTCATCTTAAATTGTTTTATGAACTTGAATTTGAACTTCTTTCTTTGAAATAGATACATTAATAAAATCTTATTTTTTTATCCTGCACACAACAGGGTAAGCAGGGAGAACCTAGTGTTAAGACACTCTGTTTTACATTTTCTGCCGAATTTTGCAGACATTGCATGTTGAGTGAATTAAAGGCCGTGCTTTGCCTCGACAATAGAGCGAAGAAATGAAAATGTTAAATACTTTATATCGTCGAGTGAGAATCGAACCTACAACCTTTCGCGCCTGAAAATTAAATTTCAAACAACGTAATTATGTATGTCTTGAAATTTTATATAAAACTATGGACTATGATAAAATTAAATTAACAATGCCTCTTATATTAGCTTCACGCTGTATCCCGCACACAGCAGGGTAGGCAGAGGGAACCTAGTGTTAAGACACTCCGTTCCCCACTTTCTGCCGAATTCTGGAGGCATTGCGTGTTGAGTGGCAGAACTCAACGCCGCGCTTAACCTCGACACCAGAGCGAAGAAATGGAAATATAAATTTAAGTAAATATTTCATCTCCTCGAGTGGGGATCGAACCCACAACCAGTCGGTTTTGCAGTCACACCTCGTGCCGCTGCGCCACGACCGGCCTCGCCTCTTATATTCATTTATTTATATTTCGATTAAAGTTGATTCGGATTTTACAGATACAGAAAGTTACCTCCAGTTAGATCATATATGATCTCTATATAGTTTGTATGAAACAAATCCTCTGGAGACTGATAGGTCCTGGTATAGGCTGGCTGGCTGGATAGACACTGGTAGGATAAGGAAGACCTTTTAGCGACCTTCTTCCAGTATCATTGACACTGTCCTCGAAGTTTACTGAAGTACTCTCCATCAGCTCTGATCACTTTAAAATTTTATAATATTAAACTAATATTATATTGTTGCTAGAAAAAAGACAGAAAATAAGATAATTTCTTCTTAAAAATAATCAAAGTAAATCTCAATCATTTATCAAGTTCACCCACCCACCTGATAGCACACGTTTTGGCCAACGGAATGTATGTATGAAATATTCAACATAAGTTATTCCATACGGGTACAAATAGTGATGTATTATATATATTGTATAATGTTGTAGTACCTACATATAGTGATGTGATTATATTTAATTCGCACGCGGTTATTTACCTTTGCAACTGGCTTGGACTTAAGAGTGTTAGAGGGTCTTTTTGTTTTTCTTTTTCTATTTTTTTCAATTTTCAGTTTTTGCTTTCTCAGCTTGAAGTAGATTCTATAAGGAAGACCTTCTATCAAGTATGCCTTTAATGAATCTTTAGGTTTGGGGCTATTAATATTTGTAGTTGATGGATAAAAAAAATATTCACAAAGTACAAGCACATTAAAGTGTCTGTAGCGTTATATTTTTATTTTATTTTTAATGAATAGATATAAGTAATTTAAGATTTTTTTTAAATACTTACTAAGAAAACGTATAAAAATTAAAAGGTAGCGGTATTTTTCTTCTTAGCAAGTATTTTTCTGTCCTAAGGGTGGAATAACATTTTAAAAATGTAAAAAAAAATATTGTTGTTTCTCCATATGTTTTTTTTTTCAAAATTATATTCCAAATTTGGACACTCGGCACCCTATTGCTCATTAATTGGGTCGAAAATAGGGAAAATGGTATCTTAAAACAACGTTCCCCTTTTCCCAACCGATACATATGGGGGATACAGCGTGAAGATTTTTTAAAATTTTATAATTGAATAATATCGACTCCATCGTTTGTATTGTTCCTCATCACAGACATCATAGTTTTATGTGATGATATCAGCTGTCGCAAGATTTTTGGGGTTCAAATTGGAAATTGAAATATCTTTCCATTACCCTTTTTTTAATTGTCATTAGCTAGTTCGTTTTATTTGCCAGGGAAGGCAGAGGGAACTTACAGCTAAGACACTCCGTTCTCTCTTTTTATGTCATATAATGTCCCGGGAAATTGGCGTAAGCAAAATCTTAGCTATAGAATATTAAAAAACAAACATATTACATGTAATTTTATACTTAGCACTTTGATATTTTAACCACTTATATTTTATACATAATTATAAGAAAACAATTGTCGAAATAAGTCTAAAAATGAGGAACAAAGTATCTTAATAATTGACAGTCCTCGACAAATTTGCGTGGAAAATACCTTTTTTTCCTGTTTCCTCAGTAATTGCGAGAAATCCTCTTCTCTCCTCCTTAGCCGAATTACACGTAAAATTTAAAAGTTCCTAAGTCCAGTAGCTTCGCTAGTGAGTTGTCGGTATATAAATCTACAGAACCACTAAAATTGTTTAAATAATTTAGATTCTGTTCGCGCTCGCAAATATTTTTAGGTTACATCAATGTACAGTTATGACCTTAGTACTGTTAAAGATTGTCATCGACTTAGGATTCCTAAAAAAGCAAAATGGCAAAAAATTTTTGAAATTGCTATAAAAAAGTAATAGCTATCAAACAGTACACGTACTCGTATGTATAGGTTATAGTAGGATATATGTAATGGTTGTAGGTTCAATTACCTTATGTAGGAATGTTTTTAATTGAAAAATGGTTTCAGTAATTTTCTTTAGGCGCAACGCATAGTAAACGTAGCGATTGTGGGTTCGATTTTTCTGTCGGGGGAATAAACCATTACTGGGGGTACTCGCCTGGTGCGGCGTTAGGCAGCCACTGTGTACGACATTCTTACAAATAGTGATAGAATATCAGTTTATCTAACACTATATTCTTATAAAACAACAAAAAAGAGATTTCTTAAGTTTTTATAGAACCCACAACCACCGATTTAACAGATTATATGTAATCACAATTAAATAATTAATCTCAATTAAATATTAATTGTCCTAAATCATGTTCAAGTTCGAGGTCTTGACCTTTAGAAATGTACTTCCGCGTTTTTTCCAAAAAATATGAATTTAATTATCATATTTTCCCATTATGTTTTTTAATAACTTTATGCTGTACTCCGTAAATAGGTGGGTAGAGGGAATATAGTATTAAGACACTCCGTTGAGTGAAATTCAAGCTCAACAAATATCTACTCAATACTCCTAGCGAGGATTTCACTATGGAACTGGAAGGTGAATGGTAAAACTCTAAATAAAAAATATAAAAAGGTAAAGCGTACTTTTGGCTCTTTTATTAAAATAATTTCTTCAATTGCTTTACATAGACAAAAATACTGAGACAAAGCGCGGCGTTGAGTTCCACGCAATGTCCCCAGAATTCGGCGGAAAGTAGGGAACGGAAGTGTCCTAATGGGAACGGTATATCTCAACAGTAGGTTCCTGCATACCCTGCTATGTGCAAACAATTTAAAATNATATATATATATATTTATTTATTTCTGTTTATAAACGTTTACAAACAAAGGGGAGTGCTAAATGAGGGGAGTGCTGAAACCGAAGTGACATGTCACTATAAACTTTCTGTCTTTACAAAACACATGGCTTTAAATGGAAACTTTATCTCGCATATCAAGGTATTCACACGGAACCTAGTGTCAAAACTTTCCTTTCTCCACTATTCAGTCTCCGATTAGGAAAGAATTTGGCCGAACGTAATAAAAAAAATGATTGGCGCCTTCACAGATCATTATGTAACGTAAGCATTATAAAATTGATTTTGTCACTCAAAACTTATCACTCATTATCACAAATAAGTATACACGTCACGTTCTTACTACTGTAAACGATTCGTGAAAAACAAAAGATCAATGCTCTATAGATTTATACTTGAATTGTGACGTTTTTAAATAGTGCCTTATTAATTTAAAGATGGCTTTGATTGATGGAGTGATTGGTCATTGGTAATATAGAAGGGTATGCAGAGAAAATATAGTGTTACGACACTCCGTTCAATGCTGCCCTTCTGAATTTTACAGTTTGCCGACTGATAACCGGAACTCTGATCCGCACTATGTCTTGTTCTCCAATTCCATTTCCCGAATGTGGATCGAACCTCTAACCATCGTGTTAAGACTATTATTTTGACGAAAAAAATAGTATGCGACAACAATTGATCAATAGATTGTGTATACAAAAACAAATATTTTAAGGCTGGTACCTGGTACCGTCTCTTAATCCATCTCAAAGGCCGGCAACACACGTCTGTAGTGTCTTTGAAATTACACGGGGTCGTGGGCGGCGGTGGTCCACCCTAAGCCCGGGAACCCCTGAATACTACAGCATCTTTATGAGTGATTTTATTTAGTTCTACTTAATATTTAGATTCTATTAAATCAATTACAATTTTTTTTAATATTTACCTAGCACAGATTAAAAATAATCGTTTTTTAAAATGAATTCGTTTGAATATCCCCTAACTTCGCAGTAACAACACTAAATTGACACAATTAACGTGAACTTGTTTCAAAGTCATGATAAAAACACGTGGAATTAAACTCTGTAAAAGGTCACTTAAAGCTAATAATTGTTATATATTGATTGTAAATTTTATTATAGGATAGATTATATTTTAAGTGGCTACTATTGAGTTTCTCACCGACGCTTCTCAGCAGAACTGCCTTCTGAGTTCGGTCGGCGATCGGTAGCTTCCCGTAGTACTGATACTACTGATCATTTCATATATTTTAACTTGCTTTAATTGTGTAAAGCAAAATTTTAATTTCGATTTTAAATCATATTAATTGAAGTAATATAACAAAATTTAGTTCTAAGCTCTCTCCGCTTAGGCTACTTAAAGAAATGTAATAAATATTATTTATTAATGTTTCTTTTTTTAGTTTCACAGTATTGTATTCCGCATAAAGTTGTAGGCAAAGCCTTCTTCTTTTTATATCCAGTCGTGGCACAGAGGCACATGCGTGTGACTCTAAACGCGACGGGTTTAGGTCCGATTCCTTTTAGGGAAATGAAATATTCAATATTTTCATTCTGTCGGTCTGGTACAAAGGACAAGGCACTGCGTTGACTTCCGCCACTCAACACGCAAAGCCTATAATTCGGCGCAAATGAGGAACAGAGCGTCTTAACACTAGGTTCCCTATGCCTACTCTGCTGTGTACGAGATAAAGCGTGAAGCCAAAAAAAGAGAATAAAATCTATTTTTTATTTTAAAAATGACATAAAAAACATCTTTCAGACGTTATGTTTCTTGTCAGTCTGTCTGTTAAGATATACTTTATTTGAAACTTTATTCAAGAACCTGTCAGAGAGGCATCAAGTTTAAGTTAATATCACACATTAACTTTGCGTTTCTTTGAATTTGCTTGAAAATATATACAGTTTTAAAACTTTATTTTTAAATTTTGTATATCATATATTGTTTTCATTTATCCGCTCTGGTAAGCGAATCGCGGTGTTGAGTTCCGCAACTCAACACGAAATGTATCGAAATTGGGGTATGAGGGAATATAATAAGCGTGAAGCTATTGTATGACATATTTTTATCCAGATATACCAAATTTGGGAGTTTTTAAATTCTTCCTTCCTTGTCAACATGATGGTTGTAGGTTCAATTTCCATTTGGGGAATGTTCAACGTAATTCAACGTAAAGTCCCAATATCAATTGAAAAATGAAGAACAGAATGTCTTGAAAGACTCATCCTGCCTAAGCCTATGGGAAAGAGAGTGAAAGTGCATATAACAAATATATACCTACTGATTGATTGATTTTTCTTAGCAACAATTTGAAGCCGCTACCCCTATTAATATTACTATCGCATATTTAACAGTACATTGTACGATGAGTCATGATAGACTTTTCACCAATAACTAAAGACTTTATAATATATACATATAAATAGATTTGCTAAGTCAAGGTTGTTTTGAATTTGACGCTATTTTACTTTCGGCTCACATCTTGCGGGACGAAATATGTAGGGTTAGCATAAAAAAAATTGAAGAGATGTTATTTAGCCTATTGTATAATAGGCAAATAGTAGCGTTGAGTTCCGCCAGTTGACAATTTATTGACGGTATGTTCACCGTCACGGACGACACTGAAATGACGGACAGTGAAATGGTTTAACCTACACCCTTGCTTTATGAGAAAAAAATATGAAGCTGAAAACGAGAGAAAAAAGAAGTTGATAGGAAAAATAACATTAAAATGAGACAAATACTTTCACTATTTAAAAGATTTAGCATTTGCATAGGAAGGGGGAAGCTGGGTAGGCCCTGCCCACCTCAGAATAGATCTGATCTGATGCCCACCCCACATATTTTACTTACAACAAAAGTTTGCCTCGAAAAATTAAAAAAGATAACATTTACTCGAACATATCTCCCCTCTCCCCAGAAAAAATCTCTAGATACGTTAATAAGTTTCAGTCTAACAGTATTAATGTCTCGTCATATTCATCAGGACTGTGGAAAAAAGCAAAAGGAAAACTATTTTACGTACTAAAAAATACACAGCGATACTTGATTTTTTGTTAGGTTAACAAAAGTTTGTTATTAACCTCTGCCTAATGGATATCGAATCTACATTTAATGAGTACTATTTTATTATTACGATTAACCTAATTTCATTCAATTCAATTTCATATCTGAAGATAATCTTAAAAATGTTTCAAATATGACCTATCGTACACAAAGTGCAATACTAATACTAGCTCAATTGTCATCTCGTGTAGGTAAGAGAAATTACTGATAAAGATATATTTGCTAGAGTCAATTGTGGTGTAATAAAACATGAAATGACTGTAAATATAGTGGTCGTGGATTCAATTACCACTTGGGGGAATGAATTTAAATTATTTAGTTTCATTACTTTTGCTAAGCCTAAGTGTGTGATGTCTCGAAATTGGGTACAAAGTAGGAAACAGTGTAAATTAACTCTAGGTTCCCTGTTCCTATATTATTAAATGCTATAAAAAAAGTATTAATTAAAATTAAGATTGATGTGGTCACTAATTTCTACACTTAGGTTTAGAAGGAATATTTTGTATTCTAACTTTTTGTTTTTTTTTTATATCTGTTTTCCAGTTTCACGCTGTACCCGCATTTACCAGGATAGGCAGAGGGAGACCTAGTGTTAAGACACTCTGTTCCTCACTTTTCGTCGAATTTTCAAGACACTGCGTGTGAGAGGCGGAACTGAACGCCGTGATTTTGTCTTGGTCTTATTGTACAGTTTTAGAATATGACACGATCATTTTTAATTTAAATACATAGATACTATTTCGGAAAATATTTTTATGTTCTATTGTGTAAGGCTGCTTACATAAAGTTTAGTAGTAGCAAGTATTAATAAATGGTCACCTATTTAGAAGTGTAGAAAAGAGATGATTTTCTCTACATACCCACAATTGTGTAATATATTTAAATAAAAAAACATATGATGATTTAATTTTAATAAAATAAAAAACATATTTTTATTAGATAATATGACCAAACATTTTTTCTACTAACGCTACCAAATCCTTCATTCTGGATTCCTCGAATAAATAACGCGACGGGCGACGTTTATATAAGACATAGAGAATAAAATATTCCGCATTCCCATTTGTCGTTGAGTGGGGACGATACGTGTAGTGATTGAATTCTCTGTATTTTTTTTTCCTAGTTTTTAGATTTTTTTTCATATTGTATTGTGCAGAGATACTTTTAGTTTTTGAGGTAAGTAATAAAAGTTTAAATTATTATATATGTTTTATTTTGTTTTATATTTAATAAAAACATCGTAATATATTAAATAATAACGAATAGTTGGATTTTATTTTCAAATTTTATTTGTAATTTTATACTTATTTTTATATATTTAAAATATATACATCTTTATTTTAATGAAATGTAAATGTAATGATTACTATAAAATTTTTGAAATATGAAATATATAAATAAAAAATATATAAATTTAAATATAATAATTTAGAATTTTTTTTTAAATTCTAAATTTAAATATAGATACAATTAAAAAAAAAACAATTACATGAATTTGCCTTCAGATAACTTTAATTTCCCAAACGAACTTTTATAAATTAAATTCTATACATTGAAAAAGTATAGAATTTAATTTATAAAAGTTCGTTTGGGAAATTAAAGTTATCTGAAGGCAAATTTTGACTATAGGTAGATTTGTAATGGGCGTATATAAATCTACTTAATAGATAACACAAATACCTACTTAAAATTTATTTTTTCGCCAATTTGATCGCAACGTGCCAAGTTGCAAATTTGCGCTGCCTTGCAATTAAATCCTTACAAAGTTGTCAAAATCGAAGACCAACTCTTGGATTATTTATTTTTACGCTGTATCCAGCATGTATCAAGGGGCGGTGTGTGGGGACACCGCCAAATTGTCGAGGTATTGTTTCGACACCAGAACGAAGAAATAAAAATATTAAATACTTGATAACAAAAATAATTAAGATAAAATCTGTCAAAAAATAGGAGGCACGCGGGGGACAATTAAATATTAGTTCATGAAAAAAAAATTATATTTTATATTATTTTCGGCTTTTTTTAGATTTTAGGTAAAATCTATTGAAAATGGCTACAGTTTTAATACGATGCGTATTATTCATTGCGTTGTCGTTCTATGTGTTTGGAGATGAAATAGAAATGGAAGTACACAGCGGGAATGTCCTGAAAATGTTAAGGGTAAGTAAAATGTAATAACTATAAAATTATGCCAATATTAGGTACGCATTTATTTATCACAAGCAACCCAAAACGCGGCTTCGCCCGCTTAAACTTTTGTCATATTTATATTATAGACAAATTGTATGAACCTTTATATAAATGGTTGCCTAAGTGTTATTTTGATGAGTAGAGTAATTAAAACAGCTTTACAGTATATAAAACTTTATCTTAATCCGTTAAGTAAAAAAAAAAAAAAATATTTTCTAATAATATAAATATTACATACTGATGTTTTTGAAATGGTTCAAAAGTGAAGAACATGAAGATATATTGGAATGGTTAAATTAATTTTCAATTCCCGGTAGACGAACCGTGGCGTTGACCTCCGCTATGCAACACCTAATATGAAGAGATTTGCAAAAAAAAGAAAATAGGGAACGGAAAGTGACGTGACTAGATTCAATCAAAGTGAATATTAAAAAAGGAATTGTGTATTCAAACCCATAACCATTGCATTTACAGTAAAATCCACTGCGCCACGATACCTCAATTGTCATTTATCTACGAGTATACATCCATTCAATAAAATTGAAGTATCTCTCAGTGATTTCAAAATATTTGACTAATCAAGTGTTATGTTACCTTTAGTTATTTACTTCATAATAAAACAAAAACTCCTTGTTTGTCCTGGCTAATCCCGGGAACAGCTGAACTAATTGAGGAGCAAAGTTTCTTATGTATCCGAATGTTCAGCAGGATCAGCATTGCTCAAGAAAAATGCCTATAATTCAAATGAGCGATAATAATAACTGGTCCTCATGAGATTCGAACTTGTAACCACAACAAAATAGTGTATTGATTACAATATTATTACTAATATTATAGCAAGGTTATGTAACCGCAGTTAATTCTATCTATATAATAGCGGTTTTACGTATTATTAGTATAATATATCTTGGTTTTGGTGTACTACTGCTGGTTTTATGCGGCTATGGATTGCTTGCAATTTTATAAATAAGTATAGGTATATAGAAATAGCGCGTCGCTACTTGATAAAATATGTCTCTCCACACATTTTTATTTCACGCCGTATAATAGGAAGAGGGAACCTAGTGCTAACACAATCGAAAAATGATTCAGTGGCTCAACGCTGAGCTTTGCCGTGTTACTAACGGTAGTACTAGTTCATTTCTTGGCTGTGGGAACAAGGCAAAGCGCGGCTTTGAGTTCAACCAACAAGCAATGACTCGGGCGGCGGAAAGGGAGAAACGGAGTGTCTTAACACTAGCCTGTCATATGGGGGATATAGTGTGAAGTTGAAAAAATATATTTCTATTTTTTTTATAGGAAATGGTCAATCAAACAGCCGCAGATTCACTAAACCTACCTGCAAACGCTACTTCTATTAGAGAAAATATTACTGATACGTTTAGGTAAGTGATAAGACGGAGAGTGCTATTTTTTTATGAACATTCAAACATATTTACCTTTTATTCTCTGTAAACTGTTTCATTTCATCAAAGGGGAAATGAACCCACAACCAATCGTGTGTATGGTCACACCCTTGTGGGTGTCAGGTACATGGAAATCAAAATTTTAATTTCTTACCTTAAAAATGTATCCCTGACTGTATCCCGCACACTGCAGGGTAGGCAGAGGGAATCTAGTGTAAAGACACTCCGTTCCCCACTTTCAACCGAATTTTTCGAGGCATTACATGTTGAATGACGAAACATAACGCAGGCCTTTTAGCCTTGGTGCCAGAGCGATGAAATTAAACTCGAATACATAACCATCACGTTACAGTCAGACTTTTGTGCCTCTGGGCCATGACAGCCCCGTAGTATAGACTGCTATAGATAAATTTCTGTCCAGCTGTGAAAACCGTACATACGGGTACTACGCGGACGTGGACAATGAGTGTCAGATATTCCACGTTTGCTA
This sequence comes from Heliconius hermathena, assembly GCA_013403705.1. NCBI lineage: Eukaryota > Metazoa > Arthropoda > Insecta > Lepidoptera > Nymphalidae > Heliconius > Heliconius hermathena. Next base: position 295,852 of record JAAIXJ010000389.1, on the reverse strand, counting down.
CCCATCGCAAATGCCGTCGGGAAGAAACATTACTTATAGGTGGAGTTTCATTTGTCCGCAGGAAACTGTTTTTAATCAGGTAAGAAGTTAAAGAAGATAATATTTAAGATAATTCTTTCCTCCAAGGGAATCGAACTCACTATCGGGTTCCACGGTCGTTATGATCGCTATACGATCTAACCCACCCATTAGAAGGTAGTAACAGTCTATATTTTCTATTAAAGTAAAATCAATAATCCCATCTCAATTACAACAAAAAAAGTAAATTAACAATCTATTTATTTAGAAAAATTAATTCATAACCGAGAGGGTTATGAGTTCAAAGACATTTTTCTCTGTCACTGTACAATATATACATGTATAATTCATTTCCTGTTTTGATGAAATCATAGTAAATTATTGCGAAATCTCAAGTTAAATCTGTGACATATTTATCAGATAAGACGGTTTTTGCGTTGCCCTTACCTAGAAATGTATTATGGAGAAATGGAATGCATATATTTTGTACTCAAATACGTTGTATGAATAATAATTGAAAAAAAAAACAATACTATTATAAATACGAAGAAAAAGGATCCGAGGCAATCGTGGATTCGTGGGTCAGCGGCTCAACGTCTGGCTGTAAGCGTGACGGTTATATCTCCATATGGGGATAATTAATTATTTTCATTACCTCGCACTGGTCAAGGCAATGGCAAGAAGACATAGCGCGGTGTTGAGTTCCACCTCTCAGCGCGTGATTTTCGAAGTTATGTAAAAATAGTGCGTGGGGAACAGATTGTTTTAATTCAAGGATCTCTGTCATCTGTAGCTAAAATAAGAAAAGAAAACGTCTCCAACATGTCATATAGTCGGAAAATTTGAATTTGGCCATGACATTTGGATTTAATGATAAATATTAAAACAAAACAGATATATAAATAGAATTTTAATTTTGTATTTCATTCCAATATTAATTAACTAAACTTAAAATATTTTTATTAAAATATGTTTTTCAAAATTTCAGGAAGTCTTAGTATGCACGAGAGTAATAGATTCGATACCTTGCGAAGAATCACCCAACTATTACGATCTTAATATGGAAATTGGCAAAATAGCTGATCCAGACTCGAACAAAGAAGAAATAGAAATAGAAACAAATAAGAAGGAAACCGAACAAATTCCATTCAAAAAAGAAATTCGTAAACCAAATCGTAAAAGGCAAAATATTATAATGGAGGCTTTAATGAAAGAAGCTGATGAACAAATGGACGTAATGGAAGAGGTTTTGGAAGCGGAAAAGGCAGAAGAATCTTCCATCATTGAATTTAATGAAGAATTAAAGCCTAATAATGAAAAAGAAATACCTGAAGTTATAAAAGTCGAAGAAGTCAATATTGAAGAAAAACCTTTGGAAGTTGTTGCAGAAGTTGATGAAAATTCAAGATTAGGGTCTGAAAGGAGTTTAAGAAGACGTGGAAGAAAGATTAATAGAGGTAGTATGAAGTTCCGTGGCGATGCTTGAAAAAGATCAACGATATTGTAATAATAACTGATTATTGTAAATAGTGTATTATTTAGTGGAAATAATAAATGAATCAACGCTTTGTTTTGTTTTTCTTTTTAAAGTATACTTTTCAAAGTTACCGTTTAACATATTTTGTAAATTTTTTATATACAAAAAATTTTACAAGAAAGAATATTGAAGTATAATTAAAAGTAAATACTGGATATGACAATGAATTAATTAAGAAATGCACTCAATTATATAAATGCGGAAATATTTATTTAAATGCGGAAGTAAATCTGTTATCTCTGTGTGTGTGTCTTTTAACTTTTCATACGTATATCACTACACCAATTTTAATGAAATTTAGTACAAAGATAGAGTTAATCTTGAAAAAGGATACACGCTACTTTTTCTTGGGAAAGATCGGATTCTAAGATAGGATAGAAACTTGTATGAATAGTTTTTTTTTTATTAAAGTAAATTGTATGAATAGTTCGTAGCTTTACTGTTGAAACACTATGCGAATTCTATCTTATTTTGTAATAACTTCATTTCTAACATAAGAAACAAAAAGGTAACCTAATATTATATGGCTAAATAAAAAACAGCCGAATTTTTACTTTAATATTCAGACACTGGCAAAATACTGATGTTTTTTTAAATATTAGGTAAATTCTATCACTTTTCTTTTAGTACATGTTTTAGCATTTCCTTGAAAGATATTAGAATTTTTTCTTCAATTTCTCATTCTACAGATTTTCGATGGGGTTCAAATCAAGCGATTGAGATAGCGGTTGTCAAACTTTTGAACAATTGTATAATAAATATTCCTGTGTCATACCTACCTCATGTTTCGAATTGTTATCTTGATAAAGCCTAGATGTACTTGACATTCACATTTCCACGGCATTTTTGCGTAAGCTTTCCCTTCAAATGTGCGTCACATATTCATGTTTATTATTTTATTAATGAAAACTACTTAACCTGCTTCAAACAGAAATATACGCTCCCAAATAATCTCACAATCATGCTGCGCAATCAGTCTTAGTTTCCAAATTCATATGCTTCATTTTTCTTTATACACACCATCCTTCGCCCTTCTGACTCAAAAAGGTTAACAAAAAAAAAATTAAATCGGCTTAACGCTGCATCCTGCAAACAGCAGGCTTGGCAGAGGGAACCTAGTGTTAAAACACTCCATTTTTCACTTTCTGCCGAATTCTGGAGGCATTGCGTGTTGAGTTGCGGAACTCAACGCCGCGCTTTGCTTCGACACCAGAAGGAAGAAATATAAATTTAAATAAATATTTCATTTCCTCGAGTGCGTTCGATCCTGACTGAAATATTTATTTATATATACCACCAACAGTCACACTATGTGCTCCTGTGCCACGACTGGCCTCAAGTACTCTCGTCAAAAAAGGTTAAACATCATTCCGCCATGTTTCTTCCTAAAAATCACATTATTTATGCATTCATGAAGCAGGCATTGTGAGGCTAGTCGTGGCGCAGGGGCACACACAGGAGTGTGTAAAATCAATTGGTTGTGGGTTCAATTACGTTTTTATTACGCTTTCTTTTTATTTTTTAATAATATAATATAATTTCTTTTATTCTTTATTCTTTTGTAAAATTCTGTCTGCTTTGCACACGTGTGCGTCACACGGGTGACTAAAATCTATATATATATAAAAGGACATGTACCTGACTGACTGAGGTAAGACGCACGCACAGCCGTAACCGGTGATAGTAGAAACGTGAAATTTGGATAGATGTTTATTTTCATAATCTGGACATCCACTAAGAAGGGATTTTGAAAAGTTTTAACCGTAAAGGGATGATGTAGGGATTGAAAGTTTGTGTGGAATTATTTTAAATCGGCACCGATTTGTATAAAATTTGAAATTCAGACTTTTAAAAATATTTCATTGAACACATGTTTCATGGTTTTTTAGAATTTACCCTCTAAGGGTTCAAATAAGGGATTGAAAATTTATATGGAAAAATCTTTAAATCGCCACCGATTTTTATAAAAATTTAAATTCAAACTGTTAAAAATATTTTATTGAATACGTGTTTCGTGGTTTTTTAAAATTCACCCCTAAGGGTGCAAATAAGCAGGCGAAGCTGCGCGCGCCCACTAATCTCTATATATAATAAGACAGTAAAAATATTTTGTCTGTACATTTAGTAATTTTGACTGAAATGGATAGAGGGACACTTAAAAAGAATAATAGAAAGCAAAAAGATTTTTTTTGAATTTCTTGTCTGTCTGTCTGTCGATATTTATGTTCACATTTTTCTCTGAAAGTACTGAACCGATTTGCTTGAAAATTTCACCAATTGCTTTGTTTTAGCTCAACTTAACTACTAAAGTTTGGTTCATCAAAATCGGTTCATTAAAAAAAAGTTATCGTCATTGAATGAACTCAAGGCATTAGTTTGCCTGCGAATGTTATATAGCAATCGCGCTGGTAAGATTCCTGGCTAAAGAATGACATTCGAAACGTCTGGGTTATATGACTGTTGATAAAAATATATATTTTTGAAGCACTATTATATAATATTTTATACAATAAAGTAAACTAAATTGAACTGTTAGTGGAGATTACCTTCATAAATCATAACAGTTAAGTTTAAATCGTAATTATTTCAACACAAAGATAAAGAACGATCTTGAAAAAAATATCAACTGAATACAAAGATTTTTTGGTTGGTTCGTTCATATAATATATGTTACTAATTTAAAAACTAAAAGAATTATTACAGTTATTTTACAAAGAATATTATGAATCATTACCCAAATCAATAATTTAACATTAATATAACATAGGTAAAAAGAACGTAATGTTACAAACATATACGTATAGTTTAAGTATAATAAATAATTAGCTTTATGTATATTTTGTAAATCAAATATCAACATTGGTCGTATTTTTTAGTCCGATAAACAAAAATTCTTATAGAAATTACGATAATGTCGTAAAAAAATCATATTAGAATATTACAGATTAAAGTAATAAAAAATCATATTAGAAGTCATTTTAGTTGTCAATCAATTTTGTATATAAGCCGCAGGCGGGCCGCTAGTATTTAATATGTTAGTTTCATCTCTCTGGTAACGAGACCAAGCGTAGCGGAGCAGGAGATCCGAAATACAACGCGCAATGCCTCGAAAATTCGGCGGAAAGTGGGAAACGGAACTGTCTTAATGAGAACGCAATCTCACTGTTCTACGATGACCAGTATGATGATCAGTAATAAATATTGTAGAATAATTAGGTATAATTAACTTTAGTTTCTTGAATGAATATCATATTGTACTTCTTATCAACAAAACAATTTTCCAAGTAAAATCAATTAAAAACTATACGCTTGATTAAAAATTACATAGGTATTTCTGATTTCTTTATAAGCATTTCTGAACAGTATGCGCTAAATGTTTAAAAAAATGACCTAATACATAACAAAAATATGTTTAAAATAATAATATTCTTTTATATTGTTGGAACTATACATTCTAATAGCGAAGAAATTAACGAGAAGTACATAGATTTATTACCAGAAGCGGAGAAACAAGAATTTTTAAATCGAATAGCAAGAAGGATTTTAGAAGGTATTCAAAGTGATGACACACCAAATGAATCACATATTGAAATTACAGACGACCAACTGGACCAACATCACGCATACGTACAAGATATTATTAACCAAGAATCTGAAAATTTAAGAAATAAAGAAAGTAAAGAATCAAGTAGAACTAATGACAATAATTACGTAGACTATAGTTTGCTTGGGGGTAAAAGAGAAAAAAGAAAAAATGATGAAAATATAGAAACTACACCTGAGCCCATCTACAATGTTATTCCAGTCAAAACAATATATGAAGATTATGATACTATTTCAAAACCAAAAGAATACAATATATCAATGAGTAGCGATAATGGGGAGAACACCGAAATAAAATCTCAAATTGATAATAATCAGAAAAATGAAGAATTGCAATCAATCGATACTGTAGACGGTGAAGTTTCAAATACTAATAGTACAAACTTAAAAGATGAGAATGAATTAAGTAATATTAAAACAACAGATACTATCGATTTTGAACTTCATACAAACGACAACACTACGAGTGATAATGCTGATTATGAAATAACAACGGTAGCAACATCAACAAATATTAATAGTAGTTTTAGTGATAAAACAAAAAGAAAATATCAGAAACTCAATCATACTGTAGAGCGAGAAAGGTCTGATAAAGAGGAAATGACACTCACTACAGATAAAAATATTTATTTAGTTTCTCCAGAAGCCAAAACAAGTGATATAGATAAAGTTCGAGATGATGACTCGACTCTACTTACAACTGACATGACTACTTTAGGCAATACAACAAATGGCAAAACCATCTACCAAAGAAGTGGCACGGAGTTAGATCAAACGCTTAGTTTTGCAAATATTGATGAAATTATTCAAACTTCAACTTCAATTTCAAATATACCTAAAGATGTAATTGAAATTACTGAAGAAAACGAAAATCGAAATAAGAATACTTATACAAGTTCTAATAATATATTAGAAACAGACTATAAGCTACAAAATAATTCTAAAGAAAGTTTTGAATTTAAGCCTAAATTAAGAGACGAAATAGTTTCATTTGAAGAAGAAAGTAAAAGTCATAAAAAAGAATATATAGTATATGAAGTTGGTAAGTCTATTTGCTTATCTGATGAAATAAGTTTGTCACATCTGTATTTCATCACATATAATCCAATAATACAATTATTTATAATATATATGTATATAAATTTCAGCACCAGGAAACCAACCATTTATCAATAGTAAGAACGTAAAAGAACGAAACTTAGATAAACCAAGCCAACAAAATTATGTGCCAGTATATAATTTTGCACCAGAAAATGCATATTTTAAGCCTAACGTTAGATATGGACCAGAAACTAGCGAAAAAAATAATGTTGAACGTTCACAGACACAAAACAAGAAAGAGCTTAATTTAGTTCCGACAAATAGATTTTTTGGTAATATAAAAAAATATTCCTTTTCATCAAATGGAAATTATCCAAACGGACAGTTATACCCATATTATAATTTTTTGAAACCAAAAATAGTAAAACCAAAGAATATTCATTACAATCCTTACGATTATTTAGACGTGGAATATGATACTGGACAATTTCAACGTCTAAATATGAAAAACGTAAGAAACCTTCAAGGTTTTCCCAATTCGGATGAAGAAGATCATCCAATTAATAGTATACATAAAAGTAACACAGTAAAAGACCATATTAGGGCTGTCAGAAATTTAATGTACCTTCAAAACATTTTTGGTCCCTTAGCTGAAATACAGAGAAAATCTGACCATAGTGATACAAAAAATAATATACACGTAAAACCGGTAAAGCATAAATACCCAGCACAGAAAAATATAGCCTTAGATTATTATTTTGGAAGAATGGATTCTGAAGATGAAGATTTTATGGATTCTTTTGATGTATCGCCAAGATCCAAAACGGAAGTGATACATGTAAAAAGTATAAAATCTAAATCTAATGTTAAAAGGAAAGATGATATAAATAAGAAGACATTTAAGAAATTCTTTAATTCGATGATAACTGTTCTAAAAGATATAATAAGATTTGATAATGACGCTTTGAAACAATATGAGTGGTTGACGACGACTGTTGAATTGCAGGTGGCGATGAGAACACTTTTGGATATATTGTGAGTAAAAAAGGACTAACTTAGCAAATTTGAATTATATATTAACGTGAAAGAGTTTTGGTAAACTTATAATTCCCAGCATAGAAATTTTCAAGGCTTTTATTTGTTTTTAGCTTCCCGCTGTATCCCGCACATAGCAGGCAACGCAGAGGGTTAAGTTAATCTAAGGTTAAGATATATCCGTCCCCATTAAGACACTTCCGTTCACCCTGAGTTCTGGAGACTTTGCTGTTGTGGTGTTAAGTAGCGAAACTCAATGTCGTGCTTTGTCTTTACCGTGAATTACCAAAGCTAGGAGATAAAAATATAAAATATTTATTTTTTTCCACTGGGAATGAAACCCATACCACCCCATGTTGCGTTGCACGCTATGCTTTTGCGCTTCTATAATTTAATACTTTTTAGAAAATATAAAAACAAATTTACGTAGTGGGATTTGAATCCATGTTTTTTGGAAATCTCCATGCTTTCTCAAATTCGTTTGAGAAAGTAAGCTTAGTTGGTCCGAGTGCCTTGACTATTATACGTTTTCTAAAAAGTATTTTCTTTATTTATTTTTTTTTACCCATTACACACTCCGTTTCACGCCGAATTCTGGAGGAATTGCGTATTGAGTAGTGGAACTAAACGCTGCGCTCTGCCATGACACCAGAAAGAACAAATAAATAAAAAAAAAGTTAGGTGCGACTATAAACGCGATAGGTTGTGTGTTCGATCTCATTCGGGGAAATTAAATATTTAATATTTTCGCTTCTTCGCTCTGGTTATGAAGTGAAGCACCGCGTTGAGTTAACACGAGACGCCTCAAGGATTCGGCGGAAAGTATCTTAAAACTAGATCCCCAGGTTCATTCTTCCTACGCTCCTATGTGCGGGATTCACGAAGCTAAAAAAAAGAAAGAAATTTTAATAAAAAATATAATTTACAGAAACAATATAAAAAACGGCGACTATGTCGATAAGAATAATATGGAACTATTTAAATACATATTGTACCTTTATAAAATATCCAAAACAGAAATAGAAGATCTAAATGAGGAAAATGAAGATGGTGAAAGAAGTATTTTACCACATAATAGAAAAAGACACAGAATAAGACGACCAATAGAAATGTGGAAGGATTTTGTTCACTTCCTTAGAAATGTGGATGAAATTAAAGTTTTTAATAAGCTCAGTATTTTCTATGAATTTGATGATCTTTTGGAAAATGTATTGAATAATTTATATAATGTAAGTTATCATCATTTATTTAATTTATAAACTCTTTTTACAAACTCTGATCGGACAAAATGTTGGATTCTAGTTGGACATTCAATACATCTTGAAAGTGAGAGAAAAGTGGAGGCGCAGTATCATAAGATTTTTTTTCTGCGTATCCTCGTTTGGAGGCGAGGATTTATGTCAAGCTAAAAACCTTTATTCCGACAGACTGTATAATATGCGTCAACGTAGGCAACACGTGGCGTTGATTCTTGATACTCAAAACGCAATGTTTCGTAAAAAATGCCTTTCTTAAAACTAGGTTCCAATACAAATAAATTTTAAATTTAGTATAGACATTTAAATTATATATATTTTCATTAAAACTAGTATATATATTTTTTAATTTCAATATTAAACTTTAGTTTTAAATATAATAAAATATGTACCATTTTCAGCTTCACGAAGCAATAAAGAATGTTGCAAATATAACAACTTATAACAGACAAAATTGGTTCATTGACTTGAAGCATATATTTTTGAATAAGGCTACAAAAAGGAATATCGGAGAAGTCATTCTCCACCTTTCTCTTGTCCATCTTCTGCATGATGTAGAAGATTCTAGAAGTAGAATTGAAAGAGGTTATAAAAAGTTTATAAAGAATTATAATTACGAAGTGCAAAAAGCTAAAAAAGATTTTGTATTTATTTTGCTTGTTCTAGATAAATTAAATAAATAGAGTTTATAGAAAAAAAAAGGAAGGAACTATAATTTGTTAGAAACCGTATTTTGTTTTATTTTATTACTTTGTAATAACTATTTTTCCTGTGTCTTGTTTCTTCGAATGTATAAGTGTAAAAACTAAAATGCTTTCTGAGAGAAAAAGTAAAATTATGAAAAATGTCATATTAAATACCTTAAAATGAAAAAAAAATAAGTTTCCTCCTACTGATGAACGCTTCAATTTGTCAAGGAACGCAAGGTATTTTATATATAAAAAAAATAAATAGATATTTTATATGGTTTTTATAAATTACATATTTTGAAATTGTGAGCATTTCAGTGTTTGCCACTCTTAATTCATTATCTCATTTATTTTCATTGTTTTCATTTATTTTATATTTTACGTAGGTTATTATTTAGTGCGGCTTTTTTTTGAAGTCATTCTCCACCTTTCTCTTGTCGATCTTCTGCATGATGTAGAAGATTCTAGAAGTAGAATTGAAAGAGGTTATAAAAAGTTTATAAAGAATTATAATTACGAAGTGCAAAAAGCTAAAAAAGATTTTGTATTTATTTTGCTTGTTCTAGATAAATTAAATAAATAGAGTTTATAGAAAAAAAAAGGAAGGAACTATAATTTGTTAGAAACCGTATTTTGTTTTATTTTATTACTTTGTAATAACTATTTTTCCTGTGTCTTGTTTCTTCGAATGTATAAGTGTAAAAACTAAAATGCTTTCTGAGAGAAAAAGTAAAATTATGAAAAATGTCATATTAAATACCTTAAAATGAAAAAAAAATAAGTTTCCTCCTACTGATGAACGCTTCAATTTGTCAAGGAACGCAAGGTATTTTATATATAAAAAAAATAAATAGATATTTTATATGGTTTTTATAAATTACATATTTTGAAATTGTGAGCATTTCAGTGTTTGCCACTCTTAATTCATTATCTCATTTATTTTCATTGTTTTCATTTATTTTATATTTTACGTAGGTTATTATTTAGTGCGGCTTTTTTTTGAAATTGCAGAAGAAATCGGTTTTGAGCATATTCTAAACTATTTAAAGCAAAAGCTATTTAAAGTAATGTACCTAAATTTTTACAACATCGTATAATCGATGAAAAAAATATATAATATAAATACTATACTACTCAACACGCAATGCCTCCAGAATTCGGCAGAAAGTGGGGAACGGAGTGTCTTAACATAAAATGTCTGTAAAGTTTTGTTTAATTTTTTCAAATCTTCATATTCGATTAGTAAAAATTCTGGATCACCAGACCATTTTGGGGTGGGCACGGATCATGTCTACGCCCATGAAACTGTAGTAAAATAAGACAATGAAATAATAAACATAATATTCAAACAACATTTTATTCTATACTTAATCTAAATACAATACATTTGGTGCAAACATAATAATACAAATAATTTAAAAAACTAAAATCACATCAAAACTAATAAAAATATTAAATCTATTTATATTAAAAAAAATCTTTATTTATTATGTATTTATTTATTATGTATTATGGCCCAAGTGATTAAATAACACATTATTTACAATTCCCGGGTATTATGAATAATGGCGATCTGTATTGGAAAAACATTCTACTAATATTATAAATGTTTAAAATTTGTATATTTTATCTATTAACTGTATAAAGTTTGTGGGGTACTAAATATATTTAGATGAAACTTTACAATGATATAGATTATAACATCAGAATAACAGGTTCCAATTTACAGATTTTGTATCATTTGGCAATAATATAAAAAATAAGATTAAGCGAAGCGGGCGAAGCCGCGTTTGGGTAGCTAATTATTATCTAGGCTTAATGATTGTTTGTTACATTGTCTGGTAATTGTGTATACGTTATACTTAAGCTATTTAATAATAAAGCTACCTTTATTTTCATTATATCCTTGGTGTTTATTTAAAAATATTTGAAAATTTCTTATTTAATATTTTTTTTCTTTCTCTGGTAACGAGGCAAAGCGCGGCGTTGAGTTACGCCTTCGACTTGCAATGCCACCAGGATGCGGCGGAAAGTATGAAACAGTCAGGAAATGTCTTAATGGGAACGGAGTATTTTAATGCTAGGTTCCCGGGTTCCCTCTACCTATCCTACTGTGTGCGGGATACAGCGTAAAGTCATAAAAAATTAATATTTATTTTATTTATTATAAATAATATAACATTATATTAAAATTAATATAACATTAGAAAACAAAGTAATACTATATTTTTCCTATCAATATCGGTCAAAACTCAAGAGTTGTGTAAATATATTTTATTTTTATTGAAAAAATTGTAAATTATAATAGAAACAAAGGTAGTAATATGATTAATTATGTATTATGTACTCCAATTTTAGGGTTCCATATTTTTGGGTAAAATGTGACCCTATTACTAATACTCCGCCATCCGTCTCTCCATTTATGTGTCCGTTTGTCACCAATTTGTAAACGCGATTACGCGATTGTTAAACAGTTGATTTTTTTAGTAGATTATGTATTTCTGTTCCTGCTATAACAATAAATACAAAAAAAAACAGAACAAAATAATTATTTAAGATGGCTCCCATACAATTAATGTGATTTTTTTAGATAATGGTACGGAGCCCTTCGTACTCGAGTCCGACTCACATTTGCCCAGATTTTTTTATATTTGTACTTAATTTTATCTAATTAGACCGAAGAAATGTTTATAGATATTTTAAAAAAACCCGCAGTAGGGAAAAGTTAGTGTTAAGACACTTCATTTCCTTATTTCAACCAAACGGACCACCCGTGTTTATCCCCACAATAGCCTAGAAAAGTAAGAAGAATCTACGACCAATAGGAGCAAAGTTACTCTGAATATTGAGACTTTTTGCATGTAGATACTGGTACCTTTGTACATATGTATCTATATCATAAATATTAACATTTTTTTCTCATTTTATATTTTACTTAAATACTTTCACGTACTTTGGTTTATTTTATATAATTAAAAAATTGCATAATATATATAGATTATAAAAATATAATAAAATTTAATTTTAAGCTACGCTTCTGTCTCTAAATCGGCTTCAATCTCTTCAGGTGTTCTAAGATCGATGGCGAAACGTTTTTTAGTGACTGGCGGTCGCTCATCTAATTCGGCAGCTGAAAAATACAAATTAATCTTTTTATTTATTTTTTATTTTTACACTACAATTAACAAAAAATTAATTATTAATTGTGATTTCAGTCAAAATAAATGACCATTTGTTTTAATATTTAATTGTCAATTGCAATTACCCGTAGCAGAGTACACTTTCCGTCCAGAGAAGAAGAAGAAGAATTCCGTCCAGAGAAGAAGAGAGATATTGCGTGTTGAATGGTGGCACTAAACGCCATGTTTTATCCACCATAGCGGGCAAATGAAAAGAATTTAAATATTTACTTAGAATGAAAACCTGGTTTGCCTGACTTGCCTGGCTGACTGGAGAAGATAAAAATCTGATATGTGAGAGAAATTAAGAACGGAAGAAATACAAGATCACTGATCTTGTACCTAAATGTCAACACCGCGCTTTGTCTTGTTACTAGGGCTAGAATACAATTAATTCCCCCCAAGTGGATATCGAAGTAAACGACAGCCTTGTTTCCTTGTAAATATTTTATATATACCTGGTGTTACTTGCATTTCTTTAACTCGTCTAGAATAATCCTGGAAGGCCGCCGCTAACGAATATGTTAATCTTCTTGCAGCGTTTCTGTAAAAGTAAGATTTCTATTAATACATTTATTAATTTAAATGAAACCGTTGTGACGTAGGGGCATGCGACTATAAAAGCGGAACTAATGGGTTCTGTTCCTGTGAGTGAAATAGTTAATATTTTCATTTTCTCGCTCTGGTTACAAGGCAAAGCGTGACATTAAGTTCTGCCACTCTACATGCAATGCGTCGAGAATTCGGCGGAAAATGGGAAGCGGAAGTGTCTTAATGGGACCGGAGTGGCCTAACACTAGGTACCCAGGATCTCTCTGTCTACCCAGCTATATGCTGGATACAGTGTGAAGCTTACACAAATAATTTAATTTTCTAGTGAGATCATCGTAGAGCAGCGGTAGGCGATAGTTGTAGGTTCGATTTACTGTGACGAAGAGTTGAGCTCCATGAATTTTTTCCTTGAGTCTTTTCTCTGCCTTCCTTGCTATGTATTATGCGGGATACAGTGTTAAGTTTCTATTAATAGAACAAATTGAGAGTAGGAAGGTGGGGCCTAGTATTATGCCACTCCGTCAGGATTTTCTACGAGCCTTTCAATTTTTAAACAACGCTTAATGCTGCGTGATGTTTTCCAGAGCAAGGAAATGACAATGATTTAAATATGCTTATATTCCCCAGAGTGCTGATCAAATCCACAGCTATCGTATATAGATGATTAAGTAAAGGGATCCTAGGGTGAATAAGACACTCCGTTCCTTACTTTCCATCCAATTTTAAGACGTTCAACACCGCGCTTAGTCTTGCTACCAGAACTAGATAATTTAAATTGAACCCCAACATATCGTTTACAGTCAGAAGATGTACCTCTAATATTAACTACATATATTTCGCAACAATATCGTAATACGACTGGCCATTATCATTAAATCTTATCGTCTCTTAGGAAAGATAATATTTCTTAGATAATTCATATGAGAATGAGGTCGAAATACTTTATCAAGAAAAATGAAATATTTTGCAATAGCTATTGAGGTATTTGTGTGAAAGTATTAAATACAACTAGTATTTTCCGCTCGTAACTTCGTTTACATTGACTTTGTGACGTAAGCGTAAGATTCCGCGTTTTCCCGTTCCTTAAGCAATTTGAAAAATCCCTTCCTAGGCCCGTATTAATAAATCGTTCTCAATTCTCAGATGGATCTTGAGATGCCGTTTTAATAATTAATCAATGAAAACGGTATCAATGTTAGAATTATGAATGCTCCGTATACCTTGCTCCTCTAAATTGTCTAACCTATTAGTTATATATAACATATTAAATTTCCACTTTCCAAGTCGAGTAGTCTGTGCGTTGTCTGTCATTCACTCAATTACGGAATAATATTTTATATAGATTTTAGGTAGGTACGTTATTAATTTTTAAAATAAAATGAGGCCGCCTTGTCGAAACATGATGTATTGTTTAGAAAAATAGGCGGAAAATGGGAAACGCTTCCTTAGTGCTAGGTTCCCCTTGCCTACCCTGTTTTCCTAGTACATTGTATTTCAAGACGGTAAGTGGCAGAACTCAACACCGAGTTCTGTTATTTCACCAAAGCGTGGCAATAAAATAATTAATTTCTCCTAACGGGGACTAACCCGCCACCGTACAGCTTACAGTCAGTAATGAGATTTTTATTTTAGTTTCAAATTTTATTCCTGGCGTGATAGCCAAATAGCACGTAGCGCCAAACGCTACGGTCTCTGCATACTTCTCTCTTTTCGTCCACTTTCACCGCGCCATGTTTGGAGCAGGACGGATTGGCTAGGACAGCTACAAATAGCTTAGTAATATAAAGGAAAATAAAAATTGTTAAAAACTAACCTAGATTCACATACAAACGCGTGACATTCAAAAGGATTTAATCCCTTGACGTCAGCATTGTCTTTCACTATGATCATGGAGAACACCCTCGTGTAGACCAGGTCCTGGACCCCGTAGGAGATGGACTCGATATTGAAGAAGACTGCCATGTTCTCAAACTCATTCTTGATACCTTGGTTAACCGTCTCCAAGTGTACACCGTCGACTGTTATTGTTAGTTTCACTATTGGTAAAACTTCTCCTGGAATTTTTAAATGTAGTATGTATAGGTAGCGGAACTTCGTAAAAATATCCATACTGAGATGCTAATAACATTAATAAGTTAAGTAATTTTTATTTTTTTTTAAAGTGTTATTTATTCCACACTTAAGAAAGCAAAATACTTAATTAGGAAGCGGGACTCGAACCCGCGCCTCCTGGAAACCGACCTGGAGGTGCGGGTTCGAGTTCCGCTACGTTTAAATTTTTATACGTTTTATAAATAAGTATAAGTTAAGTAAGTTTGCATATTATGATATCGACGTGACTAGATAAGCAGAGCAAGCAAGAGCAGACGGTTTCCAACAGGTACAGGTTCAAATCACGTTTCGTTCAAATTTATATATGTTTTAATGTTAATACAATTTTCTAAGTGAGAGACATTAATGAATAGAACAAAAAATGGAGAGAATTATCACTAAATGTCTCGTCTTTCTTTATTATAGGCAACATAAAAAAATGTAAAGGTTTTTCATACCTGGCGGTAAAGCCTTAGCTGCCGCCACCATTAAGTCCACGGGTTTTCTTGTGTGTTTGATGCCCCATAGACCTCTCGCATCGCTTTGTCCTAGATACTTAACCTGGAAATTATACATTTTATTATGAAATATATGAAATAAAAATACTTGATATATACGTAGTAATGTCCGAAAAAAATGTGTTGGATATTTTTTTTTTAATTAATCCTGTCACTCTGGATAGTACGTTCCCGTTGCGTGTTGATTGGTGGAACTCAATGCCGCGCTCTACCTCATTACGGAAACAAAGAATAAAAATATTAAATATTTCATTTCCCCGTGGGAATCAAATCCACAACGTTCACAGTCGAACGCTTGTGCTCTTGCGTCACGATGGCCTCATATAATAGTTAATCTTTTCGATATAACACAAGAGGTACCTTATAATAACTGCGGTCAAAGTTACCTCGGACACTGGCACATACAACTGTGTCATGTGGCATTAGGCCACACGCCCTAAACAGCAAGTAAAAAGATAGAAAATCAAAAATTAAGAGAACCAACGACTTCCTTTCACCAAACACTAACCATTGTACAATAAGAGTAAAATTCCCATATAAATGTTAGTCATGGCTTTGTAGCAGTATTAATTTAATGGAAACACCATAGCGCTCTCGAACATTCCGTTGTAAATTGGAGCGATGTGACCGGAAGTGACGTCACTGAGGCAATTATTATGGCCCCTACATATATGGAAAGTGTCTGTATCATAATATACATACATCATTTATATATCGTGGCTTTATTTGTAAAGTCCATTTAAATGGAACGTTTTATTTTTTTTTAGCGTTATGCTGTATTCCACACATAGCAGAGTAGTACAGAGGAAACATCACGTTAATACATTCCATTCTCTAATTTACGAGATATTGCGTTTTGAGTGGCGGAAACAAACGCCGCGCTACTTTTTTGAACTGAAAATTACAAAAATAACCATAGAAGAATACTACAGCAATAAAATATACCTACCCAGCTATCTACCCAGCTGAATGCGGTATACAGCTTTAAGCAAAAAAAATCTTAATTTCACCGCTCTAGTAGGCAAAGCACGGCGTTAAGTTCCGTCATTTATTACGCAACGTCTCAAAAAATTTAACGGTGTGTTGGAAACGAAATATATTAACACTAAATTCCCTCTGCCAACCCTACTATAAGTGGGATACAGCGTGAAGCTGCGTGCTATTAGATAACACAACTTTTCTTTGGTCAGATATAATATGAAGTTGATGACTTCCCAGTTCCTGTACAGTTTGTATGTAATTTATATCATAGTTTTATTATGTATTGGTTAAATCTTAATAATCGTGACAAAAGTGGGTTCAGTAGAAATATTAAAAACAAGCTTACATAAAGAGAAGTTAATTTTAGTTCATATTGCGTGTTGTGTTACGGAAGTAATTAAACTGTAGATGTTATATTTTTTTTTAGAAGACATACAAATAAGTTGAACGTAGCGGGATTTGAATCCGCACCTCGTGTTATTAAACATATTTTTTATGAATTTCATACTGTTGAATAACATTTTAAAAATATTAAAAATACCTATATTATAGTGGAATAACATTTTAAAATCATTAAAAATAACTATCCGACACGACACGATAGACGACACTATCCTGAACAGTAAGATTAAAAAAAAAAACTTTATAATCATAGTGCGTTCTGTTGCGAAATGAAACTCCGCCGCCGCCATGGCGTCAATATGCAAATGTTTATTTTGACATATTCATTCACATAGAACATCTGGGTAAATTTAAATAATATTATAATAATATTCGGTAATTTATTATAAAAATATTCTCATAAATAAACGCACAGGATTTTCGTTCAACACTCGTTCTAGGGAATGGGTTCTTCTATTTTTTCTCTCACCAAAGGCAAAGCACGGCGTTGAGTTCCGTCACTCAACACACAACGTCTCTTATTCAAGAGGACAATGCACGTATGTAGATTATTAAATACTAGATCCAGATTTTGTCTTCACCCTTTCAATTCGTCTTCATACTAAATAACTATTTTATTTTAATTTCCCACTCTGACAAAAGACTGAACGCGGCGTTAATTTCCGCCAATTAACAGAGATTAATTTAATATTAGATCCAGATTTTGAAACTTTCAAACAAAACTACAGGCAGGTGTTAGTATATTCTAATCCCATTATGTCTACATACTAGAGTACTTTAATTTAAATTGCAGCAGATGAACAATAGTGTCAAAATGGTTGACCTCTACAAATCTCAATGTATTGTTCCACGGTCTGTTAGATTTGATGATAGCATTGAGTTTATTTTATACCTATGTTTTATACTGTTTTGTATATGAAAAATCCAATATTTCAGACTATTTTGAAGAGAAGAGATGGCACAAAAATAGAGATATGACACTCCATTCTCTCATTTTTCTTTTGTTTGTTAAGATTCACGCTGTATCCCGAATACAGCAGGTTATCCAGAGGTAGATTTTCTTTGGCTACTGTTGGACACTTTGTTGTCCACGTAACGGTAAAATATTGAGGCATTGTTTGTAGATTAACGAAACTCAACGCTGCACTTTGTCTTCTCACAAATCGAAGAACTAAAAGTAATACATTCTCCCGAATGCGAATTGAACCTTCAACCGTTGCGTTTACAATCAGTTGTTATGTCGCTGCATCACGACGATATATTAATGTATGTATATATGTATTGCTTATTTAGAATTTAGATTAAATGAAAAAAAAAATCTGTTCTGTTCTGATTTGTGGCGAGCATGTCAGTTAAACACAATTCACTTCCCTCATGTCACATTCATTGAAAACAAATGAAACAAAATTGACCAGTGGAAAATAGATAACTGGGCCCAATTATCAAAAAATATCATCAATTATAAATTTGGCTACAAGTCAAATATTTATTCAGAAAACGAAAAAGTGGTCCAAAAAGTGGACGGTTTCCAAGAGGCGCGGGTACAAGTGCCGCTACGTTCAAACTTTTGTACGATTTCTAAATAAATATTTTTCTTTTTTAATTGTGGAATAACACTTCAAATTAAGTAAAAGTCACTTTATTATAAAGTATGTAAATAAATACATACATACATACATATATGTAATTGTAATTAGCATTCCAACGTCTCTACACAATTTTCGTAATGGTTCCGCTCTGCATGCGTGGAAGCCTTACAAAATATATTATTGAAACATAAATCTAGGCTCAACTCTTAATTAAAAGAAAACAGCTTCACGCTGTTTCTCGCATAGTAGATGGAGAGAAGCTAGTGTCAAGACACTGTTTCCATTTTCCACAAACTGTTAGAAATAAGAGTAAGATAATTAACAATTATCATACATTTTTACTTAGGAAAGTGGGTGGGTGGAGGTGTCTTAATGGAAATGGAATGTCATAACACTAGGTGCTCTGACTAGGTAGGAAAGCAACCTTGCTATGTACGGGATATAAAATAAATAAATAAATAGTGTAATGAATTGGCTTTGTGCGTTAGGCGCACTTAGCAAGTATTTTAGTAGCATTTTATTTGCCAGACCTAGGTAATAAAAACATTTTTACTAAACTGTTTTACCCTCAAGTGGGAATCGAATCCACAACCATCGCTCCTACATTCAGTTCAATCGAGTACTAAATTTTATTTATTTATTTAATTAATAAGTTGATTTATTGATAAAACTTATCGATTATACTATCAGTTTAACGTTATACTCTACTGTACAGTAGTATCAAATTCATATCATTCTATAAAATATAAAAAAAATCTCTCTTTAACTGATTTATATTATAAAACATAAAGTGTTACTCGTATATTGAAGATTAGCTTTTACCGTCAGATACACCCGGAAAACTTGGGTGGTGCGTGGGAAACGGCGTGGCATAGCGCTAGGTTAACAGGTTCCCTCTGTAGCAGCCTCACAGCAGGCTGTGTGCGGGATACGCCGTGATGCAAATGCAAACTTACTTACTTGAAATGTCATCGGCAGATCTGTAGCCGTGACGGGTCCTTCGTGATCCGCCATATTTAAAGTTTCATATTATCTTTTTTAATCTTCAAAGCATTTTATCTGAAATGAAATAAAATTTAAATTTATTAATATATGTATTACCATTGTATATTGGTGTACAGGCAGGGGGAGGCCACGGTTGACCTTCGACACAGTATCGACGATACATGGGAAACGTCACGTAGACAGCCTATGGCACCCCTCGGAGGAGGATGGCATGGATTAAGAGGTTTGATGACAGCGGACTAGGTGCTTTCACCTTTAGGTATATACCTCTTTAGGTATGCCGGGACCGTAGCGCTACTCCGTTAGGGATAAAGTGTGAAACTAAAAAAAAAATTGGGAATCCGTCTAGGCGTAGTGGAACCGCAAACGCAATGGTTGTAAGTGCGATCCCAATTTTGGGAAATATGTGATTTTCATTTGGTGTCTGTAACATTGTGTCACGATGGCAAAGGCACTTTGTCCCTGTGATCCTGTGATCAGGATTAGAACCTGTGATCTTTAAAGAACAGATACGAATCTGAAATAATTTAACTTTTAAGCTAATTTAATTTAAAATTTAAGTTTTAATTGTTAGATTATGTTTTAATAAAATGAAGGCGTCTCTTATCACCTATTATCAACAACCTTGACGGATATACCTATGTATTATGTATTTATAAAATGATGGTAATTTTAGTATTAACGTTATTATGCAAGACTGTGCTATAAAAATTGAAACTATTTATAGGTACAAATTAAATCTGTTTTTTTTAGTTAATTAATCAGCTTCACACAGTATCCCGCACACAGCAGGGTAAGCAGAGGGAACCTAGTGTTAAGATACTCCGTTCCTCACTTTCCGCCGAATTTTGGAGGCATTGTGTGTTGAGTGGCGGAACTCAACGCCGCTCTTTGCCTCGTCACCAGATCGAAGAAATGGAAATATAAATTTAAATAAATATTTCATTTCCTCATGTGGGATCGAACCCACAACCGTCGCGTTACAGTCACACCCTTGTGTTCCTGGGCCAAGACGACATCTTTTTTTATTAGTTGCATAATAATTTAATCTTTGTTGTTCTTAGGGTATCTTATATTAAAAAGAATGCATATCACTTATCTGTCTGCCCATCTATCAACGCCATTTACATTTATCTCGAGATCGCGTAAAGGTATCAAGCGTGTTAATCAAATGAATCAAAACTTTTTTTGCTACATTTTATATGAAATCCGCCGGTTAATCAAAATGTATAGAGTACTTTCCGACTACAGTCGTGAAATTTAGCACTAATTGGGAACTTACAATAAAAATAAAGTAAAACATCCGACAAATGGATGGATATTTATGTACAAATAAAAAGTATTGCTAACAAAAAAATTACTTAATTAAAAAAAATGAGTGCATATGCCTGCAAACCTAAGTTTATCAACTTTTATAAGTTGTACTGTACCATTGTTGCGGGGGTACGGAACCTACGGAGTCCCACTTGAACGCTTTTTTTATTCAAAGTAATAGTCATTGCTAGCTACTACTTTTTCCTATTTCTCTGAGAGAACTCGAATACCATTGCTATAAAAGATTTCCTCTTTTGCAGTTATCCACAAATTTGCCAGCAAATAATACAAGAAAAAAAAACTAAAAACCAAAAAAACAAGTCCTTATCCTAGCCCCTGAGCTGAGTTGCGGAACGAAAGCCTGAGAAATATGTTATTATTCCAAAAGTGATCTTCACGCCGTATCCCGCTTATAGCATGGCAGGTAGAAGGAAACTAGTGTCAAGACACTTCGTTCCCCATTTTCCGCTGATTTTTTCGAGGCATTGCGTATTGAGTGGCGGAACACACCGTCGCGCTTTTACCTTGGTGCGCAGAGCTACGAAATCACAATATTAATTAATAATAATTGATGTCCTCGAGTGGGAATCGAACCCACGACTGTCGCATTACGGTCACACGCTTGTGCGCCACGACAGCCTTTTTAGCTTCATGTTATTGTTATATCTATATATACTTTATTAGGGCATCCATATAATAAATACCTACATATTTCTTACTTTTATAGCATGATAGAAACTCAAGGAAATCCTTGATAATTATTGTTGAAACGTAATATAGTGTTGGTATTTAAGGTAGTGGTAGTTTAAGTTTTCTGTTTACGCAACTGCTGCATTTTTTTTGCAAAGGCCTGCCATTTACCTAGTGTTGTCCTTGTTTCTTTTGACGTGATAATGTCTTAGAATTATTTTTTATATCCACGGAAGACCCGAAGTGAGTGTTAGGACACTCCGTTCTTATTAAAGGAGAGAAACGAACGCATTGTCACGTGTGGGATACGAACCTAAAACCATCGCTCTTTTAATCATACGTTGTCCTATTTATTACATTCTGTAATTATATTTGTACCTTTTATAGACCTTTGAAATGTAATTTCCTTAATATATTTTTTAATTGTTGGTCATAAATACTTTTTTTAGAAAATATTAAAGAATTTGAAAGCGGGGGAATTTAACCCCGCGTCTTTTGGTAACAATCCAACCGCTCCAAAAGGCGCGAGTTCAAATCCCGCTACTTTCAATTTTTTATAATTTAACGTTTTAAAAAATTGTACAAATAAATAAGTGTAGAATATGACTTTAAAACATAAAAAAAATATTAAACACAAATTTATACTAATAATACAAAGCTGAACATTTTTTTTAGTTGAACGCATTAATCTCAGGAACTATTGGTACGAAATGTAAAAAAAGTTTTGTGTTGAAAAGCATACCATTTATTAAGAAAGGGTTACATTAAATCACGTTCATTGTTCCTATAAGACCGGTCGTGGCCCACAGTCGTGGGACTGTAAACGCGACAGGTTGTGGGTTCGATTCTCACTCGAAGGAATGCAATATTAACCATTTTCATTGCCTCGCTCTAGTAATACGGCGTTGAGTTCCGCCACTCAACATGCAATACCTCCAGAATGCGGCGGAACATGGGAAACTGAAGGGACTTAATGGTACCGGAGTGTCTTAACTCTAGGTTCCCAGTTCCCTCTGCCTACTCTGCTATGTGCGGGATACAGCGGGAAGCTAAGAAAAATGTTCAAACCTAACCAACCTATACCTGCAGTCAAAGTTACATCGTGCTCTTAGAACGTGTCGAGTGTGAATGTACCGTAAAACACAACCACGCGAGCGGAAACGTATTTAAAAGTAGTATTAAATAAAAATCGCGGAAATCGAACAGGCTTACACCATCTTTATACCAATGTCTTTAAAAATATCAATTTTATGCTATAACGCACCCCTTCTTAATAGATGTTTAAAAAAGCACCTGTTAAAATATACGAGTGTAAGACTCGTATATTTTACTGACACTGACATACGGTGTGGCGGTTTCGTAACAGGTGTTTGATTTACGAACAAATATAGGGCGGTGTTCGCAGGTTCTTTTTGTCTAAAAAAATTATACTGTGCGTATGTATATCTAACCTATATGTTTTTTGAAAAAAAAATAATTTGTTATAATAGAATACTATTTGATTCAGATAATCTATGTAGGCTTGAATTTTTGTGTGTTTGTCAATAAATTTCTCGAAAATAGAATATTTATAATATATAAAGATGATTGCGTTTATTTAAATTATTTAATTTTCAAATAAGATTAATTCAAATTTCATTAAAACCAACTTAGTAGTGTTTGAGATATAGCCACATCTCAAATTCAAGCATTTCTGACGAGAACAAGTATATATAGGTACAATATAGGTACAATACGGTCAACAAGACATGGTTGTTCCGAGGTTAGGTTTTCTAAGCTCATGCACATTGTATCACTCGGGAAAAGAATATTCAAGAGTAAGAAAAATACTAAAATGAAATCTGCGCAGCCGTACACAGCTAACTTCAGGGCGGCCACGACTTGTTGACCGAACTGTACCTAGACAATTGACTTTACTTCTTTTTTCTTGTATGTTTGTCTATCACTTGTAATTTATCATCTACTTTTCCACTAACAGCGAAATGACGTTATACGCTATCATCACAAATAAATTCTGTTATCAGTACACTGATAACAGAAATGTAGTTGTTTTATATAGAAAATGGTATTATAATCTAACATTCCCTCAATTAAATATTAGACAAAGACAAAGTGCGGCGTTGGGTTCTGCTACTTGATACGCAATTTTACCAAAATTTGATGGAAAATGGCGAAAGAAATTACTTGACACTAGGTTCCCCCGGCGTACCCTGATATATTCCGTATATTAACAGAGGAAGGTAACTCAACGCCGGCTTTTACTATCGGAATAGGAATAAAAATTAATAATAAATAATCTTTTACGTCGTTCTGACTTTAGAAATGTTAGTTTGACTTCAGAAATGCATATTGTTTTTGTTGTACCCACAGCTACAATATATGCGGGTTCGTTATGGAATCAACGGAGCGACTCTAAGGGTATTACTACCCTTAAATGTCAAGCGTAACATATTTTTTGTACTACATTTCTATTATTGAGAAAATTTTCATAGTTTCTTACATAACTTTACGCAGTGCCCGCATATCTGGGAATTAGTGATAAGACACTTCGTTCTCCACGCACTGTTTAATTTCGAGGCATTAAACGTTGAGGGGCAGAGCTCGACCTCGACTTCCTGACCAGAGCGGAGAAATAAAAATGATACGTACCAACGAGTTGTAATCGAACCCACAACAGTCGTTAGAAATTATCTTAGTGCGTCACGATGGCCTTATAAAGAGAATAATAAAACTGCTTGAAATGTAGTATTATTTATATACATACTTGTTATTTTATCTGAAGGTCGGTAATTCAAACATTAGTCTTCTTTAATAGAAACGATACATGATCTTGAATAAATTTTATGTATAGCTATTTAGCAACAATTTTGCAATTCAGTATAAAAAAGTAAAGGAAAAAACATCTCATAGTGCAGTGGTACAGTTTCTGACGGTACCTACGCGCGATTGTTGGGTTGGGTTCAACTTCAGTCGTTCGATTCTTAGTTCAGGAAATGAAATATTTGATATTTTCATTTCTTTGTTTTGATGTCATATCATTCAACACGGCGGGGCAGAAAATGGGAAACGTAAGTATCTAAACACTAGGTTTCTAGCCCTCTGCCTAACCTGCGATGTGCAGGATACAGCGTGAAGCTAAAAATAATTAAAAAAAAAAATACAGACTTATTATATATGTTTAAAAATATTGTCTGGGATTTGAACTGGCGCCCTTATAGTTACTGCGCAAGGTATAAACTAACTTGAAATTACTAAGTTTCTATCAATGTAATGGAATAAAATCGATATAATTAATGATACTCGTTAAATCTATGCGTTCAAATTGGATTACGGATTTTGATTTTCACTATTATTTACTAGAAAATAGTAGCTTCTGTAGTCAGAGGAAAGTGCCAAAACACTCTGTTCCCACTATCTGTAACATTTTCGCGACATTGCGTGTTTTGTGGTGGTAACTCAATATCTTTGTCTAGAGCGAAGCAATGAAAATAATTCATTACTGCGAATGAGAATAGAACCCATAACCGCCGCACTTATAGTCATCCGCTACCATGACGGCAATTAAATATAAAGTATTCGTAAATGAGCAGAAAGCGCAGAACGGATTATCTTAACATTAGGATCCTTCATCATTAGGGTCCTGCTTTATGAAGAATTATGTAAAACCAAAAGAACAAAATATATAAATATTAAGAATAATTTTGTATTGGGTAGTGGAACTTAACACCGCATTAATCTTCCTACATTATAGGAATACTAATATTAAAAATTAAAATATCCCGTTTGAATTGGATTTGAACCTTATCCACCACTAATCTCATGTAAGTCTCAATTGAGCTATTGGCAATTAGGTTGAGTTTCTTTTTTCTTAAAAGAAAAAAAAGTTATTTTAACAGATAGCTTATCACTTGATAAAATAAACGTCACATGTTATAGCTGATATGAATAATGCTACTTCAAATGTCTACCAACTATAAAAATATATAGTAAGTTAAGTGATTTGTCACACTTTTACCAATAATAGAATAAAATATATAATATATTACATATGCATAACCATCAATTTGATACAAGTCGATTTGAACCCATAACTGCCTAAACAGCCATATAAGATATATCAAATATAAGAAAAAAACTTACACTTTCACACAAAATAATACACGAAACACTATTATTTTCACACTAACTAGTCATAACACTGTAAACCTTTGACACAATACCTATAAAAAAATAAACAATAAAAAAAAACACGTCCTCTCTTCAAGCCTATATGGTACTGAATACGTAGTTCTTAAATCTTAGCATGAACTGACCAAATTATATTGAACTTTTGAAAACAATACAAAAACCTCAATTTGTTGGCCATTTTCTTTGACGTAGGGAGGTGAAGGAGGTCTTTTTAAATTGGTCTGTTTTCTTAATATCGTAAGGTTCTATGTAAAATAATTGAATGTAATTTAGACTTTGTGTTAACGGGTTAAAGTTCAATTTTATGCTGTAATTTTTGTATATAACTTTGTTAATTGCGTTCACGTTGAGGTGAGCGTGTGATAAGAGATACAGTGTGTTTATTTTAGTGTATAATTTTTACTTTAAGATAAGTTTTTAAAAATAATATTGAACTTATCATTTTTATTTGTTTTTGAATATCTTTGTGTCCTTCATATTAATTTATTATCTATATATATAAAAGGACTTGTGCTGACTGACTGAGGTAAGACGCACGCAGAGCCGTAACCGCTGATGGTAGAAACGTGAAATTTGGGCAGATGTTTATTTTCATATTCTGGACATCCACTAAGAAGGGAATTTGAAAAATTTTCACCCTAAAGGGATGAAATAGGGGTTGAAAGTTTGTATGGAAAAAAAATTTTATCTGTACCGATTTTAATAAAATTTGAAATCCAGACTCTTAAAAATATTTCATTGAACACGTATTTCATGGTTTTTAATAATTCACCCCATTCAACGAAGGGTTCAAATAAGGGGTTGAAAGTTTATATGGAAAAATCTTTAAATTGCCACCGATTTTTATAAAAATTTAAATTCAAACTGTTAAAAATATTTTATTGAACACGTGTTTCGTGGTTTTTTTAGAATGCACTCCTAATAAGCGGGCGAAGCCGCGCGCGCCCTCTAGTATAATATATTTTTGTATAATTTTAAATATCAATTTGTTATACCTTAATTTTAAATTATACAACTATATACTATTGATCCCTTTTAATTTAAAGTAATTACTATTATATATCAATAATTGTAATTAATTAATAACATTCTTATTAGAACTCAAGTATTCTGGATTATACTATTAAGCAGCAATTATAATATTTGTAAATTTTCTAATAATACATATAAAGACAAACTAACAGATATTTTGTGCTACAAACAATAACCCGCTATATAACATAAGCTTACAGGTGTGTGCGTATCCACCTGTTGTAACTATACATATGTGTGAGTCATTAGTGTTGAACAGTCGATGCGTAACCGACTTGGAGTGTGCTTTACTTATAAATTTTATTTTTATATTTTGAAAAATACGTAGAATTTTTAAAGTTCTATATATCAAAAGGAAAAAAGCATAAAATCATTTTAGGATTACTTTATTGTCCGTTTGTCAAGCCGATTTATCTCCAGATCTCCTAGAGGTATCTGGCTGAAATTAATATATAATTAATCAAGTCTACGGTCTCTTACTACACACGGAAAATCGATCTTCTAAGTTAACGCAATCAAAAGATTGTGTTAAATTCGCCGAGCTATCAGTATCTTCAGGCTATTTTTTTTTCTTTGGCACAAAATGACAAGTTACGATAAAAATAAAGAAAAAATAATCTATATATATAAAAGGACTTGTGCTGACTGACTGAGGTAAGACGCACGCAGAGCCGTAACCGCTGATGGTAGAAACGTGAAATTTGGGCAGATGTTTATTTTCATATTCTGGACATCCACTAAGAAGGGATTTTGAAAAATTTTAACCCTAAAGGGATGAAATAGGGGTTGAAAGTTTGTATGGATTTTTTTTTAAATCGGCACCGATTTTTATAAAATTTGAAATTCAGACTCTTAAAAACATTTCATTGAACACGTGTTTCATGGTTTTTTAGAATTCACCCCCTAAGGGCGCAAATAAGGGGTTGAAAGTTTGTATGGAAAAATCTTTAAATCACCACCGATTTTTATAAAAAAATTAATTCAGACTGTTAAAAATATTTTTAGAATTCATCCTAAGTGTCCAAATAAGCGGGCGAAGCCGCGCGCGCCCACTAGTTACTTATATTTGTAGTAATAAAAAAAAATTGTACTTCATTTCATACAATATGAATGCATACGCCTGAAAACTCAAGTTTTTAAATTTTTATAAATTGTATCTAGGAACCCTCGGTGGGCGAGACCGGCACACACTTAACCGGTCTTTTTTTAAATAATTGGAGAGAATACAGTTGAGGCACTTTTTTTTTATAATTTTAGTTATAGATATTTTTAACTGACTTCTGTAAGAGGAGGAGGTTATTAATTCGATTGTATTTATTTGTTTGTTAACTCAGGACTTCTGATGGGAGGAACCAAATTTGATGATTCTTTTTTCATTTGGACGCTGGTGCTTCTCGTATATTTCTGACAATGTTATCCATGAGAAAATCACCAATCATAAAATCACTCTTTAGCTTGCGTTAGGTATGTGCGCGAGAAATGGATGAATAACTCAATATCACGCCGTTGGATTTCGCTGATTATTTGATTATTTTATTAGAAAGGACAACTACCCTTAGTTTGATAAGAGTTTGTTTAGGTTCTGATTATAGGATCCGGTTGAAGTTGTTTTTTTTTTAATTAAAAATTATAATTATTTTATTTTATTTTCACGTTTATTGTGAATAAAACTAGGCGCCAAGCAAAAAACAATTGCAATTATTAAAAAATATAAAAAAAACCGGAACTCAACCCCGCGCTTTGTCTACCAGAGAGTTTAAAAAAAACCTCGAAAAATGTAATCCTCGAAGTTAATGTTAATTTGCCTATTAATATAGTATTTTGAAGTAAGTATTAAAAATAATTTAAGTTGTATGAAAAGTTAGTAGAGCCTCTTTACTGTACACACCGGTAAAGAGCACGCTCCACGAACTACGGAGGTGCAGTGTTCGATCCCGGGAGGGGCGTTATGATTAATCACTTGTTTTAAATATGTGTTATATTTGTGTAGTTATTATAAAGATGTTTTTAACAATTTTCTAAAATTAATCTTACTAACTTTTAGTAAGTCATTTTTTTAGCTTCAGGGTGTGAGCAGCAGGAAAGGCATAGTCAACCTGGGAACTTGGTGTTAAGGCACTCCGTTTTGAACTTTCCGCCGTGTATTGACAGTGTGCTTTGTTAACAGAGCTTGAAATGAACATATTAAGTATTACATTCCCCCAAGTAAGATAAACTCATAACTTTAGGTCCCTGCACTGCCCGACTGGCATCATTACATTGCAATAGTGTTTTTTTATAAATAATTATTTCAGTTACTTATCTTCTAGTTTTTATATTAGACTACCTTTTATCTCTGTGTGAAAACAATAAAAGGTTGTGTAAATGTGACATATTCTATAAGCCCCAGTTCTCTGTTTACTAGAAATGCGAGTACCTACATGTATATCCCATATCTTGTTTTTCGTTGTTAAGACACTCTGTTCCCGATTTTTTGAGGCATTAAGGTTTGAGTGGCGGAACACAACGGCGCGCTCTGCCTCGTTGCTAGAGCGGGGAAATGAAAATATGTTATATTTTATTTCCCCGCGCGGGAATCGAATCCACAACCGTAGAGTGTTAAGGATAAGAAATATTTTCATTACTTTCATACATGTTTTTCCCCTAACATCCATTTTTATTAATACGAAATATATTTACCAAGACCGAATTAACTACAATTTAATATAACAAAAATTATTGACGATGAAGGTCTATGATATAATTCTACTTATTATAAAGAAAATTAAAACAATTTTGAAACCTAACGTTTGCGGCAGGCTGTGCCACTGCACCAACTTCACTGACTATTTATACCTAAAATACTAGTAATGCCTGAAAAAACTAACATAGCAATCAATACTTTAGCTTATTGCTTTAATGTTTTGAAAGGCGCTGTAAAACAATGATTAAACCTAACCATTGTTGAGGTAGGTATTATAATAAACAAGGAAGCTAATAATGTATTGAGTACGTTAAGATATTAAAGTCAGTCGTGGTGTAGCGGCACAAAGGGTGACTGTGAAACCGACTGATTGTGGAGACCACTCGAGGAGATGAAATATTTACTTAAATTCCACTTCTTCGCTCTGGTGTCGAGGCAAAGCTCGGCGTTGACTTCTGCCACTCAACACGCAATGCCTCCAGAATCCGGTACGAAGTGGAGAACGGAGTGTCTTAACACTAGGTTCCCTCTGCCTACCCTGCTGTGTGCGGGATACAGCGTGAAGCAGAAATAAAAAGATATTTAGTAATAAGGGATTAGTCATTAGACATATAACGTCGTGGACCGTGGTCCAATCGAAATTTGCTTAAGTAACATTGACACATTATCTGACTGTAAACGACGCTCGCTCTCGTGACATGACAAAATGCGGCATTAAATTTCGCCACCCAAAAAATGGGTACTTCTACAACTTTTCCTTTTATTTTCTTTTGTTTCATTGAGTTCCGTCATAATCCGTTTTTTATTTTCTTTCGTTTCATTGAGTTCCGTCATGAGTGACAGAACATACAAACAACACGAAGATACGTAACGTAAAAAAATGCAATGCCTCCAGAATTCGGCGGACAGTGGAGAACGCAAGTGTTTTAATGGCAACACAGTGTCTAGACAGTAAGTTCCCAGGTTCTCTCTGCCAACCCTGCTACGTGCGGGATAAAGCGTGAAGCTAAAAAAAGCTTACTTTTCTCGGATTTTAAAGACTAAATATTTTGCATGGCGGTACTAAACGCCGTATTTATTTTATCAGAATAGAAAAATGGTTACATTGTAGCCCACGACCATGTACCGTGTTATGTACTCTCAAATAATCCTATATGTGCCACAATTTCATCACTCCTTATCTATCTTATCTATTCAAATCCCTTAATTATAATATCTTTTTTGATATCAATGCCCACTATTTCTAAATAGATAAAAGATAAAGGTAAAATAGTATGTAAGTTTAGGATCCCACGAAAGCAAGGTCGCGTGTTCAGTTCCCACAATAATTTGCTTGAAATCTTTACGATGCGTTAATACTGTTATGGATGATCTTGATACTTTTTCTTGTTTTTTCATATTTGATATTTTATGGGCTAGGTATTTAGAGCAATGAAATAGAGCGACATCCTTATTCTGTTTATTGATTTCTAAAACATTGCCGTCTTCTAAGGCTAGGTCATAAAGGACAATCCTTAGTGAGAATTTCAATGGAACTAGGAACTCGTGGTTAAAACTAAAGCCGAAGACATAAGAACTCTGTACCTATATTATATAGTTACGTTCACCACAGAAATATGCGGGTACACGTGTACCAAAAAACTTGAATATAAGTATACATAATATTTAAACAAATATGTCACATTTTTAAGAAAAATATAATCTCGATGTGACTTTCAGTTTTTGTGAAATTTTGTAAACAAACATACACACACACTCTTACGAAATTTTGCATACGTGCTGAAGGTCAAGGTCTCAAATATTATACAATTCTAATATGAGTAATATTTGTATCATCACGAAACTTGGTAGTTATACGTAACTTAAGGGACAATAAAATAATATAGTATCGACGCGCTGGTCTGATGATGGAGCCAGGACCTGAATAGTGGAAATCTTCAAAAATTATTAATAAGGCACTCGAGTTTAAGGTCAATTAATTTATAATTTGCAGTCTATTCCTGACACATTCTGTAGCATTAGGTAAAGAAAATTATTTTTTTATTTGTTTAATCCTGCCAATTTTGTAAATGTTAATATTTGTGACGACGGGTGTTTGTTCCATTTCCTAATAATAACTACTGAATGTATTTAGATAAAACTGTACAGGAATACAGCAGTTTACACTTTACAAAAGAACAAAATAAACTAAAATTCATGGAAAGATTTTATATAATTTGGATATAATTTAACAATACGTTTAAACACGCGAAGCCACGTTTGGATCGCTAGTAAACAAAAGAAAATTCCGGTAAATTTTGGAGGCATTGTGTGTTGAATGACAACACAACACCGCGAATTACATCGTTACTAAAACGAGGAAATGAAAACAATAAAGATTTCATTACCTCGAATGGGAATCGAACCCGCAACCCGCCGAGTTGCGCGTTTGTGCCCCTACAACAACACGACCTCAAAAGGCTGACTGGTAAACTAAAAATATATATTAATTTTGAAGCCAGCTAATAAAATATCAAAATTGACTATAGTGTTTGAAACAATTACATTACGCCCGCGTTACGACAGACTGACCGACCGTCTTCACTCGATCGTTGTGACCCATAATTACTTATTATATATACATAATATGTATATACATACATATTAATGTATGTATGTATGTAATGTAATATTTATACGTTATTGTTTATCGTTTGACATTTGTAGAAAGGAGGTCGCGGGTTTTTTTCTTGGTGGAGATTTTTTGATAACTCAAAGGAAGGCTTCTATTTAATTTAACCTATATTGTTTTCATCGAATCAGTGCAGTGGGACTGGATCCAATGAAATAAAACATGGCGTTGAGATCTGTTAATTTAAAATGCTGTATGTTGGATTCGGATGAATGGAGAACAGCACTCGATTTTCTATTTTTCTTCTCTATCTCTCTGTCTTTCAGTATCTCTACTTATTCTGAGTTTTGAAACAAGGTACTGCCTGTATTCTCTGCTATGGACGGGACACTGCGTAAAGTTAAAAATATTTTTATACAAATATATTGTTGAAAGTTTGTGAAAATGGGTGTGTTTAAAAGGAGGAAGAGATTTTTTTATCTTCAAATAAATTTTAGCAAATTAAAACCAACGTTTGGTTTTATAGGCGATGGTTGTAGGTATTTTTTATTCAAGGGTAAAGGTCATTAAATTATATTAATTTAATCAATTCGGTAAGACCATTACGGCGTTGAGTTCCGCTACTCAGTACGTAATTAACTTGTGAGACGTGTGTTAACAGAGTGTCTTAACACTAGATTCCCTCTGCCTATACTGCTGTATGCTGAATTAATACTGTGTGAAATTAAAAATACTTTTATACTTTATTGTTTGTCCTTTGACATTATTAAAAAGGAGGTCATGGATTTTTTTATCGGTAAAGATTTTATTGAGACCATTGTAGAGCACTAAAGGCGATGGTTGTGGATTCGATTTCTACACAAAGGAATGTAATTATTAAAATTATGTTAATATCATTTGACTGAGGTCGTCGCGGTGCAGGAACAAAAGTGCGACGGTTCTGGGTTTGATTCCAACTCGGGGAATGAAATGAGGTAATGAGCTGTAAATGTAATGAGGCAAAGGCAAATGACATTGAGTTCCGCTACTCAACACACAATGCCTCAAGAACTCGGAGGAAAGTCTGGAATGGAGTGTTTATCTTCAGGTAATCTCTGCCTACCCAGCTATCTGCAGGATACAGCGTGAAGCGTTTGCTTCACGCTGTGAAAAATATTACGAGAAATATATTCGCGTGTAATGTCGCAAGTTCTACATGATTCTTTAAAACTTTTTTTAATGAATTGAAATTTTAAACACAATTAATCTTTATAATTCAAATAAAAACAATATGTTACGACAAAAAAAAGAAGAAATATTGTGCTGATTGCTATTGTGTGAAAATTCAAATTTGGTAATTTTAATACAATTCTCATATTTTTATAATTATTTGGCTAACCTATTTTTTATCTTTCAAAAAAATAAATAGTTTATTAGTCAGTCCTGGCGCAGGAGCACCATGTGTGAATGTAAACAGAACACATTGTGGGTTCGATTTCCACTCGAGGAAATCAAATATTGAATATTTACATTTTCTTCGCTCTAGTGACGAGACAAAGCGCGGTGTTGAGTTCCGCCACTCACCACGTAATGCGTACAGAATTCGTCGGAAAATAGGGAACGGAGTGTCTTAACACTAGGTTCCGTACTCTAATGTGTGCGGGATACAGCATGAAGCGGATTTTTAAATTACTTTTATTTCTTGTATATTGCTTGTACACTCTAATCTCCGGAACTTCTAAAATTATTTATATGCACCTTTATCTTATTCTATAGGTTAATCTAGTACTAATCTATATCTATAGGTACATAAAATAATTAAACTTATAACTCATCGCTGTTTGTTCGTAGAAGATAAGGAAATATATTATAATATTAAGAGCATTTATTAACGTAATATTCAAAAAGTGATTTTTTATGTTTCAGAAACGCCTTAGCCGAATTAAATGTAGTTTTCACTATTATATTTTATTTTATTTTGGCAAACTTTCCTTAACATTTAATGTTTGTTTTATTCTAATCGTTTCCTAGATAAAAAAAATCATATAAGTAAGTGTAAAGTATTTTATTCGACAAAATTAATACAAAATAATTGTTTTATAAGATTATCTGATACTTAAGTTTTAAATGTATTGATATTGTCTTTAAACAGCTTCACGCTGTATCTCGCACACAGCAGGGTAGGCAGATGGAACCTAGTGTTAAGACACTCCGTTTCCCACTTTCTGCCGAAATTCTGGAGGCATTGCGTGTTGAGTGGCAGAACTCAACGCCGCGCTTTGCCTCGACACCAGAGCAAAGAAATGGAAATATAAATTTCAGTAAATATTTAATCTCCTCGAGTGTGGATCGAACCCACAACCAGTCGGTTTTACAGTCACACTTTGTGCCGCTGCGCCACGACTGCCCTCAAGTTTAATAATGATAATTTTATTAGAACACGAAAATAATTTAGATTAGAAAATAAATATGTATGTAGTTCAAGCGGGCAAAGCCGCGAGCAGGTCGCTAGTAATATATAAAAAATTCGTTACTGAATGACAGGTATTCATACAAAACTATTGCTCTTAGAGAGTTGATGGTTAAGGAATGTAGGGGGAGCTCTACAAGAGGATCTCTCGAAATTTTTAAGGGAAAGGGAAAAACGGGATGTTCCATTTTACATCTTAATGTTCACGAAAACAAAACTGCAGGCCATTCTTTATAATTTTCAGCAGATTTGCCTTCGAGCCTGTACCCTTATGTATAACTGAAAATACTGTTTTTTGATGAATGAATGAAATTTTGAAAATGAAAAAAATCGAAGGCAACTTCACGCATTTTCCTGTGTAGCAGAGAAAGCCTAATGCACTGCGTTTATTGCGTATGCGTAATTTAGTTGCGGAATTTACCGCAACTAAATTCAAGACATGGAAAGAATAGCGCGTTTTGACTCAAAATGTTCTCCGTCTATTCTTCTTGACTGTATGTAAAATAAAAATTTAAAACTTAAAGCATGATAATAAAAACATGTAAATAGGCCATTCACGGCGCAGGGGCACAAGCGTGCACTGTACAAAAAAATCGACTGTATAATACGACAGGTTGTGGGTTCGATTCCCACTCGAGAAGAATGAAATATTTTATATTTTCACTCCTCGTTCTGGTAACGAAGTAAAGCGCGGCGTTGAGTTCCACCACTCAACACGCAATGCCTTCATAATTCAGCGGAAAGTAGGGTACGGAAGTGAGTTATTTGGAATGGGGCGTCTTAGCACCAAGTTCTTAGGTACCCTCTGCCTACCCTGCTATCTGTGAGTGGGATGCGACGATCTAATTATTATAAAGGATGGATCTTCTTACCTCCGAATACAGGAAATACATGTAATAAAATTATATATTAAAAAAAAGAATGTTTATCTTAACTGTTGTTTGTTCAAAAGTATTTTTTCACACGCTCACATTAATCTTAATAACTATGTACACAATTATATAAATAGTAATTTACTAGATTTTTTTTAGCTTCACGCTGTATCCCGCAAATAACAGGGTAGGCAGAGGGAACCTGAGAAATCTGGGGATCTCAATTTTATTGGGATAATAGTGTTTTTATTAAAATATAAAATAATCACATTGAGGTCACTCGTGGCGCAAGCGTGCGGCTGTGAACGCAATTGATGTGGGTTCAATTCCCATTAGGGGAATGAAATATTTAATATTTTAATTTCCTCACTCTGGTAAGGAAGCAAAGCGCGGCGTTGAGTTTCGCCACTCAACACGCCCCAGGAATTTGGTGGAGAGTAGAGACCGAAAGAGTCTCTGAATGTGGTGTCAAAAAAAGGATTGTTAAAGAAATGTAAAAAAAATTACTACAATTTCTTTATATCACAAAATTTTCATCGTATGCTTTGCTTTTAAACTAGCTTAGTGTCGCAACACTACCTTCTACACCTCTACAATCTATAAAATAAGAAAGACACTCTTTTCACCTCTTTTAATAAGCAAAACCAAACGTCATAACTAGTATATACGTTCTAATATTACATTATGCCCGTTTATATACCTCCCCCCTTCGTAAGAACTTCAGTTGTGCGTCGATTGTGTTTGTGTTGAGATCTAAACGGTATGTTCAATATTTATACTTACTTTACTCACTTTATAACAAGTTACTGACATAACTAACATTTTTTTTCTAATAAAAATTATAAAGTTACTGTAAATTTATATTTGAAGAGAACAACTGCTGGGTGTCTCATCGGCTCTTCTAAGTTGAACTGCCTTAGTAATAATTTTTGGACTGACAGTACTGACGTTTTTATTTTACATTTAAAGGTGTTTGTAATAGTGCATTTGAATAAATAATGCATAGATTTCTTAAATAGTTTTTAAAATATAATAAGTCAGTCATAATCCGATTATAAAGAAAAAAAAATCTTTTGAGATTTATAAAAATATCAATGTGGTTGTGGGTTCGATTCGTACCAGCGGCGCTTTATACAACTTGGATGGCAAACAAGATCTTCAACGACATAAGGTTGCGGGTTTGAATCCCGGTACGTTAAAACTTTTACTGATTGTGCTAAGGTAAGATCAGGCCAAGAATACTGGTATTTTTTTGTAAAGGCGTTATGGAATTAACAATATTAGATTTTTTATACATTTTGAATATTTCGGTATAAAGTATAATATATAAAATGTTCTCAAAACTTATTTAGATATTTTTCGGGAGTTTCTTTTATGCAAAAATAATTAATTATGGTTATTTAATTTATGGATGTGCGTATTCGCAAGAGAACTAGAATATATACATTATATAAGGCGTCGTGGCGCAGTGACACAGTGTTTGACTGTAAACGCGACGGTTGTGGGTTCGATTTTCACTCGGAGGAATTAACTAGTTTTATTTGCTTGCTCTGGTAGAAAGACAAAATGCTCTAAATTGAGTACCAACATTCACCAAGCTATGTCTTAACACTAAGTTATCTCTGCCTACCCAGCTATATGCGGGATACAGCCAAAAAACGGTTATATTCTAGTACCCCTAGAATATAACCGTTTTTTGGCTTTTTACCAACGCACACTGTGAAAAGTGTGTGAATTAATTATTAAAATTTAATATTACGTCACGTTGCTACAATTACCTTCGAACTAAATTCTTAGTACTTTTTTTATCTGTCGTGTTGCAAAGTGAGGGTGGAGCTCAGAGCAGTGTCTGGGAGATCTTGATCAGAAATATCTTGAAAATCGAAGGGAAATGGATAACGGAGTAACCGAACAATAGATTTCTTCGTAACAATACGTATAAAAAATATAATTGAATTGTACTTGCTTTAGAAATTTCTTTCCTAAGTGTGAAATAACACTTTAAAAAATGTTTAAAAATAATTGAATTGTGTTCCGGCACTCAACATGCAGAGACTCGAAAGATTCGGCGGAAACTATTGAATGTAGTGTCCTAACACTAGGTTCCCTCTGGCTGCCCTGTTGTGTACCCTGCGAAATAAAGCGTGAAGCTGATTATTATTTTTAAAAAAATGTGTTTAGGTTTTACTAGTACGTAAAAATTGTTTAACCTTATTTAAATATAATAGTTAATTTATTATGACATAATATATGTAGATACACGAAAAATTAGAGAACCGTAGTCCGTGAGTACTTCCGTAACTTTCACTTGAATAATTAACATTTGCAAAATCAGTCAAATAATTTACAAAAAAATAATTATTTATACGTTAAAATAGTTTTTTATAATTATAATT
Organism: Heliconius hermathena; assembly: GCA_013403705.1. Taxonomy (NCBI): domain Eukaryota; kingdom Metazoa; phylum Arthropoda; class Insecta; order Lepidoptera; family Nymphalidae; genus Heliconius; species Heliconius hermathena. The sequence continues at coordinate 258,121 of JAAIXJ010000389.1, read as the reverse complement.
ATAAAAAACGACTATTTTTTTATATGAAGTTTTATCAAAATTGATTCATTATAGAGTAACAAGCAAACATATATTTTTTTTATGTTGTCACCTGACAAATGTTACATTAATGCGGAACGGAGTGTTTTAACACTATATTCGTAAATTACTTTTGCCCACCATGAAAAAAAAATTCAGAGATACATACATACATGCCATACATGGATGGTCATGTGGGAGTTCCTCCACTCCACCCACAATGTCTAGAATTCAGACGGAAAGTGGAGAACGCAGTACCTTAACAATGAGATCCTCTCTACTTATCCTGCTATATGCAGGATAAAGCGTGATGCATGCTGAAAAAAAAAACAATGCATGCAAATTAACTAAAGACTCGAATTAGCCTAGTTACGAGACATCGCATGCGCACCTTCATTTTACTTACGTGTACTAAAATTTCCTGCATTTAATTTCCTTCCTTTATTGGGTTACAATTATATGGTCTTATTATTGATGAATTTTATTTAAAATTATTATTACAAGCTTAATGGGTTTGGGCTAAAATTATATAAGAGTTTATATGAGTTTCGTGCTATTTTTCTGAACAGCAAGGTAGATGAAGGAAACCTAGTATTATAATTCTTCGTTTCCCACTTTTCCTACAATTTCCCTCTACCAAAGTAGAGAAATGAAAATAATTTAAATATAATCGTCATTTCGAGTGTGAATCGAAATAAAAAAAAATGTGTTTACAGTCAGTCGCTGTGAATCAAATAAATAAATAAATAAATATTTTTTTTTATTTCGTATGAAAAATAACCGCATGTATGAAGAGAATCGTATGTATCGCATGTGTGAAGAGGTTGATGACAGTGGACGAGGCGAAAGAGGTATGTAGAGACCGTAGCGTTTGGCGCTCCGTTCTCTCTGACTACCCCGCTAGGGATCAAGCGTGAAGCTAGTTCAGTTTTTTTAGTTTTAAAAATAACCAACACCGCCTCAATATCATTTAAAGTATTTAAAAATAAACTCATTTATCCACTCCATATAAAAAAATAACAAAATAGCCATAGAAATTTAAAATAAGCTTAGTCTTTTAACTCTATAGCAAATCAACCTACAAATAACCACTTCTGGAATGTGAACCACTGTATATAAACATAGGAAATGTGAAATGGGCTTAAGGAAAAATGAAGCTGATATAATTCACTTGCGGTTGATAATTTTTCTTATTATTATAATGATATTTTTTTTGTATTATACACTTTCATTTATTTTCTAGTAAATTAAATAAATTATGTAAAAAAAGTAATTGAAAAGGTTAAAATCAAAAAATAAAATCGTTAGGCGTAGTGTAACCTGGGTTGACTGGATGGTAGCACATCTTATTAATTGTATTGTTACCAGAACTAAAGTGTACCAAATTTGAGCTGAATTGAATGAACACTAGGTTATCTTTGCCTATCTCGCTATATGTAGAATACAGCGTAAACTAAAAAAATCGGTTAAGTACGAGAAGGGCTCCCCCCAATTTCAAGATTGCAGGTAGTACAATTTATAAAAGTAAACAAACTTAAGTTTGAGGACATATCCACTCGTTTTGTATGAAGTGAACTACAAATATAAGTTTGTAACAATCATTTCCACGGGAATTTTATACAAAATGCAGTGAAATCGATGCATAAATGTGTATCTTGTGGTTGCGTTTACTTGAAAAGTTTGATTTTTTTGGACTCCAAGGGACTGCATAGTAGGGCATGGTAGTGTCGCTCGCCAAGTCGAGCGCGAAGCAAATGTACTTCGCATAGGCCTAGAGAGCTGAAATTGGACTGAGGGCCTAACCACTTTAAAGCCCACATAAAAAAATCTATTAAATAAAGGAACATTGAAGATTTGGTGTACCTGGTGACCCTGATAAAAAACTGTAAGGGCCCAGCCAAGCCATTATATAAAAAGATATCGAATAGTACCTTTGCAAAAATTATCCAGCGTGGTGGTAGTTCCCGAAAAGGATCGCACGGCAGTGCTTTACTTTGCGCTCGACTTGGCGCAGGCACTGCCGTGCCCTCAGATATAGGTCAACGTAATCTTATGTAACTTATTGACCTAAAAATAACTACTTCCGGAATGCGACCACTCTGTATATAATTTAGGAAGTGTAAAGTGGGCTTCAGGAAACGACATACTGACACAATTGCTCTGCGGTATATTATATTTCAATACATTGTATCAGTAATTACATAATATATGACATTTCTTTACATTAGGCTGTCGTGGCGACTGTAAACGCGACGGTTGTAGGTTCGAATCCCACTCTGTGAAATGGAATATTAAATATTTACATTTTCTCGCTGTGGTAACGAAGCAAAGGCGTTTAGTTCCGCCACTCAAGAGGTAATGGCTCAAGGATACGACGGAAAGTAGAGGGCGGAAGTGTCTTATATGGAAACGGAGTGTCTTAACACTAGGTTACCATTCCCTCTGTATACCCTACCCCTTTAAATAAATTCGTCTTCTGTAGTACCTACAACTATAAAAGTTTAAGCATAGCAAATTTTTTATAAGCATTTTCTATACTTTAAGTAAATGAACAATTTTATTATAATACTAGCGGACCCGGACGCGGCTTCGCCCGCTTAAACTATACGAATGCTTATCTATATATATAAAAGGACATGTACCTGACTGACTGAGGTAAGACGCACGCGTAGCCGTAACCGCTGATGGTAGACACGTGAAATTTGAACATATATTTATTTTTATAATCTAGACATCCACTAAGAAGGGATTTTGAAAAATTTTAATCCTAAAGGGATGAAATAGGGCTTGAAAGTTTGTATGGATTTTTTTTTTAAATCGGCACCGATTTTTATAAAATTTGAAATTCAGACTCTTAAAAAAATTTATTGAACACGTGTTTCATGGTTTTTTTAGAATTCACCCCCTAAGGGTGCAAATAAGGGGTTGAAAGTTTGTATGGAAAAATCTTTAAATCGCCACCGATTTTTATAAAAATTGAAATTCAGACTCTTAAAAATATTTCATTGAACACGTGTTTCATGGTTTTTAAGAGTTCACTCCCTAAGGGTTCAAATAAGGGGTTGAAAGTTTATATGGAAAAATCTTTAAATTGCCACCGATTTTTATAAAAATTTAAATTCAGACTGTTAAAAATATTTTATTGAACACGTGTTTCGT
>JAAIXJ010000389.1:239996-254830 GCA_013403705.1 Heliconius hermathena | reverse complement strand
AATGTTATACAGTAAACTATAATTTCAATCTAGATGAAATGCTAAAAGTGACTATTATATTCATTTTCATAAGGATCAATATCAAATTATAGAAAATACATACAACAAAAACCCGATAAATATAAAGTAAATTAATTAAAATGGTTACTTGTTGTTACTGTGTTACTTTGCTCAAGCTTCAGAGATAAATATGGTATGTGTATTGCGGACTTTTTTAAACATTATTTAAAGGACAATATTTTTGTAAAATATTATTTTTATGTATCTCATAAGGTTGAGTCGGCGCACGCCATGTATGCGTTAAGCAAGCTCATTTTGGGTGACGTTTTCTTATAACAACAAATAAACTTTGCAAACCGTTGCTTAGCAACGGTCGGTTGTTATTAACATGGCAGAATAAATTGCCTGTCAAATTAAAAAGTATTTTAATATATTAGTATATATCGACAATATTACAAATATGAGAAAAAAAAGTAACCTATGTTCATCCAAAGACCCTTAAGTATCTCTATATGAGTATTTTATTACAATTGAATTAGCGGTTTGACCCTGATTGCGTAAAAGACAGACAGACAGACAGACAGACAGACAGAGTTACTTTCGAATTTATAATATAGGTATGGATTAAGCTTGTGTTAAGGTTAAATTTTTATGACATGTATTATTGAGATAGTAATTTAAAATGACGGGATCAATTAAGCTATGTCGAAATAAGATAAGGTCCATATATTGTTACTAAAAAAAAATTTAAGCTTAGACTACAGTCTGTAGTCTATGCGAAGTTGCGGCCTGTCTAGGACGCAACTTCACATGGGTGTATGTCGATATTAATGTGTTATTAGTGTGTTGTATTCTATCTATACGATGATATATTTTCTATCTATATATTTTTTAGTTTCGCGTTGTATCCCGCACAGAGCAGGGAAGCAGAAAGAATCTAGTGCTAAGACATTCCGTTCCCCATTAAAACACTGTCGTTCCCCACTTTCAGCCGAATTCTTAAGACATTGCGTATTGAGTAGCGAAACTCGCAAGGAAATGGAAATATTAAATGTCCCCGCGTGGCTACATAAATATATTTTTCTCATTTGCATGACTTTCGTGATCTAATAATATTATCATTTTCAAGACAAAATCCATTGATAGCTAAAGTTTCAGCCAATTTAATAAAACATTTATCTTGTAGCAATATTGTCGCATGCGATTCTTTATATTGAAATAAGTTTTTTATTTGTGAACTGATTGTAAAAAAACGAAACAATATTTTTAGGTAAGCTTGCTAGATTCTAATAGGGACAACTGCAATTAGATCGGTTTCATAGTATAGCGTGAACAAACTCACAGACAAACATAAAAAAAATTAAAAAAATATATTTGGGTACAGTAGTAGTAGTACATTAATAAAGGCCTCTCATATTTTTTATTATTATATATATCTTCCATGTACAGACAAGGATCCGTTACGATTTTATTATAAGTGTAGATTTCATTACTCTGTGTGGGAATCGAACCCACAAGTCACACCGTTGTGCCCTTGGGTGAACACGCACTCATCTCATGATTTGTTATAAATCAGCTTCACGTCACGTCACACCTAGCGTTAAAACACTCCGTTCCCCACTTTTCACCAAACTTTGGAGGCATTGCGTGTTGAGTGGCAGAACTTAACGCCGTGCTATGCTTGGACACCAGAGAGAATAAATTATAAAATAAATTTAAATAACCATTTCTTTCCCTCGGGTGGGGATCGTAAACCTACAACCAGTCGCATTTACAGTCATACTTTATGCATCTGCGCCACGACCGGCCTTTGATGATGTGTTATATATAACTATTATCTACGTACATATAATATATTCATTTGTCCACGGCGACAAGGCCGCGGGTAAACACTAGTGAAATATTAAAACGGAAATGATTAATTTAAAGCGATACATATAGCGCAGTGGTTGAAAACACGCGATATAAAGATTCTTTGTTAATATACACGCACTTATTTACGTAATTATTTAAATTGTGGTGTAGGGACTTTTGAAATAGGAAATATTGTGATGAATATCTGGTTTTTTTGTCTTTTAATTCTGCAATTGAGGCCGTTGCGGTGCAGGGGTACATGTGTATGACTGTTTGTGGTTTTTATTTCTACTAGGGAGAATGAAGTGTTTAATGTTTTCTTTTGCTCCCTCTGGTACGTGGCCAAGACCAGCGTGTAGTTCCGCTATTCAACACGCAATACAGTCTAAATACTAGGTTACCTAGCCTTTACGTGCGGCATACAACGTGAAGCAAAAAAATCTGAAAGATCAGGCGTTTTGGCAGTGTATTATTTATATGAAACAAAACAGATGAAATAAAGCAAAAAAACATCTTTTCATTTCTTTCTGCTTAGTAAGCAAAAGGAACCTAATGTTGAAGCACACCGTTACTTTACAACTAAGTTTCAAGATATTGCATATTGAGTTGCTAAACCTAACGCCGCGCTTTGTCTTGTTACTAAGGCAAGCGTTTGTCTTGTTACTAAAGCAAGGCGTTTTGGCAGTGTATTATTTATATGAAACAAAACAGATGAAATAAAGCAAAAAAAAACATCTATTCATTTTTTTCTGCTTAGTAAGCAAAAGGAACCTAATGTTGAAGCACACCGTTACTTTACAACTAATTTTCAAGATATTGTATATTGAGTTGCTAAACCTAACGCCGCGCTTTGTCTTGTTACTAAGGTGAGGAATTGAAAATAACTTTTTCCCCCAAAATCGAACCTACAAGAGTCGCGCCTATAGTCAGTCGTAGCTTCGTATTTTTATAAATTCTATTATTTAATTAATAATTAAAATTTTATATTATGTATTTATATTGTAAAAAAAGTCATTAAAGTTACATCTTGACCCAGATACAATTTTTTTATTATACATTACACGGTGACATTAAAAAAAATAAAACTGCAACAATTTGAGCGCGTCGTGAGAAGATTTTACGTAAGTTTTTTATGATTATTGTAATTTGTAAGTCGCAAAGATGAAGAACCTTAGGCATGAATGCATTTATTTTAAACTATATAAAATATTTTCGTCCGCGGAGTGATGGTGAAGGGGCACAAGCTTCTTCCCACTCGAGGAAATTCAATTATTCTTATTTTCATTTCCTCGCTATGGCAACGAGGCAAAGCGCAGCGTTTAATTCCGCCACTCAACACGCAATGCCTCCAGAACTCGGCGGAAAATGGAAAACGAAATTGTCTTAATGGGAACAGAGTGTTACTAGGTTCCCAGGCTCCCTCTACCTATCCTGCTATCTGGATACTGCGTGAAACCAAAACATACTTCTTTTATTATTGACTGACCGATGGACAGCGTACAGGCGAACTGCGCGGCGTAGAACACTGAAATTTTGGTTTTTAAGTTTTATAACTCATATAAACGTATGTTTTATTATTTTTTTATGGTTCCGTATCTGAAAATATTATATTATTATATAAAAACGGAACCCTTATAGCATCACTTTGGTTTCCGTCTGTCAGGAACGTTTATCTCGAGATCACGTGGTACGATCAAGCTCGAATATTATTACCAAATGTTCTAGTCTACGGTCCCTTCGAGCAAGAATAAATCAAGCTCCTAAGTCAATACAATCAAAAGATATGCATCGATTGGGCCGCATTTTGAATGAAATTTGACGCGTAATCTAAACCTATAGGTGACTTCTCTCCTGTGGACCTACAACTATGAAATTTATTTATCAGAGATGATAAATAAAAATATATATGTGTTTTGCCAGAGGTAGAAAATAAAATTAATTTATTCCACCGAATAGAAATCGAACCCACGTACACACACACAAACCACTACTTCCTAGCGTACATGCGTACAACTGGACCAAGTGTACCTATTGACTAACAGGTGTATGCAAACAAGTGAACAATATAGTATTAGAAATATTTGATTAGGTCTAATTATTGTATTCATAGCGACAGGTATTGGTAATTACATAAAAAGTCTAGACCAGACTGAAAGGGGAAGTAACGCAATCTACGCGTGAGAATATCCCAAGTTAAGTCAAGTTTATTGTGAACTGACAATGATTTTTCCTTTGTACCTCAGATAAAAAGTATACAAGGAGGCTATAGGTTCGATGCCACTAATGGTTTGGGTGCTTTTTCTAGTTTCACATTTTATCCCTAGCGGGATGGCCGAGAAAAGTAAGTGCCAATCGCTACGGTTTCCGAATTCCATTTACATCTCTTCATGACTTCAACATGACCTCCGAGGTTCTTAATGTGTTTTACGTGAACTTCCTAAAGAATTTGATTGGTACACGCGCTTATCTCGAAAAGTGGTTGGTTTTGGATAGTCTATCCATCGAAGAATAAAATATGTAATTCGTTATTAGTTCTTGAAAAATATCCTTCGTTTAAAGAATACTTTCGGCATGTCTTTGAGGTAAGTCTAGGCGCAGGTGCACAAGTCTTTGACTGAAAACGCGACTGGTTGTGGGCTCGATCCCCACTCGGAGAAATGAAATATTTATTTAAAAAATATATTTTCTTTACTTCGATGTCTGGTGTAGAGATAAAGAACGGCGTATTTGGAGACGTTGACTGGCGGAACCTAACGCTGCACATTGTAAAACCGGATAAAAAAACTTGAAAGTGCAAAATCGAACCCACAAGTAGCGTATGTAACCGATATACCGTGAGACAAGACTTTTTATTTGCACTAGTAATTTAATTATTTAACAATAGTTTTATCTTAGTAATAAATCTTAATTTACGCGATGGGACTTGAACCTCCACTTGTTGAGTAATTCTGCTAAGTACATAGAGCAATTGTGCCATATGTATGGTGTAGTCCATATATCAGGGTAGAAAGAGGGGACCTAGGCTTACGACACCTTTGTTGCTTATTTGTATTCAAATGAGTGACGGAGTTCTACGCCACATTTGGTCACTTTGTTTTGAATCAAATCCAGAGCCATCGTTTACAGTTACACGGTACGTTGATACGATTACGATGACACTATAATAGCTATAACTATATATTATATATTTTTTTCTTTATTTTCTTTTATTGAATAATTATTAAATATTAAATTTGAAATTATTATTTAAGAACAATAAGCTTTTAGGTAAAATCGAATTTCGGCGTCTTTGATTTATTTAAAAAGGCCTATTGTTAAGATACTGCGTACTCATCTTATTCAACTGGAGAAGTTCTGTAGTGAGTGAGTTCTGTATGAGTTCCGCTACTCAACACGCAATGTCTCGAAAATTCGGCGGAACGTGGGGAATGGAGTGTCTTAACACTAGGTTCCCTCTGCTTACCCTGCTGTGTGTGGAATATACCGTGAAGCTGATTTTTTTTAATATTACAAAGTTGTATGTGCTAATCTCAGTAACTATTGGTTCCAATTCAAAAATTCTTTCTGTGTTGGATAGTCCATTTATAGAGGAAGGCTATAGGCTATATTACAAAACTTTAGGTCAGAGTTAAATTTGTTGTTGCGTTTTATATACAAGGTAGACAGAGTTACAGGTAAAAATTAGTCTCTCATATTACAAAAAGAGCTAGTTAAAAGATGATTTATCTGACCAATTATGTTGTAAATGCTTTACTTGGCACACACCGTGGGACACCAAGTGGCCCCTTTGTGATAATTGGGCGAAAAATTGTTTTTTTTCACATCACCCTTGCATTAGCCAATCTAATTATATGCGTCGAGATGGACAGATATGAGGAACTATTGTTACTATATTATGTATGTAAATTTGGGGCATGGTGGCTTGCGTGTATGACTATGAACGCGATGGTTGTGGGTTCGATACCCACTTGGGAGAATAAATTATATTAATTATCTAGTCAAAACTTAATTATCTAGTCGTGAAAAGACAGCGTCGTGTTAAGTTTAGTCACTGAAAACGTGATGTCTAAAATATTTGGCAATGCGTGGTTTTGCCTACCCTGCTATATGCTGGTTACAGAAAAAATATGAGGCCATCGTTAAGTAGTAGGTACATTGTCTGACTATAAGCGCAATGGTTGTAGGTTCGATTCCCACTTGAGGTAATTAATTATTTTCATTTCCTCGCTTTGATAATAAGACATAGCACGGCATAAAGTTCTGCTACTCGAAAATTGAGGCAGAGCATGGGGAACGGGGTGTCATTAACACTAGGTTTCTTCTTCCACACTTTGCTGTATGGGGGAAACAGCGTGAAGCTATTTTTATTTTATTTATTTGGATTTTGTATTAAAACTGAAGGTAAAAAATGTTGTAAACGTAACTTTTGAAAGGGCCATTATTTTATAAACAAGGGCGTTGCAAACAACATTGACATGGTTTCAGCTCATCTTCACTATCACTCTTATGCAATAATAACTGTCAGTTTGTGTAGTGGTTACTGCGCAAACTTTTCGACTTCTGAGGGGTAACTTAAACCATGTTCCCTGCACCCCATAAAGAAACATTCCCGAGGAATATCTCAAGGAAGACATCAGTTAATTCCAATGACAGTCAATATGGTTTCCTCTATTAATCGGTGATCCTCCAAATAAAGTAGAAACTGGCTATTTGTTATGCATTAAGTCACTTTGATATGTGATAGTAGCCAGTAGTTCCGATATCCTCGCTTATCTTCAGGATCGAATTTGATAAGAGTGGATAGGAAATAGTAACATAGTAGTCCCAGCTACGCCTATTGAGCAAGAGTGTCGAAATAAACGCGTGCATGAAGCACATGCACGAAGCTCTGTTGTGGTGGAAATGTGGTGTGGTGGATTTTTTTCCGGATCTCTCGTCTTGTGGAAGACAGCGTTCAGGAGATCGTCTTTTTTCACCATTATCTTTTCACAGATTTAGCGATATGCTCGTATCGTCTTATCGGATTTTGCTCTGACAATTTTCCACTTTAAGGTCCTAGAGGCTCAGTAGTACTTCCTTTTTAAGATTTTTAAATTCGGATCCCTAGTGACCAGTGTCTCAGGCCAGATTTGGTATAAATATATCAAAAATATAAGATTTTTGACAATTTATATAAAAAATTAAATGACTAATAGTCTATGTATTTGTAGTAAATATCCCACAATTTTGCATAATTTGTAATCACTTAGTAATACGTACGTACGCACTAAAGATAACTGTAATTATATCTAGAATAACAATTGACAGTTTTTTACTTCTATTCTACACGAGGCCTTTGTTCTACTAGACTAGTGAAGTTGACATTTTTTTTTATAATTTTCCCACTGACTTGATTTGTTTGACCGTAACTGCTTGGAGAATAAGTTATAAATCAGTAAAATGAAGGTAGTGAGTTCGAATTCTTTTTTCGCCAACTTGCTAAAATAACTTAAACATTTTTCTTTTTTATAAAAAACTAAATAAAAAATAATAATTTTGGCGTTGATTTCCGCTACCCAACATACAACGTTTCGAATATTCGGGGGAAAATGAAGAACGGGACCCGAAACGGGTATCAGATCCACGCTATACAAAATATTTATTTGTCAATAGTTCCAGGTGTTATCTAGAGTATATTCAATTATTTTTGCTCGCCGGTTCTAGTGAATGGCGTCGAACTCCGCCGCTCAACATCTAGTGTGAGTGAGGTTTCTTCACTAGCATACAGCGTAAAGCTCAAATGAGACTCAAATACGTGTATCAGGCAAATCGATCCGTAACTTCTGCAATGATTTTGAGTATTTCTATTATAATTCAAATTCAAAATATTGTTTAATCACTTTTTGACTGTTGCGAATGTAACTTTTCGAATCTGGATACGGATACGGATACTAGTTTCGGTTTCGGTGTCGGATATAATAATATTTGGGATTCTCCTTTATTTGTCACTGATATAAGATTTTTGAGAATTTATCTTTTTAAAGAATATGTTGTTTATTTTTCTAGTAACAATAGATCTTTGTATTTAATGCGCAAATCTTAGCGCAAAATAAACTATAAAAAAAATCTTTTTTATTTAAGATTATCCTAATCCGTTTATATCAGATTCGGTTACGGTTACGAATAGTTTTTTACTTCGGATATCCGACTGTATCGGTTACCGATACGGTGCTTTGAAGCCCTTGTTGCTACCACCAGCTCAGAAGGCAGTTCTTCTGAGAAAAATCAAAAATAAATTCATATACTTTATTACGTGTATAATTCTTTTTGAAATAATTAAATAAATTATATTTTATACAAGTTTTACAATAAAAGATTATTTCTAGACAATAAACTAAAGATATTCTTTTACAGATTATTTTTTTTTGTAAATAAAGAAACATGTCAGAAGCAAAGCTGTGTGGCGTATCTATGGGGACCATAGGACTCATTGCGGTACTTCTATATATAATAGATGTATCGACAGCTGTAAGTATTTATATTTTGTTTAAAGTAGTGAAGAGTCTAGTGGAATATCTATATTATTTTTGTTTTACTATATTTTTCAGTATCACGCTATATTCTTGAAGGAAGGTTGTCTTAAGATATCTTGCTCGCCATGCGCTGCCCACTTTTCGTGACATGTTGTGTTGAGTAGTGGAATTGTGTTTTGTCTTGTTACCAGAATGAATAAATGAAAATATATCATTCCCCCAAGTGGAAATCGAATCAACAACCGTAGATAGCATTATAGTAACTCAAGACGCAATATCTAATTCGAGCAAAAGGTGCAGTCTTGATACTCATCGTGCGTGAAACATTTTTTTCTCCCACGGAGAGTCGAATCCGCAACCAATAATTTCTAAAAATAATAATATAATAATTACACACTGTAAACATTTACTCAGAAAAGGTACTAATTGATATAATTTTATTTTAATTATACAGTTTACGATTTAATAATTTCTAACATAATTACTTAATACAATGGGATGTTATTAAATAATGATAAAATCAAAAATAATTAAACGCTTTCGTGGCACATTAGCAATGTCTAAACGATGGTTATAACTTCAATTTTCACTTAGAGGAACATTTATGATGTATTTTTTTAACTTCACGCTGTATCCTGCATATAGGGAAACGAACCTATAATCGTCATGTTTATAATCAGAGGCTGCGCGACTACACCACAATGGCCTCAATAATGTATGTGTGGTGCGCGGGTGAAGCCGCAGGAAAACGCTAGGAATTAATAGAAATTTGGCTATACTAATTAAAAAATAATGTTTTTTCCAGGCATTAGACGGTTATATACCGGGGGAAGACTATCCTGTGTATGAGGAAGTGCCAAAAGGCCTATCGTTTACTTGCGATGATAAGATACCAGGATACTATGCGGATCCCGAGACTCAGTGTCAGGTATGAAATATTTTAAATTATAGTTAATGATGTACGGTAGCACAGTGGAACATAGTCTGACCGTAAACGGAGAGGTTGTGGCTTCGGAACCCATTAGGGGGAATGAATGAATTAATTTAATTTTTTCTTTCTGCTAAGACAAAGTGTGATAATGGGTTCCGCTACTTAACGCGCAATGTTTTGAAACCGAACAGAAAGTAGAAAAAGAAATTTGACACTAGGTTCTCCGTGCTTGTTTTGTTATATGCGGAATACAGCGTGAATTATGAAAAAATATTAAAACTATAACCTTCGTGACGCAGTATAGCAATGTCTGCAGTGTAATAATTGAGAGTTCGATCCTATGGGAGTTATATTCAAATTATTTAAATTTTCCCGCCATGATAAAATAAAAAACAGTTTTGAGTTACGCCGTAAAACATGTCGTCTCTTAAAACTTAGTTAAGATTGTTTTAACACTAGGTTTTCAGGGGAGGGTAGTTGACCCGGCTTAAAGCGTAGAGCCAAAAAAGTGTATATGTAAAATTGTAACACTTAATAGACAGAACCTATTTGAGCGAGATTTTTTAAATAAACGATTTTTTTGATGGAAATAAATATCATGATTAGCGTTATTTAATAAATTTTAAATTGAAAAACAAACAGTATTTCAATTATTAAATAAAAATAAATAAAATAAATTAGCTTCACGCTGTATCCCGCACACAGCAGGGTAGGCAGAGGGAACCTAGTGTTAAGACACTCCGTTCCCCACTTTCTGCCGAATTCTGGAGGCTTTGCGTGTTGAGTGGCAGAACTCAACGCCGCGCTTAACGTCGACACCAGAACGAAGAAATGGAAATATAAATTTAAGTAAATATTTCATCTCCTCGAGTGGGCATCGAACCCACAACCAGTCGGTTTTGCAGTCACACCTCGTGCCGCTGCGCCACGACTGGCCTCAATTTCAATTATTAATATATTTTTATTTATTTTGTATTATTTCTGTTACAGGTATGGCACTGGTGCGTGCCCGGCATCGGAGGGAACATGATGTATTCATTCCTATGTGCCCCTGGAACTGTCTTTAATCAGCAGACGAGAGTATGCGATTGGTTCTTCAAGGTATGTCTTAAAAATATACGATAAATATTAGAACAACGAGTAGATAGTGTTGAGTGGACGCTTTAGTCCATGAACTATTTATTAATTTCTAGTACATAATTGTTTATACATCTAAATTAGACTGAGATGGCATTCGTCTGTCAGTTGACATAATTATTACACCCAACTACCGCCAAGTATTTCTTAATTGCCGCGCGTACTGCCTTGGTGTGCTGTGTTTGAAACTCCAAATTTTTATGAATGATTCCCAGTTTGTAGAAAGTTTCCAATCGTTCCCCTGAACGGAATCGAACCTGCAATCATCGCGTGTACAGTTAAAACAACGTTAATATACGCGATTTTATACATTAGTTATTTAATATTTTTCAGGTGGACTGTCCAAATGCCCCTGCATATTATGGAGTGAATGAGGATCTTTACAAAGACGAAGCGGGCAACTACATAGCTGGGAAAAAGTAGATCATAATTTATTATAAATAAGAAAAACTTAGCATTAATTAGTACAAATTATAAGTTACCAATTGAAGGACTGACTTAACTGACACAACTGACATTTAGACTTATAAAATATTTATTTGACTTTTTCTTTAATACATTTCAGATTTGCTCATTATATTGTTTTATAATTTAGGAAGATATTGTTCTATATAAAATTTAAACGATTTTATCCAAGCCTTAGGTAGGAAAATAAGTATTTTTTGAAAATTATTTAGAGATGGATATTTTTGAGACCATATTGTAAGAAAATAATAATTAATGCTTAGGAAAATATGTTTGCTCATTTGTACGAATTATAGAATACTTACTTAAGTAGCCTTAAGTCACAAATACAGACGAATTTAAGATATCGAAGAGTTTAAAAAACGGAGTTCAAAATATTTTATTTTATTGATTTTGTATAGGGAATTATTTTAAATGAATTCTTCCATTCATAGTTAATATAATTATATTAGGTGCCTGACAAAATTTAATTGCAATTTTTTACTTTTGCAAAATAACTCTTTACTTAATGCGGAACTCAACCAAGCCGCATTTTATGTGACCGAAATGAAAATAATTAATTCTCCCGATTGAATCCACAATCATCGCGTTTATAGTAAGCTGTCTCACCTCGTGGCCTCAATAATTGAATAATATCAATAATAACTGATTTCAAGTTTACAAATAAGGCCAAAATCAAAACTGACTTAAAACTTAACAAATTTAGAGATAGAAGACAATTTTTTCGACGAAAAAGGACTGACAGAATAAAAGATAGACAAACAACTCGACAGACTTGAAAGGTCATTGTCAGAAGATCTGACTTTACGTATTATAAAAAATGTATAAATTACAATTCTGTAAAATGTTTTTTTTCCATTCTTAAAAAAATGTTTTTTAGGATTTTGTAAAGCTTCTTAATAAACAATTTTAAAAAATCTTGAAAGATAACAATCTCCTATGGCAGTCTTAAAAATATGAATCCCATTTTTTTTCTTTAAAAGTTGTTAGTATTAAAATGGTCTAACTTAATCATTAGGTAATAATACTTTTTCAATGCTAAAACAATATTCATCTTAAGTTTTAGCGCTTATTAAACGTTATAATTTTAATTTAAAATCCATTTTTACGAAAATATTTTTTTTTGTGTTCGTACCCAAAGGGTAAAACGACCGTCCGTCTGTCAGTCCGTATTTCACCAGGCTGTATCATAAGAACCGTAATAGTTAGACAGTTGAAATTTTCACAAAAGATATATTTCTTTTGCCGCTATAACAGAAAATACTAAAACCGGGATAGAGAAACTATTTAAGTGTTTGCCGTTTTTAAAGAGACTATATAAAACCGTTCGTGCGCGAGACCGACTCGCACTTGCCCAGTATTTTCTATTTATTTTATTAATAACATAGATTTTTTCCCTTTCAATAAAAAGCCGTAATTCAGCATCTTCTTCAGCAACTATAAAAGCTATAGTTATATATCTCCGTGGTGCAAGCCGCGGCATTAAGTTCCACCACCCAACACACAGTAAAATAGCAACTAATCAACCCGATCAAGGGCTGCAAGCATACGACGACGTCCTCTCGAGAAGCCATGTTGTGCATGTAATGTCTAAGGGGCAGTTTATCCTCTTCCCTCTGTAACAGGTGTCGCTGCAAAGATCAGTAGGGCTAACACCATTAACATCAAGTTCGAAAAAATGATGCACTAAAACAGAATATGTGCGTTTTATTGTATTATTTGATATATTCTTAAAATTTAAAGAATAATAAGTAGAGCCAAAATCGTTCTTCCCGTCTAAAAAAAGTTTTTTGTAGCTTTTTTTAATATTGTCTTTCTTTAAGATTTCTACAGTAAGTAAGTAGCTTTACTGCTTTTAGTAGTCTCATAAGGTAAATTATTAAAAATAAATCGTCAAACATTGAAACTTTCATAAAAAGAATATTATATATCATTATTTTTCTAGAAGTGAGCTAATAATTGTAAATATTTTTATTTTTGTATTAAAATGTCATAATTATTAATTAAAATGTGTTTTATTTTTTTCATTATACAATTGTTTTTTTTTAATTTTGGTAACCATTAACAATAAAAAAAGAATAGAAATGTGTTGTGGCGCAGACGCACAGAGAACCTACGAGTAGTTTGAAAATATTAAATATTTCATTTCGCCGAGTGCGATCGAACCCACAACTGCCGCGCTTACAGTAAGCGCTAACTTACACGATCTGGCCCCTTTGACATGACGGCCTGGATGTTTAACATCCAGAATTAGAACCTAGAACCACTAATCACACATACCAAAAATCTAAAAAAAAAAATCAGTTTCACGCTGTATCTCGCACACAGCAGAGTAGGCAGAGGGACACAAAAGGGTTCCCCACTTTCTGCCGAATTCTGGAGGCATTGCATATTGAATGGCAGAACTCAAAGCCGCGCTTAACCTTGACACCAGAGCGAAGAAATGGAAATATAAATTTAAGTAAATATTTCATCTCCTCGAGTGGGGATCGAACCCACAACCAGTAGGTTTTGCAGTCACACTTCGTGCAGCTGCGCCACGACTGGCCTCAAAAAAATCTAAATAATTTTAATTTAAATTAGATTTTAAGTAAATTAATAAGCTCGAAAGGAAAGTTTTAAATTAATGTAATTCTAAATTACTTATTTAGTGTTGTAATATTATATAGCTTGAGGTCATTGCGTTTCTATTACAAGATACTGGTAGCTGTTTGGTTGCAATGATTTATATCGCGGTTTTACGCGTTCAAATACTGGTAGATCGGGGCGCAGTGAGACAATTTGACTGTATACGCGGCTGTTGAAGGTTCGATTCTCATTCGGTTGAATTAATTATCTTTGGTTAGACCAAGCGCAGAATGAAGTCTCGAAAATATGGCGGAAAATTCAGAACGCATTGATAATTTTTTTCAGCTTCACGCTGTATCCCGCATAGAGCAAGATAGACAGGGGGTACGTAGTGTGTTTCCGTCGGAGACACAGCGTATTAAGGGGCGGAACTCAACGCCGCGCTTTACCTCGACACCAGAGCGAAGAAATGAAAATATAAATGTAAATAAATATTTCACGTCCTCGAGTGGGGATCGAACCCACAACCAGTCCCATTTACAATAACACTTTGTGCCCTATGCAGTGATTTAATACTAGTTTTCTTCTGTCCGCCCTGTTATATGCGGGATTTATTTACTAATTATTAAAACCCTGGTATAGACCACTATGGCACAGTGGGATAGCGTCAGTTTGTGAAGTTGACGAATGTGGGCTTGATCCCCGCTCGAAAGAAAGATTAAATTTAAATTATAAGCACATAGTAACATAGTGTTTTGATACTGTGTTTCCTCTGCCTAACCATCTATATGAGGAATTTTACTCGCGTCCTTTACTATCTCAGACACTTTAAATTAAAGGTACAGGTGCTTCCACTCGGTTCACCTTTGAACCTTTGTAGGATCAATTTGTTGTCCGTCGGTCTTACTTGACAGAAGGACTGTCAAGGTATTTTTTCTTAGGACCGAGTGAAGGTGTCGAACTTAAAAATATTAAATAACAAGGTGTACAGTCTCTTGGAGTACAGAAAATCACACTACTAAGTCAATACTAGATTGACTGAATGTAAACGCGGCAGGTTAGAGGTTCAATTCCCACTTAAGTCAATAAAATATTTAATATTAGGTAACGAGACAAATCGAGAATCGCGGCGTCGATTCCAATGATATGCTACGCCAATGTGTTGTTATATAGCCTTCCTTAATAAATAGACTATGAAAGGCAAAAATATTTGTTCAATTTAATCCAGTAGTTTTTGAGATAAGCGTATTAAACTGAACTAATCTTTAACTTTATAATATTAGTAATATATATATATATATATATATATATATATATATATATATATATATATATATATATATATATATATATATATATATAGAAAA
>JAAIXJ010000389.1:215900-239672 GCA_013403705.1 Heliconius hermathena | reverse complement strand
AAATTATAAATTTGTTGATAGATTTCTAAATGATGTTACAAACGAGTTTTAGAAAATTCTTTCACTTATCATGTTTAGTTTTTGGTATTTAATAAAAATATGTATTTAAAGAAATTTGAAATAAGATAAAAATAAAAATATTTTATTTTTTTTACATTAAAATAAAATTTAATCAAGCTAATTTCCTCTGTATCTTGCACACAGCAGAGAAGGGAGAGGGAATCTAGTGTTAAAGTACTTCTGTTTCTCAATTTCCGTCGAATTCTGGAGCCATTGTGTGTTTAGTGGCGGAACTCAACGCCGCGGTCTGCCTCATTAATAGGGCAAGGAAATTAAACTTGGGTGGGAATCGTCTTTACAGTCACACACAGTCCTGATCCACGCGTAGCCTCAGATAAATCTTATCATTTTTAAAAAACAGTCCTCAATGTAGAATATCTTAACTATATATTTTCCTCTTTCCATCTACATTAGACTACTTAAAAAAGATAAAAGACAAAAAAGACACAGATGCACGTAACACATATTTAAACCTGCCTAAATCTGTCATCTGCCATTGTCAAACACACACAGATTAAAAACTAGTAGTGATTTGACAGTTGATTTAATACAGATAATAAAGAGACGCTTACGTAAACAGTTGCGTAACACATTTTGCAATGACAGCGTAACCGGTCGCTCAAGGGCATAGCAATATTGGTTTCTCAACTGTCTCTTATCAAAATTACTTGATAAATTGATTATAACTATTATTAAAGAATAAATTGTGTAAAATTTGCTTTTTAAACAATTATTTTCTAGGTTTAGATGCACCTTAATTAATAGTATTTGTAGATTTTCTCAATCTAGTGTTTAGACTCTGTTCTTTGTTTTGACACGAATTCTAGACGTCGTACGTTCACTAGCGGAACTCAATGTCGCGTTTTGTTTTGTCTGGGCAGAAAAATGATAAGAAGTTGCAATGAATGGATTTAATATGAGTTAAGTGCTCATTGACGTCTCTGAGTGGGGCTGTGAAAATGTAATTATTATTAATATCTGAAATATCAACTATTACAGAGAAAATCATAATTATTGCATTTATTTTAGCTTCATATTTTCTATGTATAATTTTTGAGACATTGTGTGTTGAGTAGTGGAATTCAACACTGCACTATGTCTTCTTACCAGGACAAGGAAATAAATTAAAAAAAACCAAAATGGGAATAGAACCCACAACCGTTGCTTTTACAATCGTCAACGGCCTCATCTTTACTCAGCTTCATTATTGCATTATGCGTGATTATAATTAATTATGATGTATTTTCCATGACACGTCCTTGTATCAAAAAGCTATAAAATTGTTGGTCTTCTCAGAATTCAACATATTTTTTAATAAAACAGGTATATTTACCGTTGTGTTTCATATTGAATGTATGTTGTCGCAGTGCAAGTGTGCAAGGTAGCAGAATGAATAAGATGTTTGTGGATTCGGTTTCCACTAGAGCTTAATACGTTCATATAAAAAAAAATCAGCTTCACGCTGTGTCCCGCATACAGCAGGGTAGGCAGAGGGAGCCTAGTGTCAAGACACTCCGTTCCCCACTTTCTGCCGAATTCTTTATGATTTATGATTTTCANTTCCCCACTTTCTGCCGAATTCTGGAGGCATTGCGTGTTGAGTGGCAGAACTCAACGCCGCGCTTAACCTCGACACCAGAGCGAAGAAATGGAAATATAAATTTAAGTAAATATTTCATCTCCTCGAGTGGGAATCGAACCCACAACCAGTCGGTCTTAAAGTCACACTTCGTGCCGCTGCGCCACGACTGGCCTCACCATATTCGCTATCGTTCATATAATTGAACGGAATTCGAATCGGAATCGAACTCACAATCTCTAGATTACAGTCAACATTAGCTGGTTTTAATATGATTTTATAATATAATTTTATAACCAACGTAACATATTAAAACTACATTAGTTTACAAACATTTATAAATAAATACATTGATACAAAATATGTCTCAATTATAAGCTTACTTAACTTTACACGTATATTCAAGTTCTTGTTCACATCTAAACTAAAAAAAAACTAAAAATAGGCATATAAACGTATACTCATAACATAAACATAGCTTCAATTATAAAACACAAAAAATAAAAAATACATTAAAAATGTTTAATACTTAAAATAGTTAAACATTAAAAAAAACAGAATAAATTTAAAATTTATTAAATATAATATTTTTTTTTTAATTTTATTCTTGTAAAAATATAGAGACGTTTCAAAACTTCACGTTTTGTATAAACAGAGAAAACCTAGCATCAAGACATCATGTTGAGTATCGAAAATTAACGCTGCGATTTATCTTATTAAAAGAAAAAAAACTAAGTCGACTACCTCGAGTCAATATCAAACTCACAACTATCGCACCACAACTAAAAAAATCTAAAATAAAATAAAAATATTCTATAGTAATAATAACAAATGAATCTGGGACTATACGATTTAAATCTGTAAATAACCACTGTGCCTCCAAGTCGAGTAAGGTATTGACAAATGGTTACCACATGCTCTGCTCCAATGCCTATTTGAGGCAGATGAAATGTATGCAATTGGTACCTAACCTGTAGTAAACCGATCATTCAATTTAGTTACGAAAAGTACTTGCAGTGCAGTTTTTAAATTAGATTTTTAGTACTTTAATTATAGTCAGTATAATAATAAAGTATTGGCTAAAACCAGTCGTGGTGGGGCACAAGAGTTTGATTGTAAAAGCGACAGGTTGTGGGTTCGATTCCCACTCGAGGAAATGAAATATTAAATATTTTCATTTCCTTGCTCTGGTAACTAGGCAAAACGCGGCGTAGACTTCCGCCACTCCACACGCAATGCGTCTAGACTTCAGCAGAAAGTGGGAACGGAAGTGTGTTAATGGGAGCAGAGTGTCTTAACGCTAGGTTCCCAGATTTTGTGCAGGGGCTGTGTGCGGGATGCAGCGTGAAGCAAAAACGCTACAAAAAATTAATCGAGAAAATTTAAATTGACTTTTGGAAATGAAATTTTTGAAATGAACTGTTTAAAATGATGAATTTCAAGTTAACTGCACACTGTATCTCGCATATAGTAAGGTAGTCAGAGGAAACCTAATGTGAAGAGAAGCCGTCCCCAATTTCTACTCAACTTTCTAAGCATTGTATAATGAGTGGCGGAACTCAACCCCGCGATTTGTCTTTCTTCTTACCAGAGAGACTTAATGAAAATAATTTATTTCGTTGAGAAATAGAACGAACAACAGTCGTGTTTACACTAGTGCCTCTACTAACATACAATTTTTATGCTAATCTGGGTAAAAGAAACACCGTATTAATATCATAACTGCTACAGAGTTACTGTCTCGAGGTCTTCAATAATTCGTGTCTAGTTAATATGTACATCAAAGATTTTTTAGTTTCACTCTGTATCCCGTATACAGCAGGATAGGAACCTGGGTACATAATGTTAAGATACTCCATTCCATTGTATTATGATCAACTATTATAATATTTGTCACTAACAAATATTATCAAAGTATTACAAAATCAACAATAGCCATGAGTTTAATTGTATTTAACTAAAACGACTACTTTCACTAAGTTACGCAAAAGTAAAGCAACCGACGCGCGAACCGAATGCTTAAATACTATGAAAACTAATATTATTGCTGCTGCCTACTGATGATCTAAAGTAAGGAAATACATACATTTCTATGTACAGGAAATACTCTGGATTTTAGGCTAGATTTTTTATTTTTTTCAGATTCACGGGTTTATCCAGAATATAGTAGAGTAGACCTAGAACCTATTGACAAGGCACTCTGTTTCCCACTTTTCACCCTAATTCAAAACATTACGTGTAGAGTAGCGAACTTTAACGCCGCGTTTTGTCTTGCCAGAGCATGGAAGTAAAAAAATCCAATAAAAAAAAATCCAATAAAAAAAAATCTTATTTCACTCGAAACGGGCTCGAACCTACAACTATGATGCTTAGAGTCAGTCAATCTTTTTTAAAACCAGCCTGGTTTAAAAGTTTCAAGTTTCAATTTAATCCTATAATCTTGTCTAGGTCTGCATTTTCAATAGAGGTTAATCTAATACAGGCAGGACGCGATTTATATACCTACTACTAAATAGTAAATATGAACACTCATATTCTGTTGCTTAGGTGACTACAATAGTATGATATTATCGAGCTGGTCTGATGATGGAACGAGGATCCAAATGGTAAAACTCTTCAGAGATTACTAGTAAGCTCGATTTTGGAGTTCGAGCTTACATAATTAATAGTTTTCAGAACATTCTACAGCACTTGCAGCACCTGATACAGAAAACCGTTCCTCGTTCTGGTGGCAAAATAAAACTGATTAAGTTCCATCACTTAACACACAATATGTCGGAAAAAGAGCGGTGCATCAGGAAATTATTAGGTTACAATGTGAAGCAAAAAAAATGGCAAACTTAAGAATGATGAAATATATAATATAAGCTAAAAATAAAACTTGAATTGGTGACAACATTGAGGATGTCATGAAGATGCTGTAACTAGAATTAATGTCATTCTCATCATAAAATATGAACAATAACACTAACACGACGTAATATTATTTAATTTGTATAGGGAACCAAGTGTAAGAAACACATCGTACCCCACGCAACGCCCAGTTTTCAAGACGATATTGCATGTTTACTGGCGTATCTCAATGCTATGATTTGTCATGTTACCAAAGTGACAAAATAGAAAATACTGAATTCCTCCGAATGGGAATCGAATCTACAGCCATCGCATTTACAGTCGCACGCTGTGCCGCTGCGCCACGACGGCCTCGATTATTATCTTCCATAGTATTTATTTTATGAATCATGTGAAAATATCTTGTATTTTTTTTTGATGAAAAGATAAGAAAATTATTTACATACGAGAACATCCGCTTGTACTACTTGAAATTAAACACAAGATGATAAATAAAGGCTAAGCACGCGATGGTCGTGGGTTCGAATTACACAAGAAATGTTTTATTCGACTTCGCAAAAAATATATTAGTCACATATTTTTTTAAGAGGTGTAATACAAGAAATTGAGAAAACTATATATATGATACATAAAAATAATATTGTTAAAAATAAATTTGTTTAGTTGATTGAGATTATGTTAAATTTCAATTTCATACTTTTGAACACATGAATTCCTAATTATGAACTTCTAACTGATGCATCTCAGCGCCGTGCGTGGTAAAACTACCAAGAAGAGGAACCGAAATGAAAATAATTAAAATATTATCATTTACCAGAGTATACTAGTGTAAAAACGTACACACACTCCACTGTTGACTTTCTGCCTCTTGCAAGGAACAAGTTAAAAAAAAACAATCTGCTTTGGATATTTTGTCTACGATGATGATACGCTATAATAGTTCTGTTTAGCTTCACGCTGTATCCCGCAAAGGGCAAGAAAGATACAATGAACATATTATTAAGGCGCACAGTCCAATACTCGAGATATTTCGCTGTGAGTGACGGGGCACAGCGCCGCACTTTATTTTCGCACTTTATTCGCCAGAGCGAGAAAATGAAAACAATTAATTTCTCCGAGTGAGAATCGAACCAACAACCATCGCGCTTACAACAAATACTTTCCTCTATGATATTCATCACACATACCTTAACTGACATAACTTAAAAAACATTTCTTAATTGACCATTTCACTAATAATGAACCAGAAGTAAAATTACAAATGAAAGAAAGTGTGTGTTTTTCTTTATACATATATATAAAATTTTAATTACCCTTATAACAATGTATCAACAATCAGATATACGAGTAATATGGAAAAGTGAATTATTGTGTTCTTCAAAATTATTATCTGTATAGGAAGTTTATTGTTTTGAATTAAATATGTAATGATGAAATTATAAGGAAATTGTACGAAAATTAAATGTATGCTTTACATTTGTCACGCAATAAGTCTTTAATTGACATTAAATAATATTATAATAAGAGGCCGCCGTAGCGGAACGGCACAAGGATGTGACTGTAACGCGATAGTTGTAGGTTCGATCCCCATTAGGGAGAATATAATTTATTTTATAATTAGTATTATAATATTTTAATTTCTTCGCTTAGGCGCCAAGGTAAAAAACCCGGTGTTGAATTCCGCCACTAAACTCGCAATGCCTCGAAAAAAACGGCGGAAAGCAGAAAACGGAGTATTTTAACACTAGTAATAATAATCTCTCTGCCTTTCCTGCTATGTTCGGAATACAGTGTGAAGCTGATAATGGGAAACTGAGTCAGGGGAAACGAAAGTGTCTTAATGGGAACGTAGAGTCTTAGTACCAGGATCCCAAGTTACCTCTGCCTACCCTGCTATGTGCGGAATAAAGTCAGACGCCTTACAAAATAATATAGCTGCATAAAAAATAATGCATTAAGCCACTTGATACGGACAATTGTAAAATTATCATTTTAAATTAATTACTTTTCACTTTTAAAATGCAATTATTCAAGTGTTGATTTGCTTTTATCGTTGTTTCTTTTTATGTTTTGGTAATTATTGAAAGTCGTCCTGGCGTAGGGGTAAAAGCGTGCGACTATAAACGCGGCGGTTGTGGGTTCCATTCATGGGAATGAAATATTTAATATTTTCATTAAAATCGCCAAAACTCCAACTCTTTTTAACTCAACTATATAGTTTCACTCAACTACATTAATAAAAATTCTAAAATTATGCATTATTGACGCCGTTATTACTCTGTTAAGTCATTAAAGTCTCACTGAGCAAAATATACGAGATAAAAGAGCTGTTGAGTTTGTTACCGGTAATGACTGTTCAAAGTGCTTACAAAACTATATTTAAATAAATAATATTTTGTAAATATTTAAATACATAATTGCAATTGTCAAATTGTTACTTTTTACTTTTTTTTACATAATAACCATATACAAAAGCAAGTTGTGTTTCTACTTTCGTGCTGGCTCTTAGCAGGATTGCCTTCTGAGCGGGTGGTAACGACATGTTTATTAGACATTTAAAACTGCTGGCATAAATCTGTTTAGAATAACATATAGTGTATTGTAGTGTAGTGTGCTCTTATTAATATAGTGGGCAGGGGAGAACATAGTGACTTATCACTAAGTTCCTTTATTATTTGTAAATAATTTTTATGAAATCATTTTACGAGGCCATTGTGGGGCAGTGACTATGACAAAGCCAGCGTTGAGCCCCGCCAAGCCCGCAAAGTGATGAATAAGTGAAGTTGCCTACGCTAAACCTAAAAATCTCTTAAAAACGAAATGAAAAATATAATACTCTCAATTAATGTCTCATAAATTTTTGAAAGAGATGAAGAAAGGAAGAAATGCAAGATCAGTGTAAATAGAGATATTAGAACAAGTGAATGAAGTGGTATACTTTGGAAGTATGTTCAGTAGAGATGGAAGATACGAGATGGATGTGGAAAGGCGTATTGCTGCCGGTAACAAGGTTAACGGAGCCTTAGCTGCATTGATGAGACGGCGAAACGTCAGCACAGCTGCGCGTTTGGCCGTACACAATGCAGTTTTGGTACCGACTCTGTTATACGGCAGCGAAACGTGGGTATTACAGAAGAAGAATGAAAGAAAGATGAATGCTGTGGAGATGCGATCTCTTCGTAGGATATGCGGAGTCAGCTTAGCTGATCGAATCCGCAATGAAGAGGTACACAGAATGGCAGGTACTAGCGAGGATGTCACAGTGAGAATGAAGAAGAACGTGCTCAGCTGGTTTGGGCACGTCGAACGAATGAGTGATGAAAGAATGGCAAAAAAGATTTATGATGGAAAAGTGAGCGGTAAGAGAGGTAGGGGGAGACCTCGGTTGACCTTCGTAAAGACGGTATCAAAGATTCTGGAGGAAGGTCACGTCAAAAAGCATGAGGACCCCCCGAAGGGCATGTATGAAGAGGTCGATGAGAGTGGACGAGGCGAAAGAGGTATGTAGAGACCGTAGCGTTTGGCGCTCTGTTCTCTCTGACTACCCCGCAAGGGATAAAGCGTGAAGCTAAGTAAGTAAGTAAGTAATGTCTCAAGTGCTTAATAATAATTTATAACAAAGAATTTTATAGTGTAAAACAATCACAGAGAAATTAACGAAACGACAGATTATTTAAAAGTACTATCAGTTTTATATAATAGTATCCATAATTTTTTTCTTAAATATAAATAAAATAAATAGTTTCGCGTTGTATCCCGTATATGGCCGAGTAGGCAGAGCGAATCTAAAGCTAAAACACCACATTCTACACTTTCCGCTGAAGCATTGCGTGTTGAGTGACGGAGCACAACGCTACGTTTTACCTTGTTATCAAAAGCGGGAAAATGAAAATATCAAATAATTCTTTTCCCTAAGTAGAGAGCGAACTCATAATCGTCGTGTTTTACAGTCGCACATTTTTGCCACTGCGCCATGTGGGTCTAGACAAAAAAAAACTTGAATATATAAAAGAACATCTTCTTTATATATAGGCTAGGGGTCAAATAATTTAAAACACTTTTTGAGAGCAGTGAGCGCGTTGAAGTCTTTTATTCGAGACTAAGATTTACAGTAATTAAGAATTTGTTCCTAGCTATATATCATTTTACGTTCAACATTCTATTTGTAAATATATTAATTGAATCAAACAAAGTTGAATTGAACTATAATAATATTCTATTAATTATATATTTTTGGGTAAATGATTTATTTTTTATTAAAAAGATAAGATTTTTATGGAAAACACAAGGCAAACGGGCTTACGTGTCACCTGATGGTAAGTGATCAGAACACCGCTCACGGACCAGTATAACACCAGAGGAGCTATAAATACGGTGCCGGCCGTTTATTTCCTCGCTCTGATAGACGAAGCGAACAGAAAATGGGAAAAAGAGTGTCAGAACACTGTGTTCCCTCTTCTTGCCAATAAAAAAAACTGCTTAACGCTATTTCCTATCCCGCTATGTGGAATATAACATAAAGCTAAAAAAAATAAAGAACATTTTACAAACATTAACCTGCAATAGTACAACTACTAATGAACCAAAAACTAACACTTGTCTCAATTAATTATTGTTACACTACATAAATTTAATATGTCAATTAAAACTAAAATGGAAAATACTTTTCCGTTAATAAAAAACAATTTCAGTTCTTATAACTACACACATATATATTATGTAATAAAACAATATTGTCATTACAAACATTACTAGAAAGTAAACTTCCTGGGGTATGTACGAGTATACGTTGGTATCATCAATATAAATTAAATTTATTAATTCTATTTTATAAAAACCACTCATAATCGAGTAATTAACACTTGAAATGTTTATTATTAACTAGTCACTTTTAGTCGTTGCGTACACTTTTAGTAGTAAAATGAAAAATCCTACTTTTCGTAAGAATTTCGAGAATTTCTTTTAGTGCTCCCTTACACTCCCTGACCTTCCTTATGGCAGTTTATAAGTCCAATAACTTTAAGGCTCAAGGTTGGACTGTCATCGTGATAGTTGCGGATTCGATTCTCAGTCGAGGAAATAAATTATTTTCATTTTCTCACCCTGGCAATAAGACAAAGTCGTTGAGTTCCGCCACTCAACATGCAATGTCTCAAAATTTTGGCATTGCGTGGGATAATGAAGTGTCTTAAGACTTTTTTCGTTCTGTATACTTAGTTTGTCTTTTTATAAAAACACAATACTACTGTAAAGCTTTCTTTTCTTCACGTCATTAAGTTCACTAATTAGAATATAAATTTGTAGCTGTATATCAGTTCGCGTGACTTCCAAAGGAACTTGACCGATTCCGCTCAAAAAGGAAGTCGGTGAGGAAGTAAATATAGGATGTAGATATAGGAAATGACAGTCAACACGTACTGTCCATAGAAAAAGTAGTATGAAGCGTACGTCACTACATATTATGACCTGGGAATCTAGTGTTAAGACACTCTGTTCACGTTATGGCTACTTTCACTCTCTACTTTCCACCAATTTCGAGACGCATTGCGTGTTGAGTGGCGGAACTCAACGCCGCCTCTTTGCTTCCTTATAAGAGCGAGGACATGAAAATATTAAATGTTATTGTTTATGTTCATGAGCGGGAAATAACAAATTTATCCGGACAGGACATGGAACCCATAACCTGTACGTTACATTCGGGTGTTGTTCAACTAGGCGTCGAGGGCGTAAATCATTTCATAACATTTAAAATAAAACTCGATCTGTGTCTTATTTATGTTAATGTGCGAGTAAGTTTCTTGCGCAGCGTCGGCTTTGTCCAACACGCAATATGTAGGTGACATATAATGTGAAGTTATGTAGGATAGCCCTGTTTAGTTATTTTTTTTATGTTTAGTAGTTTTTTTACCTTCTTCACGTAAGTTCTTTTGGTATATAGTTTGTTCTGTCTCGTTTCTATCGTGTATTGATGGAATATGCTAGTATTTTAATCTAAGTATATATATGAAAAGTCTTCTGTCACTAAGTGACTGACAGGCAACGCTCAAACGATACTACCAGCAGTTTTGTAAATCCTGACTGAGGAAGTTGAAATTTGGCATGTTTGTAAATTAGAGAGTGTAGGGAAACATTAATAGAGATTTTCTTAAAAATCTTTTTATTAAACAAAATTCTTTATATGATAATTCAATGATAATAATTACATTCAAATCACAAAAGTAGGTAATTTTTCATTAATTTCTTAAACAGACTTCACTGACTTCTAGTTTTGATAATTTTTTTCGTTGAATTATCCCGAGACTTATAGGTGTTGTGAAGTTGTAAGTTAGTTGTTGAGGCCATTATTGTGCAGCTGATCATCTTTAGATGATTTTTTATTATGATTATCATTTTGATGATTACTATTTCGATCTCAGTCTTTGATTCAGTGCAACATTCAATTGTAAATTTACCCCAGTGCAG
Organism: Heliconius hermathena; assembly: GCA_013403705.1. Taxonomy (NCBI): domain Eukaryota; kingdom Metazoa; phylum Arthropoda; class Insecta; order Lepidoptera; family Nymphalidae; genus Heliconius; species Heliconius hermathena. Next base: position 228,718 of record JAAIXJ010000389.1, on the reverse strand, counting down.
TCGTTTAATATGCAATTCATATAGTTCGGTGAAAATTAAAGAAAAAAGCAATAAGTAAATAGTTTATATAAAACGGAGAACTTTATATCTTCTATCTTTTCTCCAATCTGTAAAAAAATACATATTGTTTTATTATTTCACCATGAAACTTTTCCATTAATTTCAATTGTTAATAAAATATTTTTTTAGAATCATATAAATTATAAAAAAACAACTTACAATGGTCACCCATCATACAATGACTCGTATTAATAAAAAGTTGAAAACACTACATTGACCGCATGTATATCTCAAGAGAATTTGTAATTGGTTATATTTATTCATAGCACAGAATAGAAACTTTAATCAAATAAATATATGATCTACTATAGTAACTTTAGTTACTATTGTCTTCAAACTGATGATTTTAGTTAGTGCTGTGAAACTAGAGCAATTTAAGGCAGCGATTAGGAAAGAGTAAACCTAATATTATCTTTATCTAGCTCAACATAGACATCATTTTATGCTAATCATGCTCTATCCCGTACACAGCAGGGTCAGCAGACTTAAAAGGAAACGGAGTTTTTTACACTCCCTTTTGCCATTAAGATACTTCCTTTCCTATTAAGATATTTCTGTTCCCCGCTATCCACTGAATTATTGGGACAATGTGTGTTGAGTTGTGGAACCCAAACAGTCGCACTCTTATGCCCCAGCGACTCGGTAGCTTTTTTTTATAGATTTGGGCAAAATTTATTATTTATTTTTTTCATAATATTGGACCCGTTCATCACAGCATATCATGCCGCAGTAGAGTGTTACATGATACAGTGTTTGTCTGTGAACATGATGCTTATGAGTTTCACTCATACTCGAGGACATTTATTATTTTCATTTCCTCGCTTCGGTAACAAGAATTTTAAGTTCCACCACATACCTTTAAGTAACGGAGTGTCTTAACATTATGTCTCCTCTACCTATCCTGCTACATATGGATTTATATATATTATGTCTACCTATACATAATATAAAAATGTAACTTGTTTATTTTCAAACTGAAAATATATTGCATTATAGAATCGCTAACGTCTATCTCTTATTATCACATCACTAAAGAAAAATCTTAAGACTTTACTTGTTTGCAAACTTACAAACATACATACATATGCAGCAAAAATTTTATACACAAACACATACAGTACCTAGTTTTTATCCTCGAAATATATAAAATTGTTTATCCGCATACAGTCACGTATTAATTTAATTCGCCTTTCCAACTTCATGGCCACCCTACCTCCCACTCTACAGTCAGTACACAACCAGCCGTTTGAAAGTGCGGTCGTTGATTTAGTTACATTACACAGTTTCTGTGTATTTTTCTATGTTTTGTGTTATATAGTTTGTGTTTAGTGTATACAGGTGCTTTACAAGGTTTAGTATTTGACTGTATATGTATAGGGTGTTTGTCTATACTTTTCAATTTTTTTTTGTTCTTATTGTGCGTTTGTTACCTAATTATAGTGCGATTTCATCTTGAATTTATATATATATGTATATGTAGGCGTTTGCTGCGTGATTTTGCTTTTTTTAGATATCATTCCTTTTTTTATAAAAATTTTTGAATTTGAATATAATTTAAAATTTGAATATTATACCATTTTTACTCTTTAAAAACAAAACAACTTTTACAAATCAAATTGGCAGGTAGATAGTTCGAGAACATTCGATTTTTTTTACTTTAATCTTTTTATTCATTTTAAAAAAATATTTTTATATGAATAAAAAAAACACTTGTTACAAATATATTTAAATTTATATTCCCTTCACGTAATATTGCCTGCCACATTCGTTTCTAGCGACGACGTTTCGCTGCACTTATAATATATACAAAACAGTTTTATATATATTTATGTATGTACGTAGTTTATGTAATAGTTTATGTGGCATACTTTTTGTAGACACTAGCACTGTCTACAAAAAGTATAATAGTAAGCTTCGATATTTTACAGGATATACATTAAAAACTAAACGTCGTCCGCAAATTTGCTTGCGTGAGCTTTATGACGTAAAATAGAAAATCTTTTTTTTCTCGTCTTCGTAGTCAGTTAGGTAGTATGCGAGCTTTTAGAGAAAGTTTTCCTTGAAAAGCTCACACCCTCCCTAAATTCTAAATTTCAACTTTTTATATCCAGTAGTTTCATCTGTGAGTTGTCTGTCAGTCACTGGAAGAGTTTTATATATAGAAATTAAATCATTTTTCTTTTCTGTATAAATATGGAACTTAAAATACATGCATACACAAATGATTAATATAATAAATTTTCCTGTTATTATAACTATTAGAGTCCGTCATGGCGCAGTAGCACAAGCGTGTGTCCGTTGTGGTTTCGATTCACATTCGGGGGAATTAATTATTATCTTCATTTCCTTGGTCTGGTAACAAAGCAATACGAAATGCCTCTTCTGGCGAAAAATAGGGAACGGTGTATCTTGACATAAGGGTCTCCCTGCCTACCTTGCTATAATAGGCAATATAACGGGAACCTGGAAAAATATCTGTATAGTGGTTACGAGTTCTGATCTCGTCAGATGTAAATATGTTTGTAATATTGTATTTGAAGGGAATTTTGTATAATAACAAAATTTTTATCGAGGCAAAGCGCGGTGTTGATTTCTGCCACTCAACACGCAATGCCTCCAGAATTCCGCAGAAAGTGGGGAACAGAGTGTCTTAACACTGGGGACCTAGTGCCTACCTAGTCTGCCTACACTACTGCGTGCGGGATACAGCGTGAAGCTGAACAAAATTTTTATCATATATAATTTACGTTTAGGCTAGGCTTTATTACTTTGGACCTTTGCCAATAACTACCGCCATCTTATATTACAATGTTAGATGGCGGTAATTATTGATCTATTGGTTACTATATATGTACATATATTTACAAATATATTTTTGGAAAATTCTCGCTTAGCGCTCCTTTGTAGTACCCATTATATACTATAAGCCACATTTCAGCGTTCAACGCTGTGTAATTTTGGCCGTGCGTTGTCTGGCAGTGACTCAGTAAATGAGATGAAATCTAAATTACCTTAAAATACATATATAATAAACTAATTATTAGTTTTACGATTATGAAATTCATCATAACTGTCTGTCTATCCATCCGTATGTTACAACCCCTTTATTTTGTAGTGTACTGAGTGGCTTACTACCAAGTTCTTTATGACTATCTAAATAGTTTTGAGGCCATCGTGGCGCAGTGTTATCGGTCTACACTCATTGAAACGATTTTGCTGTTATGGTAAACTAAGCGCGGCGTTGAGTTCCGCATTCATCACGATATATCTCAAAAATTTGTTTCAAAACACTAGATTCCCTGTGTCTACCCTCCTATGCGTGAAAAAGTGTTCAGCTGCTTCTCTTATCACAATTCATTCACACAGTGTATAAAACCACTACCAAAATAATAGAGAAATAAAATATTTTCTAGACCAAAAAATCAACACGTTACATCCGTTTCGTAATTGCAATTTATTACCAATTTCTAATGAGCCTTTAAATATTAATTATCATTAGAGCTGCTAATTAAAGTGATAAGTTAAATATATAGTTTATTGCGTCTTTCGTAATATTAGTAGTATTACTGTCTTTCATTTATTTAGTTTCACGCTGTATCCTGTGCATAGCGGGAAGGCAGATGGAAACTGGGAACTTACTTACTTACTTACCATTATGACACTTCAGTTTCCCACTTTACCGCTAGCTGTAAACCTAAAAGAAAATTGTAAACCTAAAAAAACACACAACCCATGCGATACAAAACTTTGCCACAATACAATTGTAGTATACTAATTAAAAGAGCATTTGTATATGTTTTATATACAAATGCTTTTACTTCCAGCTTCGCCTGTATGTACGGTGGGTGACGTGCCGTATTATAGACTATATATAGCCCTAACGACTAACATGCCGTAATATAGCCCATATATAGCCCTTCTCGATAAATGGACAATTACAATATTCCATTATACAGTAATTCCTGAGATTAGCGCGAATAACCGCACCAACTTTATATTTGTGTAGAAGCACACATTATAGTCTTGGGGTTTGAAGCTGTGATACAAGTAAAGTTGAAAGTGACTTGTTTGTTAATAAATCAAACGACCTCTGACTTTTAAAATCCAAAAATATAGATTATGCAATGCAATATAAACTTGCAAATTAGATATTTTTTCCATCATTTTGTTTTTCTAAGAACGAGGCCATCGTGGCGCTGTAGAAACATATCTGATTCCTAGACCAGTCAACTTCACGCGTTGGTTGTGAATTCGATTCCACCTCGGGGTAATTACATTAAACCTTTTTCATTTCATTGTCTCCTTAAAGACAAAATGCGGCGATGAGTTTTGCCATTGAAAACGTAATGTCTTGAGTTCGCGCTGAAAGTGGAGAGATCTTAGCACTAGGTTTTCTCTGCTTACTTATTATGCAAAGACGATATGAAGAATATAATAATTAATCGTGAAGCACGAGCAAAAGACTAGTCTAGGGCGTAATGGCTCCGACCTAAGTGATTTATCATTCTTAGTTTCAATCTGCATTACGCACATATCTATATAACATAGTGATAAAACAAGCTTAATACTGGAGGCATTGCGTGTTGAGTGGCAAAACTTAACGCAGCTCCTTGCAAACTTACCCGAACGAGGAAACGAATATATTAAATATTTCATTTCGTCGAGTTGGAATTGAACCCACAACCTAACCCGCTTACATTAATCTTCATCTTGTATAACATATAATTGGCTAGCCTTTCGCACTGACTTTGATTGATATACCGGAAAATGTTCGATTTCTAATCAATATAGATAGACCAGTAGGTTCTTATCACTTTAATTATAATACATTATTTCATTTCACTTATAACGGAGATATTGTCACTAAAAAATTAATTTTTAGTGACAATATCTCCGTTCTTTATTTATTATGTATGCCCAAAAAGGGTTAACAGATAGTAGTTAACTGTTGTGAGTTCAATTTTCACTCGAGAGAATTAATTGTTTAATAATTTCATGTTCCACGCTCTGGTAACAAGACAAAGCGCAGCGTTGAGTTTTGCCTTTGCCAATCAATGTCTCTAAAATCGATGGAAAGTGGAGAAAGAAATGTCTTGACACTAGGTTACCACTCTCCGCCTACCCTGGTGCATGCTATGTATCGTGTGATTTTTTTCTATAGCTTCACGCTGTATCCTATCCATAGCAAGGCAGGCAGAAGGAACCCAAGATGTAGTATTAAGACGGATTAACAGAAGTATCTCAATGGAATCGAAGTACGATTCCATTGAGATACTTCCGTTAATCCGTGAATTAGGGATTATATAGCAATTAGCTTACACCTTAGTCCTGCTGTACAAAGAAATACAGTGTCTTGGTATAAGAAAAGAATATAGAGAAATTGATCACTAACTTCTCCCTCTACCATTCAAAAAAACTCAACACATAAAATTTCACAGACAATTAAATAAATGCAAGAAGTAAAAAACGAAACGGGAGTAGTTCAAGTAGTTTGGAAATTTATCAAAGACTTCCTTTATATCTATTTTAAGTTTGTTTTGTACGCAATTGCGATTTATATATTGTTTTATTATTACGATATGTATTTTAGTTAGTTTGTGACGACGGGTCACTGGTTCGATTCCAAAAGACTTTAGAGATGTTATAAGTGAAGTGACTGTACAGTGAATATTCGTGTGTGACAAAAACAGGATATTTTGGTAAGTTGTTTTTTGGGATTTAATTTTTTTAGCTTAATATATTTTCTTACTATTTTTTTAGCTTTACGCTCCGCCGAATTTTCTAGATATAACGTGACGAGTGGCGGAAATCAACGCCGCGCTTTGTCTTATTACTAGCGCAAAAATATTAAAACAATCTTTACCTCGAGTGGAATCGAACCCACTGGGGACGAAAGTATTTAAAGAAAAGATAATGGACACCTTATGTATAAATTTATCCCATAAATGTAGTTAAGGATTAAATATTCATGTTCCTCTGAGAAAGGATTGAACCAACAACTATAGCAATTTATTAGTGTTATTTTTTCAAATTTAAACGTGTGTAAAATTTTACAAGTAAAAGTACGGTGACATAATGTCAAATTAACTTATTCGACACGATACCCGTTAAAATAAGAAAAACTACAATATATTTTTATCAAATCATACTTAAAATTAACGATTAAACTAAACATTTATGATATTTTCACTATATTTTATGAGCATAATGATTGATTTTAGAGAAGACTCAATTTTATACGGTTGTACGAGATATTTTAATATCAAGATATAAAATCCAGATTTTAACCTAGTTTTAAAATACGCCGTTTCCATTAAGACACTTCCGTTCCGTCACTTTCCGCTAAATTTTGAAAGAATTGTGTGTGTGGCGAAATTGAACGCCGCGTTTTGTCTCCTCACAAAGTGAGAAAAAGAAAGAATTACATATTTTACTCCTTTGAAATGGGGATCGAACCCACAACCGTCACGTACAGTTAAATCCTTGTTCCACCTTCTTTATAATATAATAAATATAGATATAGAGTAAACTCAATAACGTTTATATCTTCGTATAACTTTTATACAAAGCTACTTTGTTATAGTATTAAAAAGCTTTCTAAAGAACACTCAGGGTTAAATTCCTTGGTCCAATGTCGCCCAGAAATAAATACATGGTATATATACAACTTTATATATAAATATATCTACAATTACTCGACGCCGTGTACGTATTTTGTATATAGGACCTTATAAAATGTAGAGTATAATAAAATTCCCTTCTTTTTTATTTCGTACTAGTGACCGCCCACAGCTCAGTTTGCTTGGACTTTATAACCCTTGCCATGCTGCTTTAATTTTCCAACCGTTGTAATTGAAACCTATGGTAAGTATGCTTACTTAAAAAGGGGTACTACCACTTCTGTGTCCAGACACTCTGTTCTTTGCTTTCCACCTTCTAAGTTCGAGTCACTGCGTTGAGTTGTAACTAACGCCGCGCTTTGTGTCTAGGGAGCGAGGAAATAAAAACAGTTTGAATATAATATTTTTTTTGTGTGGAGATCGAATTCATAAATGTCTCAGTGACAGTCAAACACTGTTCCATTGTGCCACGATAGCCTCAAATTTAGAAACTTTGGTTAAGGTGCCATTTCATTGGTTCCTATGATTATATATGTCAATGGGAAAAACCTAATCCTAGGCGACATTAAAAATTTTCTTATAATTACTTTTTTAACTTACAGATCCGAGTATATTTCACTTTGTGTAGAAAACTATTTTCTTATCAGCTTCACGCCATATCCCGCACACAACAGGGTAGACAGAGGGACCCTAGTGTTAAGACACTCCGTTCCCCACTTTCCACCGAATTCTCGAGGCATTGCGTGTTGAATGGCGGAACTAAACGCCGCACTTTGCCACGACACCAGAGCGAAGAAATGAAAATATAAATTTAAATAAATATTTCATTTTCTCGAGTGGGAATCGATGCCACAACAAGTCGTGTTTACAGGCATACTTTGTACCTGTAAACACGACTGAACTTTTTATTTTATTTTATTAAATGATAAAAAATATGAAGAGAGTAATCAAAAATTTTACTGATAAAAAAGACTTGGAGTGAGAAATTAACTTGTGACCTTACGTAGTGGTCGTTTTAATATAAACTATAATAAAAAGACGGAAGCGTATCCACTATCCAGTTTTATTTTATTTCTCAAAATGTCTGTAAAGGCCACTTGCTCAAGATCGTTTGGGCGATATGTAGTGTTCTCTCATTTTAAATTTTAGTACCAATGGGGCCAGTCGTGGTGCAGGGACACAAGCGTTTGACTGTAAACGCTTTGCAAACTGTAGGTTGTGGCTTCGATTACCACACAGGAAATGAAATATTTAATATTTTCATTAGCATATCACAGGATAGACATTGGGAACCTAGTGGTAAAACACGTAGGGCTGGACTTGCGTTCCCCACTTTCTGCTGAATTCTGGAGGCATTGCGTGTTGAGTGACAGATCTCAACGCCGTCCTTTGGCTCGTTAGTAGAGCAAAGTAATGAAAATACTAAATATTTCATTTAAATCAATAAAGTAGGGGTGGTATTGATTAGATGTTTTATATATATGTATATAGGTTTTGAAGTCCGAATTTATATTCTTACATATCAAGCTCGCTATTTTAAACTTTAAATTCATCCTTTCACACATAAAATTTGCCTTTGTAAAATTAAAATTTTACTTTTTTACTAAAATTTCATATTTGAACACTTCAAATTCATTTTTTTAACAAATATATTAATTAGAAAAATCTTTCTTTTAATTAGTATATTTGTAAAGAAATGAATTTGAAGTGTTGAACTAAGAAAAACCGGACAAGCGCGAGTCAAGCTCGCCCACTGAGGGCTCCGTACAGAAATTGGAGGTCTCGAGCTTTTTCTGAAATTCAAGCTTAACATAACCAGAGCCCTTTCATGATACCTCACTAATTAGCGGCTTTAATACCAAATTTTACCCCCCTTTTAAGGGTATTTTTTTTCAGGATTTAACAACAAATGTATAGTTTTCAGATTTTTTTGAGTTTTTTTTTTCGATTGCCTTTCAAAACACACGTTCTTTGCGGTATAAACGGCCATATCTTTTTTATTAAATGTAGNTTCATGATACCTCACTAATTAGCGGCTTTAATACCAAATTTTACCCCCCTTTTAAGGGTATTTTTTTTCAGGATTTAACAACAAATGTATAGTTTTCAGATTTTTTTGAGATTTTTTTTTCGATTGCCTTTCAAAACACACGTTCTTTGCGGTATAAACGGCCATATCTTTTTTAGTAAATGTAGAAATACGACTCTTTCAGGAATAACTGGTTTGAATTTTTACTCGATATCTTCAGGCGTTCCTGAGATAAAGGCTCAACATACAAACAGTCAGAGAGACATACAGACAGGTAGATAGACAAACGGACAAACAAAGTGATCTTATAAGGGTTCCTTATTTCGTTCGTTCCTTAAAAGTTACGGAACGCTAAAAAATTACGAATTAGAGCGCATAAGCAGTGTCCAAACACTATCTTCCCTATCCTGCTATATGCTGGATACACCGTGAAGATAAAAAAATCATATTTATCTCCCCACAAAATATAATAACAATACTACACTCTTACAGTCAGATAACAACCTATTGTCATATCGGAAGCATTGTCCTTTCGTTACACAACATTATGTAAGTTTTGTAAGTGGGTCAAGTAATAATAGACGGTTTTTGTCAGTTGGTTCAGTCGCAGCGTTCCTTGGGTAGGAGTAGGTTGAGTGTAATATTTTTTTATAGATTATTTATAGAAAGTATTATGGCGTCGTGTTGCAGTGACACAGCGTCTGATTGTAATCGCGGCGGTTGTAGGTTTGACACTCGGGGAAATAAAAATAAGATATTGAATACTTTTATATCCTGGCCATGATAACGAAGCAAAGCTCTGCGTTGAGTTCCGCCACTCAACACGCAATGCCTCGAGAATTGGGCGGAAAGTGCTCTAAGCCAAGCAACTATGTGCGGCATACAAGCTAGAAGCTAAGAAAAAAAACTGTTTTAGAGTGTTATTAAAGACTAGGGATGGAAAAATATTTATAGAAAAGTATACCTTCTTATCAAGCTATGTTGAAATTCTCCTTAGAGAAATACTAAAAACAACAAAATTGTAACAAGCCTATAAGGATTTTGACGTCGCTCTAGATTACTCTAGAAGAACATACGTACGTAACATGCATAGGTCAGAGTCTCACACCCCTAAATAAGAGGTGTAGGTTCGAAACCAACTCCAATCAAATGTACGTTTTCTTAAAATAAAAATTACTTTTAAGAACTATCATCTCTAACTAAAGAAACCAAAATAAAGTAAGTAAATACGTAATATAGAGGTAAGTGACTACAACATGTGACATTCAACTACATTAAACACTTTAAAACTTGTAAATGATAATAAGAAGATGTATAAACAATACGACCGCCATGTTTACAATACAACTATTAGTGCGAAGTAGGTTAAGGTGTCACATATTACGTTATATTAAATGCCAATAACGAGTTATATAATGTTTTTTTGCAATCACCAACTTGCGTGGAATATTTTGTTTTGATACGTATATTTTATATTCGTATATCCTTTTATAGCTGCACGCTATGTGGCGAATATATTAGGGTAGGCAGAGGGAACCTGGGAACCTAGTGTTAAGATACTTCCGTTCTCCACTTTCCGCCGAATTCTCGAGGCATTGCGTGCTTAATTTTTCTTACTTACACTATATAAATAACCTATTTGTAAAATGTTGTATTTCTAGGCCCCTCGATTTGGACTGTGTTAGGTTAATCAGTCTGGTACCTTATAATTTAACCCGACTACGGCGCAGCAAAGAGGAGAGTCAAATACATATATACGAGTATATATATTATATATATAGCTTCACGCCACATTTCATAGGTAGATATAATGTAGTGTCAAGATACTCCATTCTCCACTTTCAGAAAAAAATCGAAACATTGCGTGTTGATTGGTAGAACTCAACGCCGCGTTTGTCGCGTTACCAAAGCGAAAAAATTTAAATAATTCCCTCAATGGGAATTGAACCACAACCGTAGATTATATGGTATAATAGTGAACCTCTATGTCTTGTTAAGTCACAAAATTTCGTACAATGCATATAAAATATGTATTATGAAAGTTGCAAAAATAAAATAATAGAATGCATTTAGTTGTATAACGGTTTATAAGCTATACATTTATTAATAATGTGACCTCTGGCGTAATTCATGTGTGGTTAATAATGTATTGAAGTGAAAGTACTAGATTGAAGTTTTGGAAGGGTCAATTTTTCATTTTAGCTTCACACTGTATTCGCTGAAGTCTGAAGGTAAAGCGCGGCGCTGAGTTCCGCTACTTAACACACTTAAGTAGCGGAACTCAGCGCCGCGCTTTGCCTTCTTACCGAAGCGTGGAAATGACGATATTAAATATTTCCTCGGGAGAATCGAACCCACAACCTGTCAATAACTAAGAGTTAGAATGATTTACCCATAGTATTCATCGATAAATAGACTATCCAATACAAAAATATTTTTTCAATTCGAACCAGTAGTCCATTAGTTTAGTTCGTACAAACTTTTTAACTTTAAAATATTAGCTTGTTGTATAAATAAGATACCTTAGATAAGACACTATGGAACTAAGTAGTAAATAGCGCTTTGATGGAAAACAAACTCACATTCACCGCTTTTACGGTTATACTACGACTGCCTCTATATACAAGCTAAAAGCAATCTATATAATTTCAGATATTGTATACAATACCTCGGCAAAGTATAGAACATCCAAAACGTGTAGATATGTATGATATATTATTATTAAAGCTTAAAAATTTCTAACGTAACCAAACGTGCACTCAAAAACCGCTTAATCTGTAGCTCGAATACAGGAACATACACCAAGATGGTGTATGTCCTGTATTGCTGGTGGAACAACAGGTGCTCTATACAGTACCTACGAACTTTATCCATATTTCATACATTGCCCGGACGCTCCAGATATTCTATATAATGCCGAAATATTATATGAATGGGTATGGGAATGGGAACTTTAATACATTTTATTTGATATATCGTTCTATAAAATATTTAATAATTATTGCACACTTTCAGCAATATTTAGAAATACGTGCGTACTCTAAAACATTATAAAATGATACTTAGGTAATATTTCATTGGCAAGTGACTAAAGCTGTCTCTTGCCAAACAAAATCTTGTCAATACAAATATTGAGGTCACAGTATTTCCAAACGGTTTTTACTATTCCAACAGTAGCTTGTAGGGAACGTTCACTTTGTTATATTATAACGTGATTGTGAAGGTGACGGTTGTGGGTTCGATTCTCAGTTGAGGTGATGAATGAATACGCTCTGGTAACATCACAAAGCACGGCGTTGAGTTTCACCGCTCAACATGCAATGTCTCGAAAATTTGGCGCTGGGTGGCGACCGGATTGATCGAAAAATTAAAAATAATTTCAGTATATAAATAGGGATGAAACTCATAACCGTCGCGTCGAGTCAGGTAGCGCCACTGTGGATTATTTTTCCACCAAATTCGATGCGACTTGACAAGCAGTTGAGTGGCGGAATTCAACGCCGATATTCGAGCGAAGTGGAATCCACAACTTGTCACGTTCACAGTGCATGCTTGCCACGACGAACAAAATTATTACTCTTGTGTCCCTTTCTTTTTTTTCAAAAATAAACTAAAAGTTTTAAGCTCAACTCTTAGCTAACATAAATCGTAACTTATAATTTCAATATATATAACTTTAATATTCAGTGAACCGTGTAATAGATATTTAACGCTCACTATCACAAAAAATGATAGTGACACAAAATTATATGTAATAAATACCTTGTGACAAAATTTTGAATTTTTTCACAAACTTTTCATATTATTATATAAAAATATAGTTTGAGGCCAGTCGTGGCGCAGCGGCACAAAGTGTGACTGTAAAACCGACTGGTTGTGGGTTCGATCCCCACTAGAGGAGATGAAATGTTTACTTAATATTTTTTAAACATTTTTAAAGAGTTATTCCACACTTAGGAAAGAAAAATACTTATTTAGAAAACGTATAAAAATTTGAACGCAGCGGGACTCGAACCCGCGCCTCCTGGAAACCGACCAGGCGCTCTGACCACTAAGCCATGCGTTCTCGCCAAGCTACGTCGAAATTTTTATACGCTTGTTACAACTTA